>CM033644.1:45704230-45808285 GCA_019512145.1 Engystomops pustulosus | reverse complement strand
CTGCTGGCCGTCGGCTCGGTCTTCAGAGCAAATAGGCAGATCCTCCTCTTGATGCTCAGGAGGGTATACGATGCAAGCACAAATGGAGATGTTCGGAGCCTAGAGTGAAGGCGATGCAAATAAATAATAAAATACATTGTTTTTAAACTCACCCGAAGTGTATGCAGCGCCTTCACTCCAGACTCCGATCATCTCCATTTGTGCTTGCACCTTATGGGGAACATATAACATGAACATGCACAAACAAAATGTTAATAGATATTTATAAATAAACATTAAAATTATGGACTCATATAGCCGCCGCAGATGTAAATACTGAAACATTTTATCAGTGTGTAAATAACGTATTATTTATTACAGGAGGGTATATATATTTATATTTATTTTTATATATAATATATATAAGTACTCTTGTCTATCTTCAAAAAATATATATGATTTGATTATGCCAATCAAATAATTTGATTTGATGCACTAAATAAAACTTTTAATATTAGAATATCTACCTTCTGTTTGGGACTATCAGATAAGGGGCCCTAACTAATGTTTTAGACAGTGCCAGAGACGGGATTCTTTGCACATATTGAAATATAATGCAGCAGTCCCTGCTTCTCCCACAAGAATCACTCCCTGCTCATCATTATTACCTACAGCTGCAGCTGTTCCTGGCCAGTGGGAATGCCTTATATCTATTTCATAATGATGCAAGGACTCCCTTTCTGGTACTGCGCTTGCTCCAAGCACGCTGGTGTGGCACTAGCCTTCAGGTGTGGAGTCTCTATACATCCCTGTGGACAACACACGGTTTGCACTAAATGCTTACTTACAGCCATCCATTTGTAAAGTGAGCCATTTCATAGTACAAACCATTTCTACTACAAAGAAGAGTATCTGGCATACACGCATTGAAATAATTGTAATTCTTTGTGCACTGCCTGGAATTGCAATGATTTTCACACATTCGCCACATAAAGGGGGTTGTGTTGGCAGACTGAGCTGTTATGGGACATTCCTACAGACAGATACTACAGGAGACCAGAGTGAGGCAGAGAGGCGTGGTTAACATAATTAGTAAAAAACAGACATTAATGTAAATATTTCACTGTCAATATTGGCAACACTCCTTAGTCCGGCCTGAAATCTGGAGTGAATATGAATGATAAATATATGCAGTTTCATTGCTGTTCTTGGATTGCTTTTGTTGTAAATTCACAGGGGAATTTTCAGAGATGTTATATTTGCTGCAAAATTGCTGCATAACTTTCAATCTCTGCCATTATCAAAATCTGTGTCTTGTCCCCAGTAACTTTCTCATTAAAGGCTTTTCCCAGGAAACAAGTTAGGCCCTATCCACAGGATAGGGCCTTACTTGCTGATTGGTGGGGGTCTCAGTGATGAGACCACAGACCACAGATCACAAGAATGGGGGGTCTGATGGGGTCCAAGGTACCTGCATCAGGCCCTTGTCGCTCCCAGAGATGAGCGGAGCCCCCCCCTATTGTTAACCCCCAGCAGCTCTCCCTCATATTGTGCCATCCAGCAGTTCCCCCTCTTTTTTTGTACCGTCAGCAGCCCCTTCTCTTATTTTGCCTCCCCAGCAGCTGCCCCCCTTATTGTGCCCCCCCCCCTTCCCTTCCTGGCAGCTCTCCGTCTTATTTTGCCCTGATAAGACAGTTCACGACGCGCTGACCATCTCTGCTACATACAACAGAAGCAGAGATACAGGGATAATGCTCCATAATCATCCGGCAGATGCCAACAGAGTTGATGTCCTGGCACAAACCTTCCACTAGGCAGGACAGGGGGACAGAACCACAAAACTGGGACTGTCCCACTGGATCCGGGATGGTTGGGAGGTATGATATAATCCATCACAAGGATCACATTATTACATGGTTTATAAGATGAATCTTTGTACACTAATTTCAATACCTTACCTTTAAAAATGGTTGTGATTACTATTGGCAGTGGAACCTTTATATTATATTATAATTGTCAACTAGCTATCACATTGTCCTCTTTGGTATTTGCATAAATTGCTTCCTATCTCCAGTTGCTGTTATGTCTTTCATTCTGTACACATCCAATAGGAAGCACCAAGAGACAGGCCCATTGTCAGGCAGCGCTATCTAATTTGATGACCACATTGTAATCTGCCTCATCTACCATTTCCACATTTGTCATGGATTGCATCTCATATAAATCTCTTTTTAATGACTTCAGCTTGCTGTGCATTCATTCTGCGGTGGGTGTGTTATACATTATACAGTCCACAAATTAGATACCTGTGAATTAGGTGCAGTAGTTATTGATTTGACCTAGGTGTTGCTAATTTTAGTATGATAAATGTATTGGAATTGTCTCTGTCGCCATGGCTTAACATTTATATGACTCATATAAATCTCTTACAATCGGATATGAATGGAAATTAATTCTCAGAATTTTCCATTTTATTAATATGTATTGCATCTATGGTCCACAGTAATGAACTGATCATGTATTGATTTTCTGTGGCTGACTTTGTCATGTTACATGCATCAGCCAAGTCATCCCTGCACCGTAATCGCAAAAAAAATCTTTTTATCTAGAAATTGAGCAAATGCAGACGTATCAGCTCATCCTGATCTACAGGCAGTCATCTTGTTTTAGCCTTTCCCACGTGCTAACATTGTAAACCGAAATTTACAACTTGTTTCTTGGGGCAGACAAAGCACCCCAAGTTAAAAAGAAGAGGGTTCATGGTGCAAAAGAAAGTTATGCTGAACATACTTTTCAGGTACAAATCATGGTGGCAGACCCATCTATCATAACATGCTCATAACACCCAATTCTCATAACATGCTATAATTAGAGATGAGCGAGACTAAATGCTCGGGTACTCGTTATTCGAGACGAACTTTTCCGATGCTCGAGTGCATCGTCCGAATAACGAACCCCATTGAAGTCATGGGAGACTCGAGCATTTTTCAAGGGACCAAGGCTCGTAACAGGGAAAAGCTTGGCCAAACAACTGCGGAACCTCAGAAAGGATGAAACACCACGGAAATGGACCGGAAACAGCAGGGGCAGCAGGCATGGATGCCTCATGAGGCCTGCAATCGCACCTTATGCAAAATTATGGGCAACAGCAGGCCATGACAGAGTGACAGAATGAAGCTAGATAGATCTAAAACATCCAATAATTGACCTGACACTTAGGGCGGCATGCAGAGGCAGCAGCGGCAGGTAGAGAGTGGCATGGCGAATCCCTAAATGGACTCAGGCTTCAAACCAATGGGTGGCAGAGAGGAACCAAGGAGGTGAGCCAAGAAGCGCATCAAATAATATCGGTACATGATAAAAGTTTGCCAGTATATTTGTGGAATTACACAGCAGGGTGGCGACAAAGTTAACATGGAAGCATGAAAAAACAACCCAAAATTCTGCTGAACAGCTTTTCTTGATAAGGGACCATTTATGGAGGCAGTGAACTAGATATAGAGATAAAGGTGCTGCAGTTAAAACTATGTTAGTTGGTCTGGCAGGGAGCTGGGCGCTCCGCTGCCAGGCGAGCTTGCCAATCCAAGCCCCGTCTCTTATGCTGGCATCCCCAAACAGCACATCTAAGAACCTTTTGTATAAGATCAGGTTATAGTAGTGTTCTTTAAGTTTAGGATATGGCAGGTGAGGGGAATGTAAACAGATGCGCAAGAAGCGCCTGAAATAATATCGGTAAATGATAAAACGTTTGCCAGTAGTTTTTTGTGATACACAGCAGGGTGGCGACAAAGTTAACAAGGTGTGTGGAAGCCATGAAAACAACCCAAAATCTGCCTGACACAGCTCGTTTGATAAGGGGACCATGTATGCTTACAGTTCATGCCAGTAGCTGCACTGGCTGCCAGTCTCCTTTCGAATAGTTTAAAATAATAACCCATCCAATAAAGCTTGGATAATGTGACCGCACCCCCCACTCTCCTCTCATCTCGTCTATCGCCCCCACCCGTGCTCTTAGATCCGCAGTGATCTTAGATTAACCTCACCCTAGTGCGGACTCACACTCGCGTCTACAAGACTTCTCTAGAGCTGCACCAATCTATGAATGTTGCCTGGACTATCAACTAATACCTAACCTCCAAAGTTTCAAAGTGCTCTTAAAAACCCATTCTTTAGGCAAGCTAAACACTCATTACTGCATGAAGTTTTAAAACATTTTTATTCTACTAACCCGTCCTGTGCGTCCTCCCATCTGTTATCCAGCAACCAACAGGCACCAGACTTCTCTACAGTCCCACCAGCCCTGACCTGGTATATAGATGACGGCTGAGTGGTTAAAGCGACAGACAGATTCCATTTATTATATTTTGTTCTATTCCCTAAGAAGAATGGCTGACCATTAAATCTTCTTTACCTGTTGACCCCATCATCTTCATAAAAACGTAAGCTTGGCGAGCAGGGACCTCACTCCTGTTGTTCCATACAAATGTTGTGCTCTGTTACAATACATTGTATTGTGTTTCCTATGATTTGTAAAGCTCCAGGAATATGATGGCGCTATATAAATAAGATTATTATTATATATGGAGGCTGTGAACTAGTAGTAGATTAAAGGGCTGCAGTTAAACTATGTTAGTTGGATTTGGGATGGAGTGCGGTCCGCAGCAGGCCAGAGCCTTTCGCCAATCCCAAGCCCTGTCTTAAGGCGCTACTCCCCAAACAGCACTTCTAAGAACCTTTTGTATAAGATCAGTGTAGTAGCGTCTATAAGTTTGGGATATGCGGGTGAGGGGAATGTAAACAGATGCGCAAGAAGCGCTGAAAAATACTTGGTAAATGATAAAAGTTTATTAGTATATTTTGTGGTAACAAGCTGGGTGCGACAAAGTTAAACTTATGTGGAATCCATGAAAACAACCCAAATTTCTGCCTGACACCACCTCTTGATAAGGGACGATGTATGGAGGCAGCTATATGGACGACTTTTGGAGGTAGCCAATGCAGAGACAACGTGTGGAGGCTCATGGAGACAAGTTAATTGGATAGTGCCCCCCCAATTTTCAAACCGAAGAGCGGTGGCCCCTCCCCAAACAAATAGATTGAGTGCCTGTGGCAGTCCCAAAAAATTTTCAAAACCAGAGGAAGCAGGTAGGGGCCCTCCAGAAAAATAGACAGATTGAGTGCCTGATGTGCACGTCCCAAAAAGTTTTCAAACCAGAGGAGCAGGTAGGTGGCCCTCCAAAAAATGAAAGATTGAGTGCTGTATGTGGCCAGTCCAAAAAGTTTTCAAACCAGAGAGCAGTAGGGTGGCCCTCCAGAAAAAATGAATCGATTGAGTGCCTGTATGTGGACGTCCCAAAAAGTTTAAACAAGAGAGCAGGTAGTGGCCCCCAGAAAAATGGAATCGATGAGTGCCTGTATGTGGCAGTCCCAAAAAGTTTTCAAACCAGAGGAGCAGGTAGGTGGCCCTCCAGAAAAATTGAGAATGATTGAGTGCCTGTATGTGGCCAGTCCAAAAAAGTTTTCAAACCAGGGAGCAGCGTAGGTGGCCCTCCGAAAATGAATAGATAGTGCCAGTATGGCAGTCCCAAAAAGTTTCAAACCAGAGGAGCAGGTAGGTGCCCTCCCAGAAAAATGCTCGATGAGTGCCGTATGTGCGCGTCCCAAAAAGTTTAAACAAACTAGCCCAAAAAAGGACCATTGTGTTAAAACAGAGGACCGGTCGTGCCCTCCAGAAAAATTAAATGCATAAAGTACTAAGCTGAGAAGTGGGCCCTGTCAAAAAATAGCCAGTTCCTTGCCATGATTTTTTTACTTTTGTATACAAAGAGGAGGAGAAGGAGGAGAAATGAGGAGGAGGAGGAGTGGAATCAACTCAGGTTGAGTTCCTTCACCGGTGGATGATGATCAGCTGTTTAACGGCCGGCAGTTGTGACTGTGTACGTATGATTGCCACACGCAACGAAACCTCGGAGCCTCAGGGCATCCCGTTACACTTCCTGAAGAATACTATCATATTAATTTCTTCTCTTGCTCCAGCCCTTTTCCGTTCTTATTTCTCTTCGCCTCTGCCCTCCCATTGACGCCGCTGATCAGTCCCGTCGGCGTGATCCTTATTGCGTTGATGTCGTTCACCGCTTCTTCTGAACGCTTACGGACAGGCGCGAGGGCCGGCAAGACCTCCAAGGCGATACAGCGCCGTTGCTGCCACAGTTCCCAGCTTTGAACCCAGTAGTGATAGGGGAGCGTGTGTGCTCATGTAGGACGATGCGTTATGGTAAGCACGTAACCCATCACCATCTTTGTAAAGATCAGCCCTACTCTGCCGAGACTGGGGAACAGGTGACAGTGTCTTGCTGGGGTGACATAAAGATGGCCCCAAAAGCCTGTAAACGACGTACCCTTGCACAAGTGCGGAAGTAGCTGCTGCCTACTCTCCCTGCCTACTGTCCCAGCAGAACTCCACACGCCCACTCGAGCCGCTAGCGCTGCAGAGGAAATACTGTTCCAGTTGTGAAACCAGGGCTCTGCCTGAGTTCATGATTCTACAACTCCTTTTCCTAGCTGCAGCGAGAGAGTGAGCAAGATTTGCTGGTGTCCCCACCGTGGGTCGAGGAGAGTGAACACCCAGTACATCGGTGCTGGAATAAACCATTCTTTGACGCAGAGCGTCACGGGAATAGGACAGGCCACACCATGAAATCTGCAGCAATGCGCCAGAGCTAGCCAACGCGTAAGAATTCACTCCCTCACTGGGCCTGACTGTCCATTTCTTCCTCCTCAACTCCTCCAAATCCTCTTCTTCTGCCTCAACTCGTGACACAGTGAAGGATCAACCAAGGGGTCCCCTGTGTTAGTGTTTTTTTTGGTGTTTCTTGTCTGTCTCCCAACTTACTCCTCTTCCTCTCACTCCATCCTACCCACCTCCACCTCCTCCGATATGCGCTGAGTGAGCAAAAGACCTAAGGGTGCTTTGGCTCATCAAACAAGGAATCTTCTTCCCCGTGTCTGTTGTGAGAGCGCCAAAGCTTCGATTCATGTGATCAGAGAGTGTTTGTCAACAGGCCAAGCAGCGGGATGGTGAGGCTTGATTGGCGGCATCCACCCTCCCACCGTGACATTGTGTTGACTCCTCACAAGGTATCAGGACACTGACAGATATCAGAAATCACACGTTCCACTCCTCATTGCTAGAATTGAGGAAGCTGACTGACCTGACTACCAGTTCTGCGAGAAGTTGAATCTGGGCAGTATTCTACAATGGTCGAGCGCTGCTTGGTAAAACTCTAGAGCATAAGCATGGGTCAGTGTTGAATTCCACCTCGTGGGCAACGTCGACAACGTCGGTGAGCGGGCAGTTGGAGGCGGCGACCTGCCCGCTGCATGAGAGTGCACAGATCTGGCTGTGGAGTCCCTGAATGCGCACAGATGCGGCGCAACCTTCGTGAGCCAAATATGACGACATGGGTAGGCTTGAGGAAAACGGAACTATCAGATTTAACACAGGGACCAGGCATGAGCACAGTGTCAGTTGCGCAGTTGCAGAGCCCGCCACCAGGTTAGGCTCGTTGTCACACACACACCATGCCTGGCTTCAGGTTCAGCTGTGCCAGCCACAGATCATCTGCGCCTCTGCCTGAGCATGATAGCCCTGTAATAGAACTCTTAGGGCGGTGGCTTTCTATGCCATAGGCTCAGCAGTTTGAGAACGCCTGCTGTCGCCACCTAGCAACGGCCATGCTGATGATTTTTATGACTAGAGCTAACGACTGATGGCCGCGTGCCCACGGTGGTAGTTCGGAGGAGGAGGGTGGAGGAGGGGGAACGGATGAGGGGAGGAAGAGTAGGAATGAAACACATGGAACGAGATAGGCCCGCAATCCTCGGCGGCGGCACAGTATATGACCAGCCCCAGGAGTCAGACTCGCGTCCCAGCTCCACCAAGTTAAACCAATGACTGCCGTAAGCCCCACACGATATATATGGCCCTGCCGGACAGCACTCGTCCAGTGTCGCTGGTCAGGTGAACGACCTTGTCAGAACCGGCCGTGGTCAGGGCACGGGTGATGTTGTTTGACACGTGATGGTGCAGGGCCTGGGACGGGCCATCCGGCGGGAAAAGTAGATGGCAGGCTGGGCGAACGAATCCGAAGGGGCGGCCGCCGCCATGAGGTTGCGAACGGCCCTCGGTCTCTAAAGCCTATAGGGCCAGCATCTCCAGGACTAAGCAATCTGGAGAGGTGCAACATTAAGGGCCTTGGGACGCGGACGGGGTGGGTTGAACTATATTTGCGTTCTCCGCATCCAGCGTCTGGGGTATGCGAGCGCTGAACGCCTGGTGGTGCCTGTGGAGAGATCGCTGGAGGCGACGATGCGGCGGTTTTGTGGCAGGGTCCTGGGCCAGCGGGGCCTGACTATCACTCCCCCCCCCACCCCACCCCCCAACCCGACACAGGCAGAAGGAGCAGTGGGAGTGACACGGCCGGGGTGAACGGCTGTGCCACTGCAGTGGGGGGTTAGCATTCATAGCCGGGCAGCATACTGGTGGTAGTTAAGCTAGTAGGGAGTGCGAACCCCATGCTGAGCCTGAGTTTGAGCCAAATGTTGACCCACACACAGTCCGTCGCGTCATCCGCGTGTTCCTTAAAGAACCTCCAGAATTCTGAAGATCTAGCCCTCGCCGCAAAGAGCCCTCGCACGGAGCTTCAACTAGTTGAACAGCATTTGGCGCAGATGCACCAGCTCTGGCCCTGCCTCTCCGTTGGCCCCCACCACTGACCTCTTCACAACCTGTTGACTCTCGCTCCGTCTCAGAAGCACTGTGTTCACCCGGACCTCTCAGACCCAGCCTTGGGTCTGATAATCATCATCCTCCGATCCCTCGTCTGCCTCCCCCCTAGCATTCACCATTCTTTTCTTGTGTTTTTTTTTTTTTTTTCCCCCTGCCCTGACAACAGACGTCACCACTGTGTCTGACAAGTGTATCATCATCGTCGGACACGTCTTACAAACTTCCACTACGTCAAGAAGGCTCATCATAACCACAGATGGATGGTGGAAACCCCACCCCCCAAACAAACCAAACCACCCATCCCCACCCACCACCCCCCACCCCCCCAACCCCCGCAGCCACCCCACCCCCCCCCCACATGGGCACGGAAAATTGCGCTAGCGCAGCAAACGGACAAGCATGCGTTTGTGACTGTGGAGAAAGGCGTCCAGAAAACAGTTCTCAGAGTATGACGGTTCTACTTAATCAAATGCCGCCCACATTTTCCTGGGAGGGGCAGACTGGGGCACGGGAGGAGGCTGAGGTGCAGGGAGCTGCGAGGAGTGGCGATGTCGCGTGGCATGGGGACTGACGTGGAAGACTGACTGGATGGACCAAATTGCTCGCAACATGGCAGCAATCCACGACATCACCTGTTGCACTGTTCGTTTTTTTTTTTGTTTGGATTTTTCTTTTGTTTTTTATTTTGCTTTTTTTGTTTTTTTTTTTTTTTTTGTTTTCTTTTTCTTTTGTTTAGTTTTTTGTTCTTGTCCGTTTTTTTTCTTTTCCTTTTTTTATGTTTTTGGTTTTTTGTTTTATGCGCTCGAACAGTGCTCTACCACGAGTCCCAGTAACTATCAGGACATGAACCTCGGGAGTGATAGCTCTCCGCGCGTTCAACCTGCTCCCTCATAAGCAGGTGGTGTCTCCACCCCGGCCCAGGACCACGCAGGCCTCTGACCCCTGAGTGTTGGACGCCCCATGTCCGCCCGCCTAGTCCCTCTACCGCTAGCCGTGGGTTAAACATTGTTAAGGAGAGTTCTAGCTTTAAGTTTTTTTACCGTTTTTTTGGGTTTTTTTTTTTTTGGTTTGTGAGTTTTAAAACCAAACATGCGATCTATTGCCATGGCTATTCTTGGTGGGTGTTGTTGTTTGTTTTATAGCCAAAGTAGGAAAGCCACCAGCTACTATGCCAGATGAGAGACACTGAGTTATTAAAACAAAATAAACGTAAAATAAAAAAGCGACAAATGCCAGACTGCGCCTAATTGAAATCAAACCTACTAAATTTTCCCACTTCGCGTCTTTGCAATGGATATGTGCCGTCCCTAAGCGGCAAAACACAGACGGTCGCAAGTCTCACTACAAATGCCCCTCACCATTAGGCTAGTAGAGGCCACTGCAGCAAGATACAGCCACCAGCAGATCAACCAGAAATCAAATATATAACGACGCTACTGTAGCGTAAGCCGTTTAGCGATTTCTCCTATGGCGTGTATTTTGCTAGCCAAGTGTATGAAGGCACACTTACTATGCCGTGAGATGAATGTGAGCTTATTAAACAAAATAAACGTAAAGAAAAAAGGACAAATGCCCCAGACTGTGCCTAATTGAAATACAACCCCTACAAATTTCCCATCGGTCTTGTGCCCTAATGGTATGTGCTGTCAGAAGCGCAAAACACAGCGGTTCGCAAGTTCTCACTACAAATGTTTTTTTTTTTCATTGTTTTTTTGTTTTTTTACTCACAATTGGTTTAGTAGATGCATGAGGCAGCAAGTACAGCACACCAGTACAGTCACCCAGAAATCATAATATATACTGCTACGGTAGGCGTAAGCCGTTTGGATTCTCTAGGCCGTTATTTTCTAGCTGTAGTATGAAAGCACACTACTATGCCAGCGAGAGACACTGAGTTATTAAACCAAAATAAAAGTAAAATAAAAAAGGAAAAATGGCAGTACTGCCCATGCAGTGAATTGAAATCAACCCTACAAATTCCCACAGTTTGGGTTTGGGTGTGTATATGTGACGGCATCCAAGCGTAAACACAACTGGTCAGCAATCCCCCCTGCCTAATTCCTCACAAAATGGTACTAGATGCAAATAAAAACAAAAGAAAGTAGAACGGTATTTAGCCCTAAGAAAGGGCTCGTTGGGTTCTTGAGAGAATCATCTGCACCAACAGATAAGCTAAAGAACACCTAACGCTTTCCCGGACCAGCGACAGCTCTCTCCACTAGCGCATCCAGACACGAATGCCATCGAGCAGCGCGGGCAGCGGCTAGTCATCCAAGGGTCACCTGATCTGGAGCCACCACTGCTATCGACGTGCTAGAGGGTACCACGTCATGCGGGTGGAGTGCAGAGTTCCGGGCTTGTGATTGGCCTTTGTTTCTGGCCGCCCAAAAAGCAAAAGGGGGAGCTGACCATTTCATCCGAGCGGGCGAAGTATTCGTCGCGAACAACGAGCAGTTTAGAGCTCGCTAATGCGCGAACGAGATCAAGCTCGAGCACGAGCATGTTCGCTATTCTACTCATAATGTGTCACCACTATATAGATATAATGCTGTTTGATCTGCCAGAGATCTTAGATTATACTCTTCCGTAATTTGAAACTCTCATGCATGTCTCCAGTACTTCTCTCGAGATGCACCAATTCTCTGGAATGCCCTTCCATGGCCTATCAGACTAATACCCCCAAAGGTACAAAAGGGCTCAACAACCCATTTCTTTAGGCAGCCTATCACACATCCACCCTGTGTCCTCCTCCCATGTGTTATCTGGAATACACCAGTTACCATGCTCCAGGATTGTTGTTTATTTTTTATTTATAATTTTAGAAAAGTCATATAGGTTGTGTCACCATCCACCCTATAGATGTAAGCTGTCTTGTGTCACCCCCTCATCCTAATCACTGTAAGTCTTGTGTCACCCTCTCATCCTAAATAGACTGCTAAGTCTCTAGTATCACCCACCATCCTCATAGACTGAAGTTCTGGGTCACTCTTCTCATCACTCATCGAATATAGATCTTGTGTCACCCTGACATCCTCATAGACTGTAAGATATTGTGTCACCCCCTTGTCCCTCATAGACTGTAAGCTTTGTGTCATCCTCACTCATACTCAATAGACTGTAGCTATTGGGTCACCTCCTCATCCTCATAGGACAGTAAGTTCGTCTGTCACCCTCTCATCCTCAAGACCAGTGAGTGGCGAAACCTTTTGGAGACAGGTGTGTGCCCAAGTAAAACCAAGCACACTTATAGTCGTCACGCTGCCAAAATGACAATTAAGCAGTAACTGTTGATGCCCTGCACTGGATCACAGAGTTTTAATTCAGATGGCCGTCCTGAGTTCACCAATTACAATAGAAAGAGGAGGAGAGAATTGGATTGACCAGCTTCCTTCCGTGATCCTCTTTGAAGAGGAAGTCCGGGGACCAGAGGACAGGAGCGTTCCACTAACAATCCATTTATCTACCAACATTATTGACTCCGCCTTAGTCCTGACAGCCAAATAGCAATGAGCATGCCCCCACGTCTGGTGCAATTGGATACAGGAGAAACGCCTTAGTCCTAGCTGAGCAAACATTGTGTTGGGGTGGTGGGTTTGAAGGCCGGGGTGCCAAGGAAGCGGTGCTGAAAGAGCCACCTCTGGCACCAGTGCCATAGGTCGCCATCTCGGCTGTCATAGATATGGAAGACCTGTTGAGGTCAGACCCCCATCCTCAGAACTGTAAACATGGTGCCACTACCTTAAACATTTGTGCAGCATTTGTACATGACATAGAGGATAGATAAAAATGTAAAAAAATGTTATAAGGCCCCTTTTATTTTTCATTGTAATTTGGAGGGAGTTAAATAAAAACATGGTGGGGGGGGGGGGGTACTAAAACTGGAAAAAATATTTTTGTTTTGCAATGATAGTATATTATTTTTTTGTTTCATAACTCAAAATGACATTTTTATAAATTACTCCCTAAGTGTGTAAACATCAGTTTGATATAGTTTCAGTATAGTTTTCCCTGGCTAGAGAGCAACTATGACAAGGTTTTTATAGTGTTAAGAGAGAGTTTTTTATAGGGAAATATAATGTGATTTATAAAATCTATTAATTTTGTTGTTGCATGTTTTGTTATATTTTCCCCATAAGGTTGCATAGCCAACAAATAGAGAGTCGCGAGCCTAGAGTGAAGGCGAATGCCATACATTGGGTGAGTTTTAAAAACAATGCGCCACATTTACACTTGGTTTTTCTGTTGTTTTTGCGCCGTTTCGTTTGGCGCCACCGTTTTGCGCCTTTGTGCGATTAAACGTCAAATGGCGCACCTAATGTATTCATCACGTGCGACTTTTGCATTAGGCGCAAAAACGGGCGCAAAAACACTCCAGCCGAAGGTGGCGTTATTGAGAGGAAAGCACTGAGCCCCTTTGCAGAAGAGATCATTTATACAGCAGAGCTCACGACATGCGTACATATAATAGATACTATTAGATACTTACAGAAGGAGCTGAGACTCTATTAAAGATCATCACTTCTATTACAAATATTCTGCCAAAAGATAGCTCAAAGCAGGAGCCAAGAGAAGTTTGCCACAAGTTGCAGAATGCCTTGCAGATACTCCATATACAGTGTCCCCCATGAATTCTGCCCAACACAGTGTAGAGGGCGGATATTGGCAGAATTACAGGAGGCTGCAATGCCAGCAGGAGACCAGCCACTGTGGGATCACCCTCCAGGAGAAGCCCACTGCGGGGAGGCGGTAACTGTCGGGATGCAGGGTGTCACACACCTGGATGTGGAGCGAGGTCACTGAGGTGCTGCGGTGTCATACACCTGGGTGATGCCCCTGAGGGGTGTCATGGGTGCTGGGTGTCACAAACCCCCCCCCCCTCATAAAAAACGCAAAGACTCCCAACCGAGGTGCTGCTGCTGAGTGCTTATCTTCCTTCTGGGATGTGGGAGAAGCAGAAGAGGGCTTGTAGAAGGACACATGAAGGCTCCGCGAATCTAACATTGCCGCCTAAACTGCCGCCTAAACGTGTTAAAGTAAAGCTGATTAATAAGAGGCGAAAATTACCTATCACAGATGGTTGAGTCCCGCCGGCCCCCCCCCCCCCCCCCCCCACCGGCCACCCCGCCCGGCCCCCCCTGTGATAATTCTGGCCAAAACAGCCAAACCCCAAAAAATGCGCCCGAATTTAGGCCGCACAACTACTACATTAGGCGCACAAAGTGATAAATGTGACCAATGCCTTTTATTATTTATTGCGCGCCTTCACTCTAGGCTCCGAACATCTCCATTTGTGCTTGCATCTATACCCTCCGGAGCCGATCAACAGGAGGATCTGCCTATTTGATCTGAAGAGCTCGATGCCGTACGGACAGCAGCAGTAACATTACAAAATCAAAGTATTATACCTCATAATAAGGTGAGCCGATTTATAGAGAATATTTTTAATCCAATTGACGCTCCGATCCGGAATGTCCGATGAGGATGGCGATGCCGGGATTCATAAGATCGTGCGTCAAATTTCCTGAATGGGTACGCTTCACAGTGAGGGCCCAGGAGTTCACCTTTTCTTCCATGGGCTGTGTGAGTAATGCTGATCCTTGCGACACATTGATTTTAAATTCGTGGTTTGTCCAATCAGTCAGGTTGTCATCGACGTCCACGCACCCCGATTTATGTCGCATGAAAAGCCGAAGCCAATGCGCCACATCGATTGCCGTGCACCAAAAACCCGGGTGGGGGGCAATTCACACAAACGGTAAAATTCGCGCGAACCCAGGCAAATGCGTCCGATGGACCCTTATAAGTTGTATTAGCCCCATGGGGATGTACTAGATATCAAAGCCATTTGCCGGACGGAGGATGCCGTCTATTTTCTAAATATGCTTTAAGGTTTCATGACCTTTGGAGCGACCTGTTGTTTTGAAATAATTTACCTATAATAACATCCCCTCTTTAAATAAGATTGAAATGGGATACATATTAAACCACTAAGTAAATGCCAAAGAAACTTCCATAAACATTTATTGAATCTACCACATGTTTGCGTTAATGCTCTTCTATGAGAAACCGTGCTGATAGGTGAGTGGAATACAAATGCAAGAGATATTTATAACTTTCTAATCAGCAAACACTGAAGCCGACCATCGCAGCAATGATCAGATTTTCATTGCATTGCTTTCCGGATTCTGAATAGACTGGAAGAAATTTTACCCATGTATGTTGAGTATAGGAACACATGTATGTATATCATAACCCCTTGGGGTTGACTACAAGTATTGCGGTAGATGATGCTGAATGACCCCACTGGTTACATTGTACCGGATATTATGCCTAAATCAATTGTTTCCTGAGTGCACATAACAATAACAGGTCAGTGTGAAGTGAGAGGGAGAGCCATCAAACTTACAAAGCACCATCTTTATAAATCTATATATAATAGAATGCTTCTTCATTGTCATTTAACACATAAACCGAAGATTAGTTCTGGAAGAAATTCCTCCAACATATGATTTTCAAGGACTAATCAAGTTACTGAGATTCAAGGACGCGTTCAGGAATGTGAGCATAGTTTGCTCCAGTTACATAGTAAAATCCACTTAAAATGCGCCACTCACTTATATCCATTAGGAGGGACCTAATATTGATATATAATGCAATGAGTCACTTCTTCCCCACTGTACTAATGAAGTAGAGTCCTGTCTCCTGTTTGGCGGGCGAAGCAGCGGACTCCTGACATATAATTACTGATGCCACAAAGTTGTGTCCTCTCCTTGTAGATCAGTCCTGCTGAACAAGACAACATGGTCTGTAATTCATGGAGATCAAACACTGCTCTTACTTTAGTCATAATAATAAAGCAATGTCTATGTTGACATTGATAACGTTTTTAGGCTCACTTCAACAATAATAATTGTTCATTAATATAAAAATACACATAAATGAAGACAAGTTGCTTTTAAGTAATATATATCAATTTTAATTAATAATCATACATTCAAAAAGTTGTCAATATTTACACTTATGGGATTTGTGCTTGATCGCCTAGACAAATTCCACGATATTCCCAATGTACTACAGTATTCATTATTCTATATGATTCAAGATACATCAGTCCATAGACCTTGAATAGAGGGGCAGAACAAATGTGCTAGTACCCTATCGTTCGGATGGGAGACCACACCTAGGAAATCATTAGCCACCTTGGAATCGAAGGCAATGGATCCACAGAGATATCAGTAGCAGTATCAATTTGATGGAATTAATCATGATAATTCTTTATTGATATAGCGCCACACAGTTACGAAGCGCTTGCCCACAAAGCATGTCAAATTGGGTCCCCTGTCCCCAGGGGCTCACAAGATCTAAACAACCTAATAGTATGTTTTGAAATGTGCGGAGCGAAACCAGAGTACCCGGAGGAAACCCACGCAAACACGGAGAGACATACAAAAATAAAACTCTTTGACAGATGGTGACCGGCTGGGATAGGAAAACCCAGGACCCCAGAATGCGCAAGGCAGATGTGCTACTCACTCGCCACCGATGCGCCCTACAATTGTCCCAAAAAAATCACGGCCAAAAATGATTACACTGCAGGTTACCAATATTCAGCATGTCAAGTATTGCTGCAGATTCATACTTCTGAAGTTACTGTAACTGACTGCGATCCATATGCGGACCTCATGCAGAGTCATCCATTTGGCCCACATCCATATTTTCTTGTTTCCTTAGATGAACATGCCTGAGCCGAACGCAAATCACAGGCAGGAATAAAATAAAATAATAAAATAATGAAAATACAATAATGAAAACAATCATTACATAAACTGATAGGTATTAGCCTACATCAAAATGCCCAAATCTAAATGTAAAACATATTGTGTTCCTGGTGATGAACCTGCTACATAGGTCTGTACAAATATCGTTAAAAAAACTACAAGTATTGGCATCAGAAGGCGAGCACATTTTCTTTATTCATTTGTGACAAAATGTGATTCTTGAAAAGATAAATGATGGCATATAGACCAGAGCTATAACTTGCAGATTATTAATAATAGGAGTCCCACACCACAGTATACAATCGATATACTATCTATTCCTATATTATCTCACCCAATAACAGTAATTTTTCACACCTACTGGGTATAGCGTCATTTTAATTTGCATAAGTGTCAGATGACCTGAAATAGATCGAAAAAATAGCTTCCTGCATAGCTTATAGATCTTGAAATTCTTCGGAGACCTACCACGTTGTCAACATCAGTTATTGTGATGATTGAGTGGACTATTTAATAGATTTTTCCCTTCCTCTTGCAGAGACACACCTGTAGCCATCCATTTATATTAAGGTGGCAAAGCCGAGCAGCCCTTTATCATTACACAGGGTGTAACAAAATATGGCGAACGGTGCGAATATCTCACCGAAATACACACGGATTCAAAAACTAGAAATAGACAGTTCAAATATTTTTCAAAAATCTATCCAATGATACCAAACTTGGCGCCCTACGGTTTTTTTAAATTTTTGTGACAGATGTGCTGAATCGCCGACAAAATTTAATTGTTCATGTGCAAAATACATTGAAAAGGGCTATAGTTCGATTGAATTACACATTCAGACTCTAAAAATCTGAGAAGTAGAAGATATGCAGTATTTTCTAAAGACTAATCAAATTAAGCCTCTTAATGTAGGAGATTCAAATATTTGAAAACTTGGTGGCCAACAAGAACAATCCTCATTCTTTACGAGAGACTAAGGATTCGGCGAGGTACAACATTAAACCAGCCCCCCTGATTGTACGGGACACTTGAATTGCTAGTTTCTACCGAAATTTAATGCTGAAAACATACATGCGTCAACTTTAGCTATAAATGGATAGATTTTAAGAATGCATATTTTGTTTCACGAATTATTTTTTGATCCAATGTATATTCTCAAGAACACTTCCCCATTTTTAATTAATTTTTACTTTTTGAATTAGTTTTGAGTGATGTACAGCCCCGTCATCTGTCAATGAAACTGACTTGAAAAAAGATTGACTCAATGTAAACCGAATCAGGTGCGTGGGTGTAGGAGTGCCGAGTTTGGTATCATTTGGATAAAGATTTTTAGTTTTCAATACTGCTGTGTATTTCGTGAGATATTCCACAGCACTCTTTGCTATCACCTGCATAACATAACAGGCCACATACAGCAATAAAAAATGGCCTGGACTGCCATAGAAAGGTTAAAGGAAACCTACCGTTCAGGGATTTCCTATAAGAGTCGAAAAAAATATCCAGTGTCACGGGCTGCTCCTGACCAACCAATGTTTCAGCGATTGCAGGCGCACTACCCGTGTGCCCCCTCTCGCCGGCCCCAGCCTCACTCCAGCCGACTGCCCCCACTCAGCGCATGCATCCCCATCTTCTCTAGGGCGCAAGCCAATTTAAAGGCCAGCACGCGCCTAACTGGCGTTGGCCACGTACACCTTATAAATTGCTCACCTCTTCCTGTGACCCTGCCTGATCTTTGCCTGCCTTTTATGTGGTAAGAGAAGCTTTGTCTATGCCCTTTGCCAATTATCCTGATTCCACTATTGTGACCTTGATCCGCATTCCTGACTGACGATCCCCTGCGGATGCTGTCTCGCACGTCCTGCGATCCCCGACCCCGATGTTGCCCGTACAATTCTGTACTGGCCTGCCGACCTGGCGCCGAGTACCACAAAGCAACAAAGTCCACCCCTGCCCCTGTGGGGCCGACCTCTGCTGTCATTTGTATAATCCAAATAAGCTAATTTAATGGGTTTAAGATTTTATAATGTATTTAAATAAAAAAACAATGCGGGATCTATGTTATGACAGAACCCTACCAGGCGCAAACCACCGTGTAGACGATAGTCTTGATGGTAGGTTACTTTAATCAACTTAATTGCCAACTGTGTGTAAGACTCAGTACATCTTCAGGTTCCCTTTCAGATTTGTATCAAGATAGTAATTGCTTTTTCGCGTTCAATTGATAGACAAATGATAGTCAGGTGTCTTTGAATAAAAAACAGAAGAAAGTTATTAATTTCAATGGTAAATAATAGAAAAATACTCGAAAAAAAATTAAAAAAAGAGAAACAACATGGCAGTTATTCATTTCACGGCATTCAATACTCATGCATGTAAATCCATATGCAGACACAGTTCGTTCATATGAAACGTATGAGGTATTGCAAAAACTAGCCGACACTGCCAAGAGGAGACAGAATCTTCATATGCTGGTCTAATCCTGGTTACATTCAGTAGAAATGTGATGCTTCCTTTTTCTTTTTTTTTTTTTTTTTTTTGTTTTTTTTTTTTTTTTTTTTACGTTGTCTTTTTTTTTTTGTTCGTTATTATATTTGGTTTCTAGTGTTTTTTTTTTGTTTTTGTTTTTTTGTTTTTTTTTTTTTTTTGTTGTTTTGGTTATTTTTTTGACTATTTTTTTTTTTGTTTATATTACTTTTTTTTGATTTTATTTGGGTGAGGGGGTTATAATTCTTTTATTTTTTTTTCACATAGTCGACCTCTAACCTACTGACGCTATTTTTCTTTTTATAAGTTTTTTCCTGGGGTAGCTGTTGGGATATGGTGACTTATGCGCGAAAATTGCTGGCACTCAGCGTGATTGATCAGAATGCTGGACTTCAGGCATTGAAGAAATGAGAAGCTGGCCCTCACCAGGTTAATCTACTTATTTAGTTTTCAGCCATAGGACAGGCATTTTAAATCGGACACTCCTGCACTTTTGTTGAGCCATTTTCTGTCGCGAATTTAACCTCCCTTTCCTATGCTGAAAATGAGATCAAAAAAGATTAACTTTTGAGTGCCTCTTCTCATTTTTCAATGCTAATTGAGGTTGTTTGGAGCAGCCACAATTCACAATAGATGCTCTATTCATTTGCGACATACAAAGTGGGTGATCAAAATTCTTGTGAATCCGAGGGGCGTCCTATCACGTTATAATCCCGCCGTCAGTAAGTTAGCCTAACTTGTTGTCACCGACATCCCCTTACTGCATAGGTGAATTGTGACGGCCTTGGGGGAATGAAGGGATGAGCCGGGGTAAAGCAGGAAGACATGCACCCAAGGTATGAAAATGTAGTCCCTCACCCAATTATTGACCACCAGATTGTCTTTCTTTTATACAGTACTGAGTTCTGCTTTTTTTTTGCTTGTTGGTTATTTTTTTATCCCTCATTCAAAAAGCCCAGAAGTTCTTTTTTTTTTGTTTTTTTTTTTTTTTTTTTTTGTTTTTTTTTTTTTTTTTTATGAGGCCAATAACTATTTCACATTTTGGTGTAAGAGACCATACAGTAGAATATAGAAAGTTATCAGATCCCTTTACATGTTCACTCTTTGTTCTTTTTTTGCCTCATAATGTACACTCTGAATTGAAGAAAACACAGAAATGCTAGATATTGCTGCCGCTCATTGTTAAACAAGCAAAGGACTGAAAAATCACATGCATAAGTATTCCGACCCTTTGCTGTGGACCACACATATTAACTCACCTGTGATCCATTTCCTTCATGATCGCTCCTTGATAGGGTTTACTCTTCATTGAAGAATCAAGCTATGTTAATCTTAAACTGATTGGACTTGCATTAAAAAAGGCACCACACACCTGTCTATGCTTAAGACTCACAGAAACAGTGCTCATATTGGCACGAACTCACAACTCCTGAAGCGACCTCGAAGTCAACCAAACTAGAATATGGAAGAAGAGCCCTGGTGAGAGAGCGCGAAAGACGAACCCCAAGATCACTGTGACTGAAGCGTCCAAAGATGCAGCATGGAGATGGGTGAAATTTCTACAAGTCAACTCACACTGCAGCCTCCACCATTTGAGGACTTTATGGACCAGAATGGTGCAGACTAGAAGCCTTCTCAGTGTACATTATAGCGAAAAGAAAGGAACATGTTTTGATCAACCAATTGGCTGCCTGAAAACAAAGAGGAAACATTTAAAAGAAGGGTCTGATATTTTCCAACCCAATGTATGTACGCGTGAATTTTTGTGGCTACATGGTGGAGTTTAATGTATATCAATTTGCGACCTATAACTGTTTCATAATTTATAAGTCAAAATTTATGGCGATGCAGTTTTAACTGAAACCCTGAAAGTATGTGATTTTTTTTTTCCATAGAAGTTTTAATTGTGCCCCCTACATGCACAGCAGAGGTAGTGCCCTAGGTGATCACCTTCCTCTGCCTATCCCTAGCCCTGGGCCCTGATTGTCTCAACTGCAGAGGAAGCAGAAATGACCAATTTTGCCATTGTCCTTGACTGTGTAACATATGGGAATCATACCATGTTGTGTCAGGTCTGGGAATTATAGCCTTGTAAAATTTTACAATTGCATGTTCATCTAAAGACTGACAACAATAAATTACAATTCACCTTGGAAATACACACAATAGATATCATGTTTCCTTTTTTCTGCCCATGTATGCATTGAACAGAACTGATACAAATTATACCATTCTTCCATAAAGAATAGAATGAGCATTGTATGTGTTTTTAAGTAACGCAAAACACCTCGTACTTCCACTGAAATGCAAACTTTTGAACGGGCCCCCAAGTGCCTCTAGGTTTAATAGGCTTTCAAAGATGCAAATGTAATATCAGCTGGAAGTCTATCACCTGGCACCCTACAATAAAGTTGGGATTACATTGGAAACCCTTGGCCTATATCAGTGATGGCGAACCTTTTGGAGACAGAGTGCCCAAGCTACAACCAAAGCCCACTTATATGTCGTAAAGTGCCAACATGACAATTTAAGCAGTAACTGATTGATCCCTGCTGTATCACAGGTTTTAATCATATTGGCGTCCTGAGTTCACCAATACAATAGAAAGATGATGGAGAAATTTGGATTGCAGCTTCCCTCCTGTGTCCCTTGAAGAGGAAGAATCAGGGGACCCAGAGCAGGAGGTCCAATAACAATCCATCTCTATCCACACCTTCTTGCTCCTCCTTTAGTCCTGACAGCCAAATAGCACTGAGCATGCCATGTCCTGGCTGTATTGGATCACAGGAGAAAGCCTTTAGTCCTAGCTGGCAAACATTGTGTTGGGGTGAAGGCCTGGGTGCCCAAGGAAGGGGCTCTGAGTGCCACCTCTGGCACCAGTGCCATAGGTTCGCCACCGCTGTCATAGACTGTAAGCTGTTGTGTCAGCCCCTCATCCTCATACACTGTAAACATTGTGCAATACCTTAAACATTTTTGCAGCATTTTTACATGACATAGGGATAGATAAAAATGTAAAAAAATGTTAAAGGCCCCTTTTATTTTTCATTTTAAGTTTGGGGAGTTAAAGTTACTAAAACTGGAAAAAATATTTTTGTTTTGCAATGTATAGTATATATTTTTTAGTTTTCCATTAACTCAAAATGACCATTATAAATTAATTCCCTAGTGTGTAAAAATCATTTTGATATATTTTATGTATAGTTTCGGGCTAGCAGAGCAACTATGACAATGTTTTTATAGTGTTAAGAGAGATTTTTTTTATAGGGAAATATTAATGTTTATTTATAAATATCTATTAACATTTTGTTTGTGCATGTTTATGTTATATTTTCCCCATAAGGTGCAAGCACAAATAGAGATGTTCGGAGCCTAGAGTGAAGGCGCTGCATACACTTCGGGTGAGTTTAAAAACAATGGGCCACATTTATCACTTGTTTTTTCTGTTGTTTTTGCGCCTTTTCGTTTAGGCGCACCGTTTTTGCGCCATTTTTGCGATTAAACGTCAAATTGCTGCACCTAATGATATTCATCACGTGCGACTTTTGCATTTAGGCGCAAAAACGGGCGCAAAAACACTCCAGCCCGAAGGTGGCGTTATCTGAGAGGAAAGCACTGAGCCCCTTTGCAGAAGAGCTCATTTCTAGCAGCAGAGCTCAGCCAGACACTGGTACATATAATAGATACATTAGATACATTACAGACAGGAGCTGCAGACTCTATTTACAGTTCATCACTTCTATTTACAAAATATTCTGCAAAACGCTGAGCTCAAAGCAGGAGCAAGAGAAGTTTGCACAAGTTTGCAGAAGCTTGCAGATACTACAAACAGTTGTCCCCCATGTAATTCTGCACAGTGTCTGAGGGGGATATTGTGCAGAATTACAGGGGTGCAGCAGGAGACCAGCACTGGGGGATCCCCTCCAGGAGAAGCCACTGCTGAGGAGGTCACTGGGTGCAGGGTGTCACACACCTGGATGCTGCTGAGGAGGTCACTGGGTGCTGGGTGTCATACACCTGGGTGCTGCTGAGGAGGTCACTGGGTGCTGGGTGTCACACACCTGGGTGCTGCTGTGAGTGTTATCTTCATTCTGGGCTGTGGGAGAAGCAGAGAGGAGCTTGTAGCAGGATCACATGTAAGTGCCCGAATCTAACATTGCGCCTAAACTGCGCCTAAACTGTGTTAAAGTAAAGTGATTAATAAGAGGCAGAAAATTACCTTATCACAGATGGTTGTAGCTTGTGATAATTCTGGCAAAACAGTGCGCCCGAATTTAGGCGCAACTACTACACTTAGGCGCACAAAAGTGATAAATGTGACCCAATGTATTTTATTATTTATTTGCAGCGCCTTCACTCTAGGCTCCGAACATCTCCATTTGTGCTTGCATCCTATACCCTCCTGAGCATCAACAGGAGGATCTGCCTATTTGCTCTGAAGACCGAGCCGACGGCCAGCAGCATACCATACAAAATCAAAGCTTATACTACCTCATAATAAGGTGAGCAGATTATATAGAATATTTTTAATCCAATTGACGCCTCCGATCCGGAATGTCCGATGAGGATTCGGAGATGCCGGGATTCACTAAGATCGTGCTTCAAATTTCCTGCATGTGTCGCTTCCCAGTGAGGGCCGCCGGAGTTCACCTTCTTCTTCCCGGTGTGTGAGTGCTGATCTTGCGACACAATTTGATTTTTAAATTTTGTGGTTTGTCCAAATCAGTCAGGTTGTCTGACGTCCACGCCCCCCGATTTATGTCGCATGAAAGCCGACGCCAATGCGCCACATTCCGATTGCGTGCACCAAAAACCCGGGGCAATTCACCCCAAACGGTAAAATTCGGGAAACCCCACGGAAATGCGTCCGATGGACCCTTAGTAAATGTGCCCCATGGTACTAGAATCAAGCATTTTGCGGAACGGAGGATGCGTCTTTTCTATCTGCTTTGGTTTCATGACCTTTGGAGGACCTTTGTTGTTTTGAAATAATTTTACCTATAATAACATCCCCTTTAACTACAGGATGAAATGGAGATACATTAAACCAATAAGTAAATGCAAAGAAACTTCCCATACAACATTTAATTGAATCTACACATGTTTGTTAATGCTCCTTCTATGAGAACCGTTGTGATAGGTGAGTGGAATACAAATGAAGAGATTATATAACTTTCTAATCAGCAAACACTGAAGCCACCATCAGCAATGATCAGATTTTTCATTGCATTGCTTTCCGGATTCTAATTAGCCTGGAAGAAATTTTACCACATGTATGTTGAGTATAGGACACATGTATGTATATCATTAACCCCTGGGGTTGTACAAGATTGGGTAGATGATGCTGAATGACCCCAATGGTTACATTGTACCAGGCTATTATGCTCAATCATTGTTTCTGAGTGATCATAACAATAACAGGTCAGTGTGAAGGAGAGAGCCACAAATGTACAAAGCACCAATCTTTATAAATCTATATATAATAGAATGATTCTCATTGTCATTTACAATAAACTGAGCTGAAGATTAGTCTGAAACATTCCTCCAACTATGATTTTCAAGGACTAAATCAATTACTTGGACAGTTCAAGGACAGTTTCAGGTGAGCATAGTTGGTCCATAAATTATAAAATCCACTTTAAAAGGGCCACTCACATATATCATTAGGACAGGCCTACTATTGATATATAATGCAATGAGTCACTTCTTCCCCACTGTAATAATGAGTAGAGTCCTGTACTGCTGTTTTGCGGGGAAGCAGGGACTCCTTGTATCATATATTACTGATGCACAAAGTTGTGTCCTCTCCTCTGTGATCAGTTCGTGAAACAAGACACTGCATGGTCTGTAACTCATGGATCAAAAACTGCTCTTACTATTAGTCAAAATAATAAAACATGTCTATTGACATTTGATAACGTTTTTGGGCTCACTTCAACAATAATAATTTTCATTAATATTAAAAATACACATAAATGAAGACAAGTTGCTTTTAAATTAATTATATCAATTTTAATATCATACATTCACAAATTCTCAACTATTTACAATTATGGGATTTGTGTCTGATCGCTTAGACTTCCACGATATTCCCAATGTCTCACAGTATTCCTTATTTATATTGATTCATAGATACATCAGTCCATAGACCTTGAATAGAGGGGCAGTGTGCTCGTACCCTTATAGTCGGGGATGGGGACACACCTAGTGGAATCATTAGCCACCTTGGAATCTAAGGCAATGGATCCAAAGAGATTTTCATTAGCAGTATATTTGATGGAATTTAATAATAATAATTCTTTATTTATATAGCGCACACAGATTACGCAGCGCTGCACAAAGCATGTCAAATTGGTCCCTGTCCCCATGGGGCTCACAATCTAAACAACCTAATAGTATGTTTTGAAATGTGGGAGGAAACCAGAGTACCCGGAGGAAACCCACGCAAACACGGAGAGAACATACAAACTCTTTGCAGATGTTGACCTGGCTGGGATATGAACCCAGGACCCCAGTGCTGCAAGGCAGATGTGCTACTCACTCAGCCACCGTGCCGCCCTACAAATTGTCCCAAAAAAAATCAGCAAAAATGATTTACACTGCAGGTTTACAATCTTCAGCATGTCAAGTATTGCTGCAGATTCATACTTCTGAAGTTACCTAGTAACTGATCTGGTCCATATGCGGACCTCATGCAGATGTCATCCATTTGGCATCCATATTTTCTTAGTTTCCTTAGATGAAAATGCCTGAGCCGCAAACACAGGCAGGAATAGAAATAAAATAATAAAATAATGAAAACAATAATGAAAACAATCATTACATAAACTTGTTAGGTATTGCTACATCCCAAAATGCCAAATCTAAAATGTAAAAAATATTATTCCTGGTGATGAACCCTGTACATAGGTCTGTACAAATATGTAAAAGTTATTGGCCTCAGAAGGATACATTTTCTTTATTTCATTTGTGACAAAATTGTGTTCTTCTGAAAGATAAATGGTGGCATATAGACCAGAGCTATACCTTGCAGCATTATTAATAATAGGATCCCACACCACAGTCATACAATTCCTATACTATACTATTCCTATATTATCTCACCCCAGTAATAACAGTAATTTTTCACCCTACTGGGTTATAGCTTCATTTTAATTTGATAAGTGGCAGGACCTGAAATAGAAGAAAAAATAGTTCCTGCAATGTTATAGATCTTGAAATTCTTCGGAGACCTACCACGTTGTCACATCAGTTTATTGTGGCTGATTGAGTGGACTTTTAATAGATTTTTCCCTTCCCTGCAGAGCACACCTGTAGCCATCCATTTATATAAGGTGGCAAAAGCCGAGCAGCCTTGTCCATTACACAGGGTGTAACAAAAATATCGGAACGGTGGAATATCTCACGAAATACACATCGGATTAAAAAACTAGAAATGTACAGTTCAAATATTTTTCAAAAATCTATCCAATGATACCAAACTTGGCGCCCTACGGTTTTTTAAATTTTTGTGACAGATGGTGCTGTAATCGCCAAAAATTTAATTGTGTGCAAAAACATTGAAAAGGGGCTATATTTCGATAAATACACATCAGATCTAAAATCTGAAAGTAGACGTATGCAATATTTTTCTAAAAGCTAATCAAATTCAAGCTCTTAATGTAGAGCATTCAATATTTGAAAACTTTGGTGGCAACAAGAAAAATCCTCATCTTTAGAGAGACTTAAGTTCGGCGAGGACTAACATTAAACCAGCCCCCTGATTGTACCCGGGACACATTGAATGTAGTTTCTACAGAAATTTAATGTGAAAATACATGGTCAACTTTAGTATAAATGGATAGATTTTTAAGAATGATATTTGTTTCAGAATTATTTTTTGATCCAATGTATATTTCTCAAGAAATTCCCATTTTTGAATAATTTTTTACCTTTTTTGATTTTTTGGTGATTACAGCGTCATCTGTCAATGAAAATGACTTGAAACAAAGATTGAATCAATGTAAACCGAATCCAGGGGGTGGGTGTAGGATGCCGAGTTTGGTATCATTGGATAAATATTTTTAGTTTTTCAATCTGCTGTGTATTTCGTGAGATATTCCACAGTCACTCTTTGTTACACCTTGCATAACATAACAGGCCACATCAGAAAATAAATAAATGGCCTGGCTGCATAGAAAGGGTTAAAGGAAACCTACCATCAGGGATTTTCCTAATAAGGTAGATACCATGTGTCACGGGTGCTCCTGCAACCCATGTTTCAGGTTGCAGGCGCACCCGTGTGCCCCCTCTCGCCGGCAGCCTCACTCCAGCGACTGTCTCCTCACTTCAGCGCATGCATCCCCACTTCTTAGGGCGCAAGCAATTTAAAGGGGCCAGCACGCCGCTAATTGGCGTTGGCCACGTAACAACCTATAAATGCTCAACCTCTTCCTGTGACCCCTGCCTGATCTTTGTGCTTTTATGTGTAAGAGAAAGCTTTGTTCTATGCCCTTTGCAATTATCCTGATTTCCCATTGTGACCTTGATTCCGTTCCTGACTGCGATCCCCTGCTGCCTGTCTCGACCTCCTGCCTATCCCCGACCACGATGTTGCCTTACAATTCTGTACTATGCCTTGGCCGACCTGGGGGTACCACAAAGCAACAAGTCCAACCTGCTTTGCGGTGCGCCTCTGGTGCTCATTTGTATAAATCCTAACATAACTAATTTAATGGGTTAAAATTTATATAATGTTTAAATAAAAAAAACAATGGGGATCTATGTTATGACAGAAACCTACCATGGAACCACCTTATTAGGTAGATCTATGATGGTAGGTTTCCTTTAATCAACTTAATTGCCACTTGTAAAGTAAGTTACATCTTCATGTTCCCTTTCACCTTTTGTATCTAACATAGTAATTGCTTTTTGGTCAATTATAGCAAATTGAAGTCAGGTGTCTTTGAATAAAAACAGAAGAAAGTTATAATTTCAATGGTAAATTAATAGAAAAAACTGAAAAAAAATTAAAAAAAAGGAAACAACATGGCATTTATTCATTTCAAGGCATTCAATACTCATGGCATGTAAATCCATTATGCAGCAGTCTCTTTCATCTGCAAAGTATGATGTATTGCAAAAACTAGGACACATATTCAATATGCTGGTCTAATCCTGGCTTACATTCAGTTTGATGTGGAGGTAGCTGTTGGGATACTGGTGACTTATATGGAGAAAAATTGTGGCACTCAGCTGTGATTGATCAGAATTGTGGACTTCAGGCATTGAAGAAATGAGAAAGTGGCCCTCACCAGGTTAATCTACTTTATTTAGTTTTCAGCCATAGGACAGGGATTTTAAATCGGACACTCCTGCACTTTTTTGAGCCATTTTCTGTCCGATTTAACCTCCCTGTCCTATGGCTGAAAACTGAATAAAAAAGATTAACTTTGTGAGTGCCTCTTTCTCATTTCTTCAATGCTTAATTGGGTTGTTTGGAGCAGCCAGCACATTCACAATTAGATGCTCTATTCATTTGGCATACAAAGTGGGTATAAAATTCTTGTGATCCGAGTGGGTCCTATCACTGTAATCCCCGCCGATCAGTAAGTTAGCTAACTTGTTGTCACCAGACATCCCCTTTAATGCATAGGTGAATTGTGAGGCCTTGGTGTGAAGAGGATGAGGGTAAAGCAGGAAGACTGCCCCAGGTATGAAAAATGTAGTCCCCTCACCATTATTGACCACCAGATGTCTTTCTTTTATCCCTTACTGAGTTCTGCTTTTTTTTTGTTTTTGGGTTTCTTTTTTTACTCCCCTCATTCAAAAAGCTATAAGTTCTGAGGCCAATAACTATTTCACATTTTGGTGTAAGGACCTACAGTAGATATAGAAAGTTATCAGATCCCTTTACATTTTTCACTCTTTGTTCTTTTTTTGCTCACTAATGTACACTCTGCTTGACAGAAAAACACAGAAATGTAGATATTGTTGCTAATTTGTTAAACAAGAAAGACTGAAATATCACATGGTCATAAGTATTCAGACCCTTTGCTGTGACACACATATTTAACTCACATGCTGTCCATTTCCTTCTGATCGTCCTTGATATGGTTCTACTCCTTCATTGGAATCCAGCTATGTTTAATTAAACTGATTGGACTTGATTAAAAAAGGCACACACCTGTCTATGTAAGACCTCACAGTAAACAGTGCTCATATTGGCACGACCACAACTCCTGAAGCGACCTCGAAGTCCAACCAAACTAAGAAATCATGGAAGAAGAGCCCTGGTGAGAGAGGTAAAGAAGAACCCCAAGATCACTGTGACTGAGCTTCCAAGATGCAGTATGGAGATGGGTGAAATTTCTACAAAGTCAACTACCACTGCAGCCTCCACCATTTGGGACTTTATGGCAGAATGTGCAGACAGAAGCCTCTCCTCAGTGTACATTATTGAGCGAAAGAAGGAACATTTTTGATCTAACCAATTGGCTGCAATGAAACAAAGAGTGAAACATTTAAAGGGGTCTTTCCAAACCCAATGTATGTACGGTGTAATTTTTTGTGGTACATGGTGGAGTTTTAATTTATATCAATTTGGGACCTATAACTGTTTCATAATTTATAAGTCAAATATTTATGGATGGAAAAATGGCAAAAAAGTGGAGAGTTGGACATTTGAGCACTATTTTGCGTTAAAGTTTATTTTATTTTTACTATTATTTCACACCCTGTTAGGTCTGATCACTCATATTATACATGCTGTATTGCAGTGTATAGTAATTTTACTGTTGCTTTCTAATAGCTTGCCATCAGCATCGATCAACTTTCCAAGATGGCTGCCCATTGCCAGCATCGGCCGCAGCAGTTGTGAAATACCTGGAGACCTCCTTGGACGGACAAGCCTGAGGCAACCGCAAGCAGTGACATGGGAGGAGTGTTCATAGAAGGGAGTAATAACCCACTGGAAGTCTGCAGGGCACAAGACATCACAGCAAGTCACAAAAGCGGCTGTAGGTGTGTCACATGACCTGCTGCTCCTATGAGTAGGAGGGGAAAGTTTACCAGGATGATTACAATATGGGTGACCCTATTAAGGTATTGAACTTGCCCTTGTAAACTATTTTTTCATATGTAACCACCTTTAATAGACAAAAGACCTGTGGAAGTCACACATTCAATTGTGTCTTTTAAATTGAAGCTGTCTTGGCAAATATGTTTTTTAACACAGAGCTTGACTTACTTTCTCTACCTGTACTTTGGACATTTATTAAAGTCATGCAAATTACAACTGTTTGCATAGTTTTAGGATGTGTTTGTTTATAGTTGTGACCTAGATAAGAATCATACCGCAATTTATTAGTAATTAATTCAGAAATCCAGATAATTTTAAAGGGCTCCTTTTCTGTTATCACAACATCTATAGAGATTGCACATTCATAGAATATATAATTTTTTCCCTAAATTAACCTTGATCTGATATGTCAAAATGAATTCCCAGCCAAGTCAAGCAAAGGGAAACATTTAGCTTCAACTTGAACTTAAAATATAGAATAAAGACAACTGGCAATGATACTCAGTACGGTTATTAGAAATAGGCATTTCATTAGTATGTTTCATAGAGTAATTCATCTGGGTACCTGTTTAAAGAATTATCTTTCAATGTAATTTATTGAAATTCACATCAAAGTAGCCACTTCTGAGACAGGAACATGAATCCCCCATGACCCTTTTTATGTAGATAAACCAGGTTTTCTCAAAATAACTAAGAAATGACTTCTGGCTTTTGTTGGCTTTGGGATAAGGAAGGTTAAAACAATGATGTCGCATTCAAAGTACAAAGTACAAATCAAAATGAAGCAGAATTCAGGTGTAAGGGCTCATTTTCATGGTCTTGTGCTCTCCCGGACAGGATCCCGGGTGAACATAGGGCCCGGAGGAGCCGTGTGCTCATTGCACTGGGACCGGGAGCCATAGAGGTCCATGGTTGCCATGATCTGGGTGTAATGTTTGGCACACAGTTAGAGTAGCTAACAGCTGGTCTGGAGACTTCTATTTCAAATTCATGAATGTGGAGACAGTTTTAAACCTTCTGTTTGTGCGCAAAATCATTAATCCCTTGTTCCCCAAACCTACAGCCCACTAAAAATTTTAGCACTCTTCCTGCACCACTCTGCGCCCAAATTAATAAATGCCCCTCAATGTGTATGCTCATGTGTAAGGTGCTCATGAATCAGAAGGCATAAAAGCAGGAAATTCAGGAAACAAAACAGTGTCCAAGAATTAAGGTTATGTTATCCAAGGTGTTCTGGGGGAAGGGAAGTATAAGAAAGGTCATGTTCTATATAAAAATTATTTTCTGAATATTATGGACTTTTGGTGAGTGAACACTCTTACCTTGAGTCGCAGAGGCTGAGGTCTAATATATAGGAATACAATAAGTATTCCAGTGACACTATGTGAAGATATTTTGAAAAAATTCTCATTTTATTTTTTTCACGGCAAAAATGACGTTTTGGTTCTTCAGACACAGTTTGCCAATAGAAGCTGTAAGAAAAGCATATATATAGCAGCAGATGAGCGCTATGATTTGGATAATGCACCTTAAAGAGAACCCGTCATGCAAAATAACCCCCTAAACTAAATATATTTTCATAAACTGCCATTAGAGAGCATTGCCTCTATCCCTTCATTGTCCCTCTACATGCCTGTAAACCTAAGCCATGAGGTCCTAAAGATGTATGCAAATGTCCAATGAAGCATTAGCATATGCAAGCTGTCCGGCTTATTCCTGAGTGGGAGGCACAGCCACACCCCCAGTACATGACTGACAGCCTGTATAATGATGTGAGGCTGTATAATGATGTGCTTCTTGGTGCTGGTGGCCACGCCTCCTGCAGCCTGTGTGTGTATTTAGGAGAGATACAGCAGCTCCAGGCAGCCATGTTACAGCAGAACATGTCAGGCACTTGTGTAGCTGATGTCTGTCTCACACATGTGTATTAGGAGGGAATGCATGTAAGCAGATAAAGCACAGACACTATTAATGCTTTACTATACATTACACACATACATGAGCAGAAGAGGGGAGGGGTAACAGGGGTGACATCACTGCCTCTGACCATGTGACCAGCCTCATTTACATGATAAAACATAGATGATTTTACAATGAATAATATATGAAATAACTAGATAAAGGCTGGGATGGGATCCTTGTGAGCTGCTCCAACAGGTAGAGGTGACAGGACAAGTGACACAGACCTGATGACAGGTGTCCTTTAAGCAGATTGGCTGATGCCGCATTCTTCATAACATAGCACCCACTTTCCCAAGCAGATGAAGAAACTTAAGTGTAATATCGACAATTGCCAATAGGTGGCAGTGACAGAGCCCTCTTATTAAGTCACAAGTGATCAGGTGTTTTCAGGTGACATGTAGAGAAGCTGTCAAATGTATTCCCATGCAAATGATTATTTCAGCTCAGCATTGATGAAGCCACAAAGACTAATGCATCCAATCGTGCGCAGCTTCATAGGAAAAGCAGGGCACTGTCAACCAGGGCTAAGAAGAAGGCACACGGATTGCCTCAAGTGTTACAAGATGCAAAAAGGTGCTTTCGATTTTCAAATGTAAATTTAAAGGGGTTTTCCCAAATCTTTAAGTTGCCTGCTCTTGAGAACAGGACCCCCACTCCCTTCTCGATCTAGTGAAGGGGACTCACTAATGGGTGGAGTGGCAGGACAAGCATGTATCCTGTTGCTCCATTCAGTTGCACTGGATTGACATACCAGAGCACAGCACTCCAGCTCTTTCATTCTCATTTACTATACCATCTCAGACAGGAAACTGTCCCACATTTATTGTACCCTCTGTGACAGAAAAAAAACTAATTAATGCCATTTTTCAGGCTTCTCCACTGCGCAAGCCATGATGGGTGTGTCAGGGAGAGGGGTGTGAACGCCCTGGCCCTGTGTATGTACTGTAGTCTCCACCAGTTTTCAGGCAAAGACTATAGCTACATAGTTACAATCTCCCCCAAATCAGACCTGGCCTAAACTACTAAGAGATTAGTATATCAGGAATGCTACGTGCAGGCGTGGGGGCCGGGGGGAATATTACGACTGAAAAATTAAAAGACAGCCAAGCACTATGCTCTCCAATTTTAACACTCCCTCACAATTGAATGAAGTGGAAGAATACAGGTTCACCTGGCGCTCCACTCATCAGCGAGAACAGAACTCCCATTCTCGTTATCGGCGGTGGTCTCTTCTTGTGATTGGTTGGGATCCCAGCAGTCAGATCACCATATAGCAGTGATGGCGAACCTTTTAGAGACCGAGTGCCCAAACTACAACCGAGACCCACTTATTTATCGCAACACAGGAATTTAATTTGTGATTTATACTCCCTTCTCTGTCACAGCTTTCATTGATACTAGCCCCTGAGGACACCAATAAAGCAGAAAATAGAAGAAATTTGGATGATTATTGTAGCTTTCCTCCAGGGTTCCATAAACAGGAAGAATTGTCGGGGCCGGAGCAGGAGCTACAATGATAATCAAGACCTATCCACACCTTCCCACTCCTCCAGTGGAACATAACCTTCATATGAAGGATGCTTGCAGAGGTACAGCAAGGCCCCATAGACTTCTATGATGCAGTGCATCAGCCTATATTCTTTCTATAAGGCACTGTAATGAACTATACAACAAATTCATTACAGTTACAAGTGTAAAATCTAAACTTTTTAGACAAGAAGAAGAGCGTAGAAATTGTAGGTTAGAAACTGCACCATCATTTGTTGTATTCCATTTTTTAATAACAAAAGTCTTACTTATAATCTATTGTATAATTTGATAACTATCAGATTTGGATCTGTACTTATTGAAATATGTAACATGAAGCTTGAAGGCTCTATTTTATAATCAAGTTACCTTCTCCATATGACACTAGCACTGGAGAAATTCTCGGGGGCTTTAATAATCCAAAAGAAGGTTGGGAATTTTTTTGAATGTGTGAAAAGGCTGCGACGGATGGATTGATGAAGATGGATGAGTAGCTGCACTCACATTGGCTCATTTACACATGGCCAGAAGATGTACTGCAGGTGTGTGACATCACAGTCCTATCGGAATAAAATCAGCTCCTTGCTTCATTCCCACTCCAGCTCTGAAGATGCCTAGTCCTCCCTGCATCACTTGCTTCTTCTCCAAGACATCAACTTAGCAGATCCTCCAAACAGGACTATAACAATGATGTATTAGGTTTTCTCATTACTAGTTTGGTATTGAACTACTTTTACTTTATGTGGATTATACAACCTGAATAAAAGGGAAGGTTAAACTTGCTACAGTCTTCTTCTACATCAGCTCTCTGCTGAACACTCTGATCTGTTACTAATGTGCATTAACACCATAACAAAGAAGCAAGGAGCTGAAAGCCCATACAACATAATGATGCTGAGGTGCAAAGACATGGAGAGGTCTGGCTGACATTTGCTAAGGAACAACTAAGAAGTAAGGCAGCAGGGGCTGCTTTGGACTCTAAACTTTGGATTCATACCTAGATTTGTCTTTTGAAATAACTTCTAAAGAGGGAAACACTGAAGATTCACTTCTATTTTATGCACTGAACAATTACATTTTGGATACAAGTCGCATCCTGGTTTGTCAGGTGCATTTATGATATGATGTTTTACTGTAATAGTGAAATGCTCCATCCTGAGGAATAGGGTGAAGGTGATCTGTATACACTGATAAATTGCTTTTCTCCTTGTCACTTGGTTGGAGAGGAAAGCAAGCTCTTGTGATAGCTCTTTATGGCTCTGGCAATCCATCTCTATCCAATAAAAGGTAAGAAATATTGAGTTACTGCCACTTGTATTATACACAATCAAATACTCTATTACCTGCGATATTACAGATTAATAGCTTTATACATAATACATAGGATATTTTGTGCTGAATTAACTCCCTGATGGTAAAGTTTAATGAATGGATTGAATTGGAAAAGAAGTGATCAGCAAGGTATACAACATTTATATTGAAAGGTACATTAGCTCATTCTATATACTGTAGACATATTTCACTATGTAACCCCTTTAATAAGCACCACCTTTTGAATATGTTCACATGTGGGGCTTTTGCTGTAGTAATTTGCTACAACGGCTACATTTTGTTTGCTAAAAATTTTCTAAAAGTATTGAAGTACATGAAGAACATGTGGAACTGAAATACTAATATTTTCTAGCAGTGATACAATATCTGGTATCAGTTGGAGGACCATTTGCTGGCTTTGCTTCCTTACCTCAATCATAATTTTTCTTTTCTCAATGTAGTAATGGTGTGGCATGACATATAGTTAGTCAGTGTAGGGCAACTTTCAGCTTTTCCTTCCTTGCACATACATGATCTCCAAGAGTGGTTGATGTCCTGCTTTGCCCACCACGGATGTTCCTATAAACCCCTTTTGCTGTGACGTACCACTTGTGGTGTTGTTTTAAACCCATGACTACAGATATAAGAGAAGTGTATATAGACAAATAATAAATTTCATCAACAGCAGTAGTTTATTTATTTGAACAACCGCACAACATACATGAAATATAAAAAATTCTAAAAGCCATTCAAAAGTACCACAGTACATAAATCAATTCATATGAGCACAATCACAATAAATGTGTCCATAAACAGTCCCACTCATAGTAAAGTATCCTGCTGTCGACTGTGAAAATAATATCTATAAAAAAATGGGTCAATGAGTATTATCCACCACTAACAAGTCTATCAGTAAATGTTGTTTGGCATAAGTAAGCAAAAGACTATATAAATTTACAGTGAGATCACAATAAATGATGCTTGCTCACTAAAACCGGCAATAGAGAGTGAAAAACATGTAAATACCAATTAGATGGAAGAAGAACATGTGTGGATCAGATGGCATCCCACTCTTTACCCTTTATAGATGGGGATTCCTCATTCAGGACACTTTTTATATGCCAAAGTCGATGGATCAGCTACAAACAAGGCAGTCCTGCTGATGTAGGTCTGGGTAAGCAAAAGGAGGTGCACAGTTGTCTGTGTGGCTCATAATCACACTGATATTCCATAAACATCTGACCACTGGGACTCATCTCAGGAAGAGTAGACGCCCAATATCTGTTCCTGACTGAGATATGGCTGCACCTGTGTGGTCACTCTCCATATAAATAAAGGGAATCTGTCACTAGTAACCTACTCTATAAACCCTAAATAGTATACAATTGTGTATGTAATGGTGTATAAATGTCTTTTATCTGTGGATCTTCTGCAATTGTCCAAAAGTTACTTTTATTCCTTTGGTTTTCTTCTAGATTTCCAGTCAAGGAGGCGGGAGAGCTCTTGGATACAGTCATGTCCCCTGCCTCCTCATGTCCGCTCTGACTTGTAAATCCGTCCCTCTGCATGGCCCCCATCCGTGACATGGATTTGGGGGCTGTGTGTAGGGGGGGTATGAGTAAAAGCAGCTGTGCGGAGGTGGGGGAACATGACTTCATTCAAGAGCTCTCCTACCTCCTTAACTGGAAATCTAGAAGAAAACCAAAATATTAAAAGGCATTTTTGGACAAATGCAGTAACGCAGAGGACCCACAGAAAAACAATTTACACCTTTATGGACTTGTATAAGGTAGTACAATTAGGATTTACTAAGTAAATTACTGGTCATAGGTTTCCCTTAATGGAAGATGTGATGGTTTCTCATATTACTATTATATATCTGTTGTTGACACATTAAAAAGATCAGTCGGATTTCCAGAAATTGGACCACTATTGATGACATATATTACACTGTAAACTTAGGAAATAGGCAAGACCTATCTAACCGATAATTGTTAAGATTCCCATTCCAAATGAATTTATATGAATGGTGTTGAATTATTAAAGATGTTTTTTTGCACTGTTTGCATTGTTCATTTGTATGGCTAATCATGACCTTTCTATTGGGCTTGATTAGATCTAAACATGTAAATCTTGGACTGCCTGCTCGTAGACAGGACTAGGGGAATATCTTCCGCAATGCCTTGGAAGGCACGTTCTTCCAGCACGTTCTTCCACCACATACAGGCAGTCCCTGGGTTACATACAAGATAGGTTCCTTGGGCTTATACTTAAGTTGAATTTGTATGTACGTCGGAACTGTATATTTTATAATTGAATTTCCAGACAAAATTTTTTTTTGCCCCATTGACAATTGGATTTTCAAATTAAGTAGCGGACCGCCTGTAGTTCTATTTTAGGACTCATCAGCTGCGGGGACACCATTCTGCTTCAAAATCACAATTGGTCCTGTTTGAGGCTTCCCAATGTCTTTGAGGAAAATGAATAGATTCCTTGTGAAATGCCACTAGCGTGTTTTTATCTGGTTTCCCTATAAATTCCCCCAGCTGCACAGGTTATTGCAACACTAAACTGTTTAAAACATAAAATTTGTTGAAAGGAAGATTTACATTAAAACTTTGTAACAGCAGAGACATTATATAATCCAGAGCTTGCCTTCAATAAATTGAGTATTATATTTACTGTAGTAGTTTACTAGTTTATTATTATGTCATATGTTTTGGCTTGGTTTTCTGTAAGCATTTAAGGTAAAACAAACATCCATTGAGCACACAGTGATCATGCTGTTTTCACATCCAGAGAAAGAACAGTGCCACCCACTGGCTAGATTATTGACTGACACGTAGTGTGCCCTGTCCTAGCAGAGACAAGCCCTGCTGTCATTCCAGTATCATGTAGTATCATCTGCTGCTTTGTTTGAGGCTGAGTACTTAAAGTAATAATATATAATTTTTTCCCAATTTTCTGGAGAACAAAATAATTTTCTATCATTGCTTATAATGAATTTAGTAAGTTATGGCTCATAGACAACAATAGTTTTCTGGCACTTTTTTATACATGGTTTCCAGTTAGGTCCGGAAATATTTGGACAATGACTAGCAATGAATGGACCCAGTAAAGTCCGAACCTGAATTTTTAAATCCTGTTCAGGTACCAAACCTGGAACCCAACCATTAACTGTTTATGTGGCATACGGGAGCAACAATCCTCTCCCAAAATGGTGGCACCCAATAGCACCGGCAGATTGGTGCTGGCAAGCAGCCACAGTCATTTAAATGCAGCTGGCGACTTGGCCAACAATATTTAAAAAGTTAACACCTGCAATTGGTGTCCGCACTTTTAGCAGGCATTAACTGTAGGGGGAAGTACAGCCGAACCTGACTTCATTAGATGCTCAGGGTCGGGTCCAGGGGACCTGGAATCACAGAGTTTGGTATGAACCCTAAACTTGCATTCATGACTAGCAGTGACACAAGTTTTGTCATTTTAGGTGATAAATATACTGTCATATTATCAATATGTTATTAAAAGGAAAATAAACTTTTCTAGGGTAAGTACAAGGTCACCCATATAATACCCCGGGTAAACTTTCTCTGTACTCTGCAGGGGCTGTTTGTTATGTGACCAAGGCTCATTACTTCCAGTGATGTCCTGTTCCTGCAGCTTTCTGGCTTTCCCCTCCCTGAACACCACTAGCATGTCAGTCATTGGAGGTGCTTGTGTATCTCCTTGGTACAGCCCCAAATACTCCATGGTAGTGGTTATAACATAGTGGGCATGCAGAGGGCAAATGAATACCTGAGCCTTGCTGGTGGTGGGTGACCAGAAGTTCAAGCGAACCACAGACAATGTTTACAAGAACAAAATGGGTAACCCTATTAGGGTATTTGAAAATACCCTGGAAAAGTTTCTTATTAGTGACCAAGCCCTTGAAGGTGCAGACTCTTATCTCACATTCAAGAGTATTCACATCCTAACTGGAGGAAATACTAATTCCTAATTAGGAAATACAGCTCTCTATCACTTTACCTCAAAAGTAATTTGATTGGGTGCAGGGGACCTTACCTTATGAATTCATCAATTATTAAGCAGGTACAAGGTTTGGAATTTCAGGTGTGATATTTCTTGGAAAAAAGAGTACAGTGGTGAGCTTGGAAACTCAAAAAGACATAGCCATGTCTATGGAACCCAGCAATGGTGGATGAATGCTGAATCGTTTCCACAACCAGCCAAGTGAAGAACACTCTTGAAGAACTTCAGTACCTTCTGTATGTCTACTATTAAGAGATGACCTCATGAGAGCAAATACAGAAGCTTCCCCACATGCTGCAAACCAGAAAGATCAGGTTAGATTTTGCCAAAAAATCTGCCTGTCTGAAGTAAAACCTGATGCGTCTCAGACATGACTCTTCATATATGACTCTTCTCTGCTCATTTTCTCTGAAATTTCACATTAAGTTCTAGAAAGGTCCTGTCATACCCTAATGAGCTGGTAGTTTAATGGGGTAAAATCTGATGACAGGCTCCCTTTAAAGAGGTCAGACCAGTTCTGAAACAGCAGAAACTAAGATTAACCTGTCCCAGGTAAAGAAGAAAAGAAGAAAGAATGGAAAGGCTTGGAATGGCTCATGATCCAAAGCACACCCGACTGTAAAACATGGGGGTAGTGTGATGGAATGGGCATCATGGCTGCTAGTGGGCACTGGGTCAATAGTGTTTATTGATAATGTGACTGAAGACAGAAACAACTGGATGAATTCTGAAGTGTAAGGGTGTATATGTTATGCTCAGAGTCAACCATTTTTAAGAGAAACGAGTGGAATCTGCAATCAATAGATCTCAACTGAATGGGGCATGTATTTTACTTGCTTAAGACAAATTTTGAGACAGAAAGACTCTCAAACAAGCAACAAGTTAACACACCTATTTTATAGAATGGCCATGCATCATAAAGGAGGAAATCCAATATTTGGTGATGTCCAGTCTTCAGGCACTCATGGTCAGCAAAATAGTCTATACAAAGTATAAAAAAAATTTCTTTTTTTAAATTAAATGTTATATTATCTTTGAGCTTTGAGAGGTTTGTAGAAAAATGTTTACAGATGCTTAACTTTTCACTGAATATTTTTTTTCAACTCCTTGAAAGTCCTTATACCTGAAAGTCATACATTTCCGTTGAATCTCACATAAGACAATGAAGCTGAGGTAAGACTATGAAGATTGTGTCCAAATATTTCGGGACATCGCTGTCTGCTTATTATATGTCACTGAATTCAGATCAATGGGTGTCATATATTCAGTTCTTCTCCAACTTGTCGGTAGTTGGTGCTTTAGCAAGCACCTCTCCATCTTCAGGAGCCGGTGATAACACAGTCATTGGTCACATGGCCATACTGCAACTCAGATTCTCAATGATGAGGCTACAATACCAAGCCAAGTGGCTATGCTGTCTGGCACTGTGCTTGTATACTTAATAGTAGCCACAACACCTGCCCAGATGCTGTTGCATAAACTATGAGTAAGAATGCCTTTAACACACACACTTACATACATATGTCATTATTCACCAAGCAAAATTGTTTAAAGGATAGATGGTCCTCTCAAAGGAGATGGTGATTGTAAGTAATTATATGATGGAACTGAAATCTTTGTATTGCTAATCCATCAGGGTCAATAAAGGAAAACAGCAACATTTTTAGTTGCCGGTAACAAAATGAAACCATTAAACTTTATTGACGATGAGTTGTGGCTGTGCAAATTAACAACATATTTGTAATGCACATTTCTCACAGTCCAGGTGTAGATTAAATAGTATGTTGAAATGTCCTATGTATAGCAATGCTTGTCATTGTCCTCTGAAATTCTAGTGAGATAAAGGGATCAAGAGATGAGTTTCAAGTCTTGATTTTAAAACTGTCCAAGGATGACAACTCTCTAGTAGGATGGGGTATTGAGTTCTAAAAGAGTGGGTGCTGTGCAGCAGATCCAAGTCATACACTGATACTAGTGTAGGGAACGACAAACGCTGGCAAGTCCACATTACCAGAATTTAATTACATTGATAGGCAATGTAATTGACAGGCAGAGAGGTGCAACACAGACCTGCCTGTGAGCACTGCTCTGCATGACATCATGCACGCCAGCCTGTGTCAGTACAGAGAAGCCAGCGGGATAAGAGGGCAGCTGCAGGGGAGCACTGGAGCCAGAAGGTAAGTATTCAGTTTATTATTTTGTAACTTGCAACATAGGGCATATACAGTATATATACTTTCTATGGGGGAACTCAGGCACCTGGCTATATATATCATGTACTTGGTGGGGGGACCTGGCTTTATATACTTTGTACTGGAGTGGAGGGGGGTACTTGGCTGTAAATAATATGTACTGGGGGTGGTACCAGGATGTACAGTCATGGCCAAAAGTTTTGACATAACATTTTCAAATGATCTGTTGCCCTCTTGTTTTTATGTGTGTTTGTCAGATGTTTTTATCACATACAGAAATACAATCATATTATGAGTAACAAAAGCTTTTATTGACAGAATGAGTTACTGCAGCAAGTCAATATTTGCAGTGTTGACCCTTCTTCTTCAGGACCTCTGCAATTCTCCCTGGCAGCTCTCTATCACATTCTGGACCAAATCCTGACTGATAGTAGTCCATTCTTGCACAATCAATGCTTGGTCCAAGAGTCTCCGCAGTCTCACAGTGGGTGTAGATGCACTCACACCTGCCTGCTGCCATTCCTGAGCAAGCTCTGCACTGCTGGTAGCCCCATCCCGAAGCTGAAACACTTTTAAGAGATGTCCTGGCACTTGCTGGTCCTTCTTGGCAACAATGGAACCTCTCTCCTTGAATTCCTTGATGATGCGATGGATTGTTGACTGAGGTGCAATCTTTCTAGCTGCGATACTCTTCCCTGTTGGGCCAGTTTTGTGCAGTACAATGGTGACTGCATGTGTTTCTTTAGAGATAACCATGGTTAACAGAAGAGAAACAATGATGCCAAGCACCAGCCTCCTTTGAAAGTGTTCAGTGGTGTGATTAATGACAGATTGATCTCCAGTCCTGTCCTCATCAACACTCACACCTGTGTTTTTGGGGAAAAAGTTCATTTTCTAGGCAAATATTGACTTTGCAATTCATTGCTGTTAAGCTAATCACTCTGGTCACTCACACTGGAGTATATGCAAATTGCCATTATAAAACCTGATGCAGTAGACTTTGTAAAAATTAAGATTTGTATCATTCTCAAAACTTTTGGCATGACTGTATTTACTATGTACTTGGTGGGGGGACCTGGTTGTTTATATTATGCACTTGGTGGAGGGACCAGGCTGTATATACTATGTACTGGGGGTGGTACCAGGATGTATATACTATGAACTTGCTAGGGGGATGCTTGGATGTATATACTATGTACTCGGGGCGTACCTGGCTGTATATACTATGTACTGGGGGTGGTACCAGGATGTATATACTATGTACTTGCTAGGGGGATACTTGGCTGTATATAATCAAATTATATAGAGGTCATTGTACAGGAAGGGGGCAGGGATAAGCTGTGACATCATCTATTGTCAGAAGTGATGTAATGATGGGTCAGTGTTATCTATATAGAGGTCATTGTACAGGGAGGGGAAGGAGATAAGCTGTGACATCATCTATTGTCAGTAGTGATGTAATGATGGGTCAGTGTTATCTATATAGAGGTCATTGTACAGGAAGGGAGGAGATGAACTGTGACATCATCTATTGTCAGTAGTGATGTCTATAAAGATGCTTTCTTTTATTGTATTTTTTTCTGGTCTGTAATGTAATTCCTGCAACAAATTAGCAGTTGTCAGTCTAATATTAGTTCTAGGTGTCATGGTAAAAATTACTGGATATATTAAGTATAACCAGAAAGTTATGAAGTATGACATCTACGTCTGCATCTTTTTTTGCAATAATGATGTGAAATGGGAGATAAAGTGAAGTCTGAGGGGTCAGAAATACTTTTCGTTCTTCTTCCGTTATTACTTTCCATAATGCTCTCCCACAACAGACAATGTAACAAAATTTCAGACTTTAAACGTATTATGAAACTTTTGCTAGAGATTATTTGTGTTCCAAGATAAAATAAAATAATAATAATCTTTATTTATATAGCGCCATCAAATTCCTTAGCGTTTACAAATCATAGGGTACATGTACAGGCAGTCCCTGAGTTACATACAAGATTCTGTAGGTTTGTTCTTAAGTTGAATTTGTATGTAAGTCAGAACTATCTAATTTATAATTGTAACTCTAAACAAATTTTTTCTTGGTCTCTGTGACAATTGGATTTTAAAAATGTTGGGTTGTCAAAAGAACCAGGATTATCAATAAATCTTAATTACAGACGCCTTTGATAACTGTTATAGCTGTTTATTGTAGCCTAGGGATAAAGTTCAGTAAATTAACAACATCCGGAGGTCCGTTTGTAACTAGGGGTCTTCTGTAAGTCGGGTGTTCTTAAGTAGGGGAGCACCTGTACAAATATAATATTACATTACAGAGTACAAACAGTCATATGGAACAGTATAAAATACTTATATGTTGTTTTTTTTGTTGTTTGCCCTCAGAAATGGATATTATGAACATAACAAAGAAATCTACAAGTAATAGCTGTGGAGCATTGCTCAGGAATCCATGTGAACCGGATATGAACACATCATCCCCTAATATAACTCATCATCATATCCATCTCCCCACATTCACTTCAGCCGCCAAGGCCAGGGTCATCATCACCTTTGTTATTTTCACCCTTTCAGCCTCGTGTAACTTGGCTGCTCTATGGGCAGCTGCAAAAACAAGCAGGAAGAAAAGGTCACATGTCCGAATCTTAATCCTCAACCTGACCACTGCTGACCTTCTAGTTACATTTATTGTCATGCCCTTGGATGCTATTTGGAATATTACTGTGCAGTGGCAGGCGGGGGACATTGCCTGCAGAATACTCATGTTTCTCAAGCTTCTGTCTATGTATTCTTGTGCTTTTGTGACTGTGGTGATCAGCGTGGACCGACAGTCTGCTATCCTCAACCCATTGGCCATAAATGATGCCAAGAAGAAGAATAAAATAATGCTAACCACTGCCTGGCTCATGAGCATCTTACTATCATTGCCGCAGGTATAGATATTTATCATTTATTTTAATACATTGAAAGTAATCCTGTAGCATTATCACTGTAAAATAGAACATGCCTCTAATGGGACAACTCTGCATTGTGTTATTTGTATGTCATTGTTCCTGGAAACGATATGAATACATTGATAACTGGGTGTTATGATTCCCATGTCAACTCCATTAAGTAAGTGTCCTTGAAGTCTAGTGTAAGTCATAGGGCATCTATCTATTACAACTAAATAGTAAATGAAAATGCTGAAATCAGATAACTTCTGAAATGAATGTGTACTTAAAGAAAACTTATCACCAGGATGAAAGATTGTAAACCAAGCCACTTATATGCTGGTGTGTGCTCCCTCTGGCAGGATATGCTCTTCTTTTAGCTCATTATGCACTTGTGTTTACAAAAAAGCTTTAAAATTTATGAAAATAATCCTGAGGGGCGCCAGGCTCAATCAACATCTATGGAGCCTGTAGCCCCTCAGACTCAAACAAAGGCATAAGAAGCTAAAATAAGAACAGCTCATGTCAGAGGGGGCACACGCCAGCATGTAAGTGTTCTCGTTTTACAATCTTGATCCTGCTGGTAGATTTCCTTTAAAGCAAATCTACTATCAAAAATCCATCATGATAGACCAGGAACACTGTCTTATAAATCCAGACTGTGGTAATCTCCTTATATGTCCTATCCGAGGCCTCTTTCCTTCAAAACTCCAGAACCCCAGGCTCCTGAAGGTGTTACCAGAACTATGTGCTGCAGCTTCACTGGCTAATACTCTGTCTTACTCCCCCCTTTGATCCCTCATCCCTTCCCCCACATCCCACAACCTCTTGTAATCTCACTGGAACAGAGGAAGTTTCAGCACACAGTGGGAAGGGGGGAAGTAGAGTCCTTGAAAACTGTAAGCGCTTGTGAAGCTGGAGAACGTTGGGGATCTGGTAACACCCCCAAGAGCCTTTTAGGCTCATTAGCATAATTGTAAAAGTTAATTTTATAAAGAAGGAGGCATAAAAATTACAACAGTCACGGTGCCTGGATCTATGAGTAAGTGTGCCTGGTTTATCATGGTAGATTAACTCTAAAGTAAAGTTTTAGAAACACAATGGGGCACATTTATGATACGCTGGCGCGATCAGGAGGCTCTATTCATATTCCCCAATATAGCAAGTACTGGTATAGCAAGTACCAAGTGTTCTAGGACTTCTTTATATCACAGTGAATTATATGCTATTATTGCTATGTGTAGGCAGCCTACTGTATACAACATTCCCCTAGCTAGACACTTAATCGCTGGATGAAAGTAATTCAAGAGTTCCACCTGTTTTCCTATGTTATCTTAAAAATTATAGGTTTTAACACTACTTTCAAAGCCCTACAGGAAAGTAAACACTGAACCAGGGGAGCTGAAATAACACCAATGCAAACCCAATCCTGTGGAACAGTTTAATGTCCGCTGCACATTCCCTCCATTATTCTATTGTAAATGTATCGCACTAAGTTGAAATAAAAGTAAAAGACAGATAACATAAAAAATGGGGTAACCCCTTCAAATGAACACAGTTACTGCCTGTATACTTCTAGTCTATTGAATTATTTAACAGTGTATAGAAATAAGAATACCGTAATTGCACTGTCCCCCCATCAGACAGAGAATACTGCAGGAATAGTAGTTTATACCACACTCTACACGTCTTTTATGTACATTTCAATTAATTGAGTTTTTCAGTGATAGAAAATGTGTTTCTTTTGGACTGGAACGCTTCTTTAACTATTTGTCCCTTTTCATTCCACAGACTACACCTTAGTATGCAGACCTCTGCTTTTTTAAAATATCAAAGTATATTTTCTAATCATAGAAAGCAATGGGCAGATGCATCTTCATCCATCTTCAATCTAAATTTTCATTCACATAAAAGCTCCTTACAAAATGTTTTTTTTCTTCTCATTTCCACTGCAACAATTTTTTCCATATGAGAATACGAAATTACATGAATACACCAGCTATGATGCATTCATGAGTGACTCCTCGGGAAACACTTCAGCTTCTCTAATGGAATATTTGCCACTTCCTTCCAGATAAAAATGTTACTGTATAATAACTTTGAAAAGGCTTTTTGCAAATCACAGTCTTTTGCATTGTATAATGCAGTTGTGTATAATTTCTTCCACATTAGAGCTTTATTATGAGTAGCTAAATATTTTTTGTTATATTCCATTTAATAGGAAGCTTTTTTTGTCTAACATTCTCACATATAAGTCACTGCATAAACAGGGCTTTGTGAGGGTCCCAAAGACTGTAAGAGGCTTCCATTATTATAAATGGTAGGCAGGAACTAAAACTGAATCCTAGCAGGTGGGAAACTTGGAAATGAGGTTACATAACCCTATTTTTGTCCTGTGTACAGTCTGTGACCTGCAAATAAGAAATAGTACATGTACAATTTTATTCAATTTTCATGGAACAGTATTGAAGTGAATGGGTTCTGGAAATTAGCACATATTAGAAGAGACCAAGAGAAGAGCTCCCTTGTCTGGATAGTGGCTGTGCCAGCTTCTAATAATAATTTCTTTATTTATATAGCACACACAGATTACGCAGCGCTGCACAGAGTTTGCCAAATCAGTCCCTGTCCCCATGGGGCTCACAATCTAAGCAACCTACCAGTATGTTTTGGAGTGTGAGAGGAACCGGAGAACCTGGAGGAAACCCTCGCAAACACAGAAAGAACATACAAACTCTTTGCAGATGTTGACCTGGATCGGACTTGGACGAAGCCAGGAGCTTCCATGTCCGGGGCCACCATCAAGGCAGTGGTGGCAATGCCATAAGGCAGTGTTAAGTGTTAAGAAAAGGAGGGTCGGGGCCATGTCCCCTTTCCTTAGCGCTGTGACCCATTACTTTAGTACTTGATGTGGGCAGAACAGGCTGATTGATGAGTCAACCATTAGTAACTTAACAATCAATTGTACTGCTGTCTTTAACTGGCTTGTACCAAGCTTGCAAGTTTTCCCCTATCCAAATGATAGTTGATAAAAAGCTGATCAGTGAGGGTCCAACTGCTGGAACCCCCAATCGATCACTAGAAAGAGTCCCTGAGATAGCCTAGCGCTGTGCCAATTTCTAAAACCCTAATACTACTGAATGGAGCGGCAAGACCCATTCTTGATCTGCCACTCCATCAACTAGTGAGAAAAAGACCCTTAATCTCTGGTTTGCTGGGGATCCTATTCTAATGATCAGTGGGGTTCCCAGCAGTCAGACCCTCACCAATCCGCTTGCAAACTTGTTTTAACAGGTACAACTTTTTTAACTGGTACAGTTTATGACCATAGCAATGCGCTAGGGTTTGGCCCCAATAAGATGCTGGGAAAATGAAAATTGGACAACTTGCTTTTAACTTTCCAATGTGTTTGTACTCTGGAAGATAAGATGTTTTGACCCATTTTCCATTTAGCATCCTCGCACTACTCAGCCAAGCCTAGCGCGTGTGTGAATGGAAGAATTTTCAGTAACAAACTGTATAAAGAGTATGACCAGCTTTATTATTGAAAGTAAAATCAACCTCGTGGCATTTCCTTTCAAATATTCCATTTTTATAGAAACATTTTATTATTTTGAACCAAAGTAAAAAAGTTGGCGGTAGAGCTGCCAATGAATTCTGCATAGCTTCATACTCTGTCATTAAGGCATTATTCACTGCTGTTTAGAAAGGGACCATGAAAACCTCTCACTCATTTCTATGAAAAGGAACAAGGTTGTCTACTTCTTAAAAAAATGAAATCGCTGCTACCATTGTGTAAGGTGTGTGGGTGTTACAAACGCCTGAGCAAAATGTAAAGTGGCTGCACAGCAAAGCAAGCATAGAGCCTCCACAATGAATATTAATAGATTGTCCATACAAGTGGTGCTGGCATCATTCATCCACTGCCTCCCTGATCCAGTATTAAGACACAGAACCTGGGAGATCCATTATGTCTCCTGTGATTTCTAGCACTCTTCTCTAAACTGAATGTATCTCTTCTGTCTATGACCATCATATGGCTGCTTAGTGTACATATCAATTGATGTGTCTATAGCAATGCCACAATCTAAGATATTATATTCTCTGTCCTATGAAATTGTAGTGACTCATTAAAGGATATTAACCACTGAAAAAACATTTAAAAACCTATAAATACTCACCTCCGCTACTCTTGATTTTGATCCGGCGTTGTCTATCGCTAGTCTTGACACGCTGGGATCGCGGCATGTCAAGACTAGCAAAGGACAGCGCTGGGATCAAGATGAAGAAGAGCGCAAGTGAGTATTTATAGGTTTTTTAATTTTTTTTCAGTGGTTGGTTTCCTAAAGGCAGGGACTTGACAAACCCTTGTAAAACCTGATAATTTGTGCCTGCACGATAGAAGTCAAAGTCCACAGATAACATGGCAATACCACATGTACCCAAGACAGTACCAAGCAATGGCAAATACAGCAGAGATACACTCCTATTAGGCTTGTTTCCCAGAAGTATCAACCACAATGGGCAAATCCCAATCTGCATGACGCCAATGTAGAGGTGTCAGCTGGGCAGAGGGCAGAAACCCTATGATTACAGTTTCCTTTTTTCTCTAACGTAACATATATTTTAGTCTTTTGGATGTTGCTGCATCAGTAGGATTTGTATTACTGTTGATAACTGTAACTGTTGCCTCTCGTAGTGTATGTATGTAACTGTAATGTTAAGCTTGTCTCTTACTGTGTGCAACAATTGCCGAGCCACTATGTACAAAAGAATTTCCCCCAAGGGGATTGATAAAGCACTATCATATTGTATTGTATCATATAATTCAAATCATTTGTAACTCTCCTTCTTTGTTCCAGCTTTTTCTGTTTCATACAGTAACCATAACTGAACCACAAAACTTTACCCAGTGCACCACAAGGGGCAGTTTCCAGGAGCACTGGCAGGAAACAACCTACAACATGGTGAGCTTTGTGTGTCTGTTCCTCCTTCCCCTCCTGATCATGATCTCCTGTTACTCAAGAATTCTCCTGGAGATCTCCAAGCGCATGAGCAAAGGAACATGTGAGTAAGAAGCAAACAGCGACATAATTATCTAGAATGTATGGCTTCATGTTTCTTATTTCTTTGATTGTTTGTTTTAGTTCTAACTTGCATAGAATTGCTTTCATTTGTTCAGGATCCAGAAAAATCAAAGAGGTTTTCGTTTCCATGATCTATATCCACACCCTTCATGAGAACAGGGGTCCTCAGACCCTTGTTCCACATAAAAAAACTCCTCACCAGGTGAAGGAGTTTGAATAGTTTTTGTACAAATAGTGTTTTCAATTAAACGTTTAACGACTTGGCCCTTTTTAGTTTTTTCACTTCCATTTTTCACTCACCACCTTCAAAAATCTATAACTTTTTTACTTTTACACGTAAAGAGCTCTGTGATGGCTTGTTTTCTGTGCACTTCATAGTGATGGTATTTAATTTTCCAATGCTGTGTACTGGGAAGCGGAAAAAAAATTCCAAATACAGTGAAAATGGTGAAAAAATGCATTTGCGCTGTTTTCTTGTGGGCTTGGATTTTACGTCTTTCACTGTGCGTACAAAATGACATGTCTACTTCATTCTTTGGGTTGGTGCAATCACAGGGCTACCAAATTTATCTAGGTTTTATAATGTTTTCATACATTTACAAAAATGAAAACCTCCTGTACAAATTTTTTTTATTTTTGCCATCTTCTGGCGCTAATAACTTTTTCATACTTTGGTGTACGGAGCTGTGGGTGGTGTCATTTTTTGTGACTTTTGATGATGTTTTCATTGCGATTACTTTTAGGACTGTACAACCTTTTGATCACTTTTTATAGATTTTTTTTATATTTTTCAAAATGGAAAAAAAGTGGCATTTTTGACTTTGGGCGCTATTTTCTGTTACGGGGTTAAACGCAGTGAAAAACTGTTATTATATTTTGATACATCGGGCATTTTCGGATGTGGTGATACTTAATGTGTTTATGATTTTTACTGTTTATTAATATTTATATCAGTTCTAGGGAAAGGGGGGTGATTTGAATGTTTAGGTTTTTTTATTATAATTTTTTTTAACTATAATGTACTTTAACCCTAGGTTGTCTGATTTATCCTACCATATGCTGCCATACTACAGTATGGCAGTATATGGAGATTTTCCTCCTCACTCATTACAATGTGCAGATAGCACATTGTAATGATAGGGTTAATACGAGTCATGGCAACGGATCGCCACTCCCCGTTGATGTCAAGGGGGGGCGACGATCCTCGGCAAGATGGCACCACCATCTTTTTGAAGCCGCCGGCAGCATTGCTGGCACCGATTGCGAGTGTTACCGGTAAGTCTTTGCTCTCCATGCATCGGGACCCGACACGCAACGTACTAGTACGGCGTGTCGGTAAGGGAATAAAGGAAATCTACTCTCAGATTTCTTGATTAGTAGCTATTGACCCTGCTGGGTTACATACATCATAAGTCTGACTTTATCTGTCTGTCATTTTTTTTGGTGGCTTTTCTGCTGGTTTTCTGCTGTATTTTAGCAGTTTTTCTTTATTGATACATGTAGAGTTTGATCTTAAATTTGAATTTAAAATTGTTTTTAAAACAAGAGTTGCATTAATTAGCTCTAAGCTGATTTCTACGCCTGGTCTGGTTAGCAGAATTAGGTGAAAACTGCGACTTTTTAAACTGATATCTATGAACACTGCAGAAAACTAGACAATGGCAAATGTTGAAGGGAAACTGCCCCTTCTTTCACAAATGAGAACATGGGGGAATGAGCACATGTCCCATGAAAAGTCACAAAAAATAGAAAAAAAGTTAAGCAAAAACATTTGCCCCTATTTGTTTAGTTTAATTAGAAAACTTACTTTCATGATAGTGAATCCCAAGTGCTCTGTGCAGGGGTGTAACTACAGTGGTAGCAGCCATAGCAGCCGCTATGGGGCCCGCAGTGTCAGGGGGCCCCGTCATCTGACCTGACACAATAAAGAATGGAGGATGTGTACCATTATATCTATATTGTACTGAACATGTCCAGCATAATATGTATGTAACATATACTTTGGTGTATATATGCAGTATCTGTGATGTGTATATGGTGGCTGTATACACTGTATGTGAGTATGTTTCATATGGCACTGAATGTATGTGTATATGCACATGAGTGTATTTATATGTGATTCGCATGTGTTAGTATACTAATATGTATATTTTTTAAGCGGGAAGGGGGGCCCCATGCAGTAGCCTGCTAGGGGGCCCTGTCTCTCCTAGTTACGCCACTGGCTCTGTGGGAGTCACCAGAACCCCACTGGGCTCTGGGGGTCCTGGCTATTACAGGAGCAGGAGGAGGGTGAGACACTGTAACAGCCTGTGAAGCTACAGCATTTATGGGAACCCCCCAGACTCCTACAGATTCATTAGCATAATTTTAAAAGGAAGAAGGCCATTTATAACAAATATAAGAAGATTATCACATTTACATTTCCTGGAGAGAGAGAGAGAGGGAGAGAATTTTTAGATATTCCTCTTTCTGCATCTGGGACCTTAGCTGCACTATTACGATAGCTAACATGTAAGGCATATGCAACATCCCCCACCGGGGCCTAGCCTTTTCTTGGGGCCTGGAGACAGCCGGGGCCCGCAGTACCTGAGTGGCTGGCGGTTGCGGCCTAGGCACGCTATTGCCACGGTGCTTGGTATGGGGAACCGGAGGGCTGTCCTACAGCCTGGCAGGTCTCCAGCAGGGTGGTGTTGGCAAGAAATGATGAGGGAGAGGCTGCTATAGCCGATCTCCCTGGGGCAACCCTTTGGTGTCTAGAGTGTAAGTCTCTGTGTGGTGGACAGGGTGCCGGTGATGATGGTAGTTGTAGTAGCAGGGACCAGACGGAGGCAGAGGTTGAACAAAACAACTTACAGTTCTTTATTGGAACCGCAGGAACTTCAGCAACATGCCGTGAACAAAGTGGTGGAGTGCTTGAGAGGTACTTGGAGGGAGCCACAGGAGTAGAGCACCAGCCTGGATGCAGATGGCAGGCTGGGCGGTAGCTGTGTCCTAGTAGGATGCTTCAGCTTGTTCTCAGGGGCTTCAGGTATCACCCTTAAAGGTAGGATGATACCCCTTTCCTCACTACACTAACTCCTAGTTCCACTCTTCAGAGGCAGGGGCTAGGCTCTTCCTGCTCTGGTCTGGTGTGCTAAGGGTACAGACTCCTAAGAGCCTGTACTGGAGAGACTCCAGTCTCCCCCTGAGCTACAGCTCAGCTAGCTACTAACTCCTCACATTCCTAAGTCCTCTAGAACATTCTGGGCCAGGGGTTTTATCATCTCCCCTTGGTCAGGTGGTGGCTGCTCCTCCAATTACCTCTCAGCTTACAGAGACAGGATGCAATACATGTGATTGGTTACTAGACTCTTACATCACACAGAACAATTAACTTCTGCCTTGCCAGGCAGGATTAACCACTGCAATGTCCCCTGTGTTATGTGATGACATGCTGTGGGGCTTATTCGCAAGCACTCCTTCGCCATTGCATCGGCGAGGGTGTTGCACATACCTCTGGCCAATTAAAAAAATTTTTTATAGTTCTCCTGAATCTGTGTGCTATATCCGTGTGAGGAACAAACACATGGCTGAGGCCGGTCCTTAAACCACAGAGCATGGAGTTGCTGGATTTTGAACATAGTGTGATGATGAGGAAGAAGGGACTCCTTGTATCGTATGTAACTATGATGCTTGGAGACCAATCCTCAGCACTGTGTTTCGTCAGTGATACTTTGCTCTATAAAAAAGATTTAGCATGTTGAAGATCTTGATGGAGAGACTGCTTGGTACCTTTGGTGATAACTTAGTCTGCTCAATTTTCATCCCATTGGAAGTTGCTTTTCATAGTTGTATCCAAAAGCCTAAATTGGGATATTACTGTGTGGAATGACCTGGAAGGACTATAGAGAAGCTTCCCCTACTTCAGTGTCTTTAGAAGTGGATGGATCTTAGGTCCGTAAGCAGCATATAAATCTAAGGAAACTGTTTTGATGTGAAATTTTCACCAACCAAAGCAACACCTTTAATTTATAACTTGTAGCACATAAACAGTTTTTTGCTCTGCATCTTCCCTATAATATTCAGCACTTTAAAGGGGTATTCTCATGTTTAATTTTTATGACATTTGCACAGTGTATGTCAGAATAGATGATAGATGCAGGTCCCACACCTCTGCCGACCCCTTTCCCTTTGGTTGAGCTGAACAGAGAATTTGCTTTGGACGTGTCATAAATATCAGGATGGAAAAACAGATCTTAAGAGTCCGCTACAGAAATTAGAACAAAAATATATCCATGATTTGGTAAAATGATTATAGGAAAGCAAGGGGCTCATTCTCTGTTATCACAAGGGCTCATAGCCTGATACAATTTTTGATGCACATATCAAGCAATGGCTTGTAATAACATACTACTTTATTAAGAGCATAATATTATATATATAGTGGCACTTCACTAATATGTCCAGTAACAAGTAAAGCCCCTCCAATCAATGGAGCCATACAAATTAATAAGGGCCTACAATGAGAACAAAGGGGGAGATTTATCGGAAGTTTCTGAGGTAAAACTGTTCTAGTTCCCCGTGGCAACCAATCAGAGCTCAGCTTTAATTTTATAAACACCTGTGGGAAAAGGAAAGCTGAGCTCTGATTGGTTGCAATGGGCAACTGGAACAGTTCTTCTCTAAGAGACTTATGATAAATCTCCCCCACAGTCTCAATCGAAGGTGATTTGCAGCCATACAAATTAATAAGGACCTACAATGAGAACACAGCCTCAATCGAAGGTGATTTGCAGCCAAGTTGCTGCTAGAGACTCATATTATGAATCAATTCATAAACAACAAGACACAGAATGTACTAATGGATATATATGACCTGTAGGAACAATTATAAAGGCATCACTTCAAATGTCATGAGTAATAGATTCCTCTGCAAGGACCATTATAACACTGCCCCCAACTATGTATATCGTTTATAGAAGGCTAAAATATAATGAAGAAAAGTAAGATCAAATGTTTATTTTTTATTCTAGTGTCTTCAAAAGAAGTTTATCTCAGACGCTCCAAGAATAACATCCCCAAAGCTCGGATGAGGACTCTTAAAATGAGCATTGTAATTGTCAGCTCTTTCATCATCTGCTGGACCCCTTACTATCTCCTGGGCTTGTGGTACTGGTTCTATCCCGAGACCATGGAAGAGAAGGTTTCTCAGTCCCTTACACACATTCTTTTCATCTTTGGCCTTGTCAATGCTTGTCTAGATCCAATCACCTATGGACTTTTTACAATACACTTTCGGAAAGGCATTCAACGCTATTGTGGAAGAAGACGGACGTCTGACACTGACACAAGCTCCTCTGTGACCGGCTCATTCCGCTGCTCAATGTCTTCTTTTCGAGCTAAGAAGATGATAGTTTTGAACCAGGAGATGCAAGGGTTTCAGTCTTACAACAGCTCCTCTAACAACATGGACTTGAGGAGCAATGGTCTTGGCAGCAGCTGCCTCTGAAATCACTAGAGATTTATTGTAATTTTGACTTACGATTCATGATAAAACACTTGGATCTGCTATAAACGTTCATTAAAACATGCCCTGCAGCATGCTAATAGTAAATAGTCGTGTACAGGGATGGGTTTCTCTGTTTTCCCACTAGATGCAGGCAATTTGTGAAGATGAACCCGTAAAGCACATTTTGTACAAATCTTGAAACGTGAAAATAGCTGAATGGTTTATGTGAAGTTCATCTCAAGATTTTTATTCTGGATGTAGCCAAAATATGACATGAACATTGTAAGATGGCTAATATGTCCTTTTAATGTAAATGGTATTTTTTACTTGTATTATATGGATTCATGTTGTATGTATACTCATTTGTGTTTTATGAAATGCCACTTATTCATTGACCAATGATGTGATGTTTCTTTGCTTCTCTAAAAAAATACTATACATTATTCTACAAAAGATTTTTTTTCTTTTTTCTTTTTTTTTAGCAATGTACTCATGTCATGTCATCTTTACCATACCTTACAATTTCAAGCATTTCTTACCACAATTCAATGCATCATAGGGGGTCTCATTCTTGAACAGACACATGGAATTTTGCAAAATTTTTCAGATTTAACGCTACTGCCAAAAACCAGCTTGACCCATTTGGGGTCATTTACTAATGGGCCGATTTGCGTTTTCCCGACGTGTTACCCGAATATTTCCGATTTGCGCCGATTTCCCCTGAATTGCCCAGGGATTTTGGCGCACGCGATTGGATTGTGGCGCATCGGCGCTGGCATGCACGCGATGGTAATCGTGGGGGCGTGGCCGAAGGAAAACCCGACGGATTCGGAAAAACCGCCACATTTAAAACAAAAAATGTGTCGCGAAGCTTGCACTTACCTTCACTCAGCCCGGCTCGGTGTATACCAGTGCGTTCCAGGGAACTTCAGCGCAGCAGCGCCACCTGGTGGACGTCGGAGGAACTGCCTTAATAAATCCCGTCCGGACCCGAATCCAGCGCAGAGAACGAGCCACTGGATCGCGAATGGACCGGGTAAGTAAATCTGCCCCAATGTGTTGGTTTTACATTTGTTTTGCTGTCTACCATAGGTTGAAAAAAGATATACCGTATATCCATCAAGTTCATCCAATCAAGGAAAGGGTAGGAATGGGATAAGGAAGCGATGTAAAAGAACACAATTCTACATTATACCTAACCATCAATGTTATTTTTTGTATCAAAACTCTTTTTGAGGTTCTCATTACAGGAATGAACCGTTGTCTCCTCCAGAGATTAAAGCGGTTTTCCCACTAGGCAGGTTAGGGCCTGTACCTTGCTGATCGGTGGGGTTCTCAGTGATGAGACCCCCACAGATCGCGAGAACGAGGATACAATGGGGTCCCAGGTACCCCTCATCACTCCCCGAGAGTAGTGGAGCAGCCGGCCATGTATGACCTTTCTGCTCCATTCATCTCTATGGAGATTACAGAGATTGCCAGGGATGGTGCTTGGCAATCTCCATCAGCCCCGTGGAGATGAATGGAGCAAAAAGGTCATGCACAGCTGTCGATGGACATCAGCAACAATACTGTAGACCTGCACCAGGATGGGAAGACTAAATCTACAATAGACAAGCGGTTTGGTGTGAAGAAATCAACTGAGGGAGCTAAAATTTGAAAAGACCACTAATAATGTGACCCTATCAGGGGCTCTGTGCAAGATCTCACCCAGTGGGGTCATATTTATTAGAAGCAGAGAAAAAATCCCAGAACCACACGGGGGGACCCAGTGAATGACTTGCAGAAAACTGGGACCCAAAACACAATAACAAAGACTACCGTCAGTAACACACTTCGCCGCCAAGGACTCAGATCCTGCAGTGCCAGACATGTCCCTCTGCTTAAGCCAGTACATATCCGGAGAGCATTGGGGAGAATTACATATCTTCATATGACACAATATTAGAACTGTTTGGTAAAAACACAACTTGTCGTGTTTGGAGGAGGTTGAATTCTCAGTTGCATCCAAAAAACTTTATACTGTACAGCATGGGGGTGGCAACATCATGACGAGGGGCGGTTTCTCTGCAAAGAAACCATGACAACTGATCCGTGTACATGAATTAATGAATGGGGCCATGTATTGTGAGATTTTGAATGCAAACCTCCCTCCATCAGCAAGAGTATTGAAGATGAAATGTGGCTGTCTCTTTTAGCATGACAATGATCCCAAGCACACCACCAGGGAAACAAGGCTTCCTAAGAAGCATGTCAAGGTCCTGGAGAAGTGTAGCCAGTCTCCAGATCTCAATCCCATAGAAAACCTTTGGAGGGAGGTGAAAATCTGTGTTGTTGTTGGAGATCTGCATGGAGGAATGGGCCAACATACCAGCAACAGTGTGTGCCAACCTTGTGAAGACTTACAGAAACCATTTGGCCTCCGTCATTACCCACAAATGATATATAACAAAGTATTGAGATGACCTTTTATAATTGACCAAATAATCATTTTCCACGATAATTTGCAAAGAAATTCTTTAAAAACCAAACAATGTTATTTACCAGATTTGTTTTCACATTTTGTCCATTTTGTACTTAGTATGTATTCTGTCTTGCACTAGTGTGAACTAGTCTGTCTCTATTGAATTTCACCACACCTGTCTGTCTCCTGCTTGTGGTATAACTCCTTTAACTTTCCTTAGTTGAAGCCCCCCTAAAACTAATCACAAAAATGTAACCCTTTTCTTTGTGGCCCTTTGCATTTCTGTTACATATTGGGAAGTAAAAAAAATATTGAGGTGAGATTGATAAATGTTTAGGTGAAACATTTTAATACGCTAACCATGCTATCAATATAAAATAATATTGTTCTATGACAGCAATAGCAGATTTACATAATTTCTCATGATTTTTAAGATTAAAAATTCAAATGACCATTAATTTTCTGCAGCCACATTTTGAAAACCATAACTTTTCTAAAATCCCATGTTTTGCAGGACAAGCTTTTGTTCTAAATTATACTGATGTATTATACTTTGATCACCTTTAAATGTTTCAGGGGATAATAATTAGAAATGAAGGCATTGATATCCTTTTAAGCTTTACACATATGATACCTATGATGATCGCAAATAATGAGAGTCAATGCAGCTGACATCTGCCATGTACAGGCAGTCTCTGGGATACGTACAGGATAGGTTCTTTGGGCTTGTACGTAAGTTGAATCTGTACATTAGTCGGTAACATATATATTTTATAATTGTAGCTCTAGACAATTTTTTTTCTGTCCCTGTGATTTACAAAATATTGTGGGAACAAGGGTTATGAATAAAAGTTTCATTACAGACACCTTACAGCTGATCATTGCAGCCTGGGACTAAAGTATAGCATCCGGGGAGCTTCACCAGAGGTCACAGTGGTCAGAGAGGTCCATATATAAATAGGAGTCGTATGTAAGTTGGGGACCGTCTGTATATACAGTAGATGGCTCTGTCTATTCAACACAAGTCAGCCCCAAAAATTTGTCTAATCCTACCAAAATGGAATCGTATGGGCACCCTAAACCCATGGAGCTTATCTATTATGCTACCGTAGAAGGTCTACTTGCATTCGTTTACCCTTCTATTTCTTCCCCAGGGTCTAAGTATGATTTCCAGGACTAAAGGAACGGATTTAATGATTTCTAAAATAAATACACTTTTGCTTTGAATATATAGACCAAAATCATGCAACCATGCTACAAATTAATAAAGTTTCTCAGACATAATTATTTTTAAGACCAGGAGCAAAGTACTTAACTAAGATCATTTATTACAAAACTGAAGAAGTCAGATCCATGTCATGGAACACATTCATTAATGGAAGTAGCGATGATCCCGGGTGCTTTTCCCTTACAGGTGTTGCTCTTTGTTGAAATAAGATTGCATTTCGATTGAAGATATTGACTTTACATGGAGAAAAGATTAATTGTCACTTATCTCAGGGGAGTCTTTCATTCTAGGGTCATTGTCAGACCTCTATCTGACCTTGGAGTGATTTCACTTAATTTGCCCAAAGGTATCTGACATCCTGTACATGTCTGTCGATTAAAATCTTGAAGAGCAATGTCTTGACAGAATGAGGAAGCACTGTAGTGATGACACACCGGCTAGAAGTATCTCTAATGTCCTGATAAAAAATCAACACTAGAGCTTATATACCTTCTGCGTACACATTCTTGTAAAAAAATGAATGTGACAGTCTTCAATTTCTCATGTTGATCCTTCTGTTCTTCAGAATCTGCTAAAGTCCATCTGTGGTAAGATAAGAACTGTACTGGCCAACTTAGGAGTATGATGCAGGCCTCTGCATGAACTCCATATAGTACATTTCAATACAATGCACTACACAGAGTCAGTGCCTCATTTGGCATCCATTTAGAAAACTGGATAAATTATTTTATAAAAAATCCAGTTTACGATTATTAGCAATTATCTTGCAGCATCTATATGAACATATATTTACAGGTCTAAAATGTTTTTTGTAATGTAGGCTCATGACACAGATAGTGGGTTATACCCATTTTCCAGCTGTCCCTTCTTATTGCCCTGCCCACTCTAAGCTGTGGGTAGGCAACTATAAGATGTTTCCTCCATGCGTCAAGGAGGAAAATACTTTGACAAGACAAGCACAGAAGAATAGACTCCAGAGCCAGGTCACAACAAAGAGGGCAGTACAAAATCACAAAGCAGAAGGGCAGTCTTAATACAGGCAGAAGGTCAGTATACCAGGATACAGAAATCCAAAAAATACAATGTCAAGATACCAGGAGCTTGCTGAGAACAGATAATATAGCAGGCAGTGAACAAACTGTGATCGGATAATTATGTGAAATCACAGTCCGAGCCCTAGGAATGATCTGAACAGAGCTCTGTCAGTCAAAGAAGGATAGCCATTGGTGACTAGAGTAGAAATGCAGAGTGATGGGTGCCGTGAAATTCAATCAACTCAGCCAACAAACAGAAACTGTCACACTAAGAATGACAAAGTTAAAACATAATGATACAATCAGCATATCCTCAGCCGTACTCCATGGACAGAAGATGACGCCGGCAACTTTGGTCAAAGGCAAAAGCCAGTCTAACACAGACAGAGGAGAGAAACCAGTCTGCAGGACACTGGTAGGGACCCACATAACAGATACAGAGGGAAGACTAAGTCAGCAGACTGCGGACAGGAAAATGCATTCCAACTGATTTCAAATGAGGCCAGGACTAGTTGCATGTAGAATATATATATGTTCTGCTCCTATATTACTATTTATCTGTTAATTGGACAGTCCGCTGAACATCATATGTCACATGCTGAATAGGAAAGTGTATTGCTTAATAAATTTTAAAATTGGAAAGCCTTTGTCACCTGTTAACTATAGAGCTAGGTTACCTTGATGGGTTTGGGTTACCTATTTTACACCAAAATTTGTTGCATAGAACCAAATAACCAAATCGACAATGTTACAATTCAGCCATTAAAAATGTCTTTATTTATTTGTATTTGGTCAAACCAGTTTAAAATAAGGATGCTGTCCACCAACAGTGGAACACAAAAAGTTAAACCCGGTAAAACATGGAAGCCAGAGTAATATTATCTAACCACAAAGTGCATAGTAAGTAGTACTAAGAGAGTAACATAGTAAGTTGTTCAGTATTTGCTGAAGTAAGGAAGCATATTAAGTAAGCATATTCTTAATTTTCATTTTTCAGTTACTGTACAGGGTGTTTTTTGTTACGGGTGATGGATTTATTAGGCACAAATTAGCTTTATAGTTTTATTATATGGTTATCCATAGCAGTTACCGTATATATAGCTGTAATGCCTGTGATCTCTTAGGCAGCTTCTTTTAAACAAATTATCTTTATAAATATCTTTCCAATTAATGTAACGCATAAAACATATGGGAGTACAATCAATTTAAACTTCAGCCGCTTTACCAAGATATACTCATTTTTGTTGTAATAGGCTGCTGCGTGATGTATTGCATCTACAGACTATTTATTGCAGCCCTCACACAGTAATAAATGAAACCAATTTCCTACAGATCTTGGCAGTAGGATACTGCTATGATACAGCTACGTTGCAATCCTCTTTGATGTTAATTATGAATGCTATTGAGTTTGTGACACATAAACTATTACTCATCCAACCAAAGGGAATAATATCTCTATCCTTAGAAATTCACAGTTCACAGCAGCAATTCTAGAATATGTGACTGAAGCAAGTTTGACCTTTAGGTTCATCCATACAGAAGTGTGTGAAAAATATACAGTAGGCACTCTACATAGAAAGACATATATAAAGACGGCACACTGGGAATTTAAAGTATTGTTTTTGGGTTTTTTTCACAAATCAATAGCTCTTGAGATGTAAAACAACTTTGCCTATTATCTTTGTTACCTATATGGCAGCAGTTTCTTAGCTTTCCCCTGGAGAATACTTCATTACTGCAATAGCTGCTTTCTCTCAATGTGCTGATAAGCCCTGTGAGTCCGTATCTTGTTTATACTGTTTCTCAGACGGTTTCATGGGAGGGGAGGAGCTGCTGCTCTCTGCTTACAGAGGAGGAGGTCATGTGACTGTGAATGTGGCAGAGCTGGATGTGTACAGAACAGTGAATACAGATGTCTCCTGCACAAAATAGTGAGGGACAAGATCTCCCTGTTCCCTATCAGTCTTTCCATCCCAGTCTGTGTTTCTACAGAACTTTATCTGCATGTCTCCTATCCTTATGCAGCCCCTTTCCCCCAACTTACTGGCCTCAGCTTTAGAGCACAGACTGACAGACAGTAGTCTCCACCCACTTCACGTCTGGTGAGAAAGATTTTTGTCAAGATTGGAGGTCTAGAGAAGCTGTGACACCATATACAGAATATTTAGAAGGTGTTTGTGCTCCCGTTTACCCACGGGGCCATTTGTCAATGACCACATTCATCAAGCACAGCACGAGTTTCAGCCTGCGGTAAGACATTTTTCTATACTTTTGTACTATCAGGTACAGGTGTTGTATATAAAATATTGATTCACATACATATGCATCCACAAGTATGGTGTACAGGTACCATAATTGGTTATAGGTTACCTATAATTTCTTCTTCTTGCACACCCTAATATGTTTAGGATGGAAGTAGAAGGACAGTGGTGGATGCGATGCATACAGTAACGCTGCACATCCTTCACTCATCTCTATTGTGTGCCCACTGATCTAGGCTGCTACAGTGGTAGTTATACCTGTGTATTAAGGGAATGAAAAAAGATGATGGCTTTTTAAATACAAGTAACAAATACTGCAATCCAGAATGTAATCCAGAATGACCTGCAAGAATTAAGCACAAATGTCTATATCTTCAATGTACCAGCACTTTACATAATGCACAGCACATCATAGCATCATTTACTGACATTACAGAGAACAAAGATAATTGCAGTAAATTGTCAGCTCTCTAATTTAGACAGAAGCTTCCAGTAATCATTATGTAAAATAACTCTGTCTCGTTTCATAATAGTCCCCAAAGGTGGATTTACAAGATCATGCCACTTCATGCCAGTCTTACCAATTCATCCGGGATGTATGTTTTCTACAGATCATTAACTCCTGCTAGAGAACAAATCCATCAGATAACTTGCAGCTGGATAACAATAGTGTTCTTTAATTTGTGTCCTGGTCCAAGGTGATTAACAATATCTAATCAAGCAATAAATAAATAAATTAATTTAATTTGTAAATTCATGTAAATTACAAAACGTCTTCATTTCCATTAATCTATACCTGAAGTGATGAAATGGGAAGAGTAGAAATAAGATAGGTGTCTATTCAAAATGTAACCAACATGGTACTTTTTAATTCCACATAAATAGATTATTAGTTCGTTTTGAGGAAATTAGGGTTAAAAGCTTTTTCTAGGAATTTTTAAATCCACCAGGAAAACTGGACCAGTCCTGACCAAAAAATTTGTGAAGTGTGGCACAGGGACTCACATCAACTTCAGGACAACCTATATACAGACAACTCCTAGTTAGGGCTCTTTCAAATTGGGGTTGTTTTTCACGCCCATAGTTCAGTGATTCCAAAACATACTGGTAGGTTAATTAGATTGTGAACTCCATCCATGAAACGTCCTTTTTTTCACTGATGAGGCTGAAAAACCAGATGTGATTGTCAGCACCTGTCCAGCAACCGTGCAACCACAACCAGGCTTGGCGCTAGCTGTCAGACTAGGTAAGTGGTGGTGAACTCTGCAACGTTCCTGCGGGCTAAGGTTCTGCCTAAAGCAGATAAACCGCCCTGGTAAGGGCAGGTCCACTATCAGGAACCTAACTGACGGTCCCTGAGTGACCCTACAAAATGACGCTACAAAAAGGAAAACCTACTTCGTCTGGCAGCTGCTGGATGGTGGAGCGGACAGGTAACTGGAATACAGATATAGGTCAGTGTTCGCACTGGTAACAGAAAGCGACACCAGACAGACAGGAAGGTGGGGCCACACTAGGAGATAAACGATACTGAGGGACAAACAACAAATACAGACAGACAAGCGGAGTCAAACAAACCGGGTCAAAACCTAGATGGTGGCAAAGGTACAGAATCGTAAAGCAACAGAATGGTCAGTAGGCAAAGCAGAAGTCAATACACAGAATAGCAAGAAACACAATGGCAAGAGCACTAGATACACAGATAGACTGCAATAACCAGCACCAAATGAAGGGCTGGGCAGAATACAAGGCAGTAATGGACACTGCCTCCAGCACTGACTGGCTCAGCCGTTCATCACTCAAATCGAAGCTACAGGCAAAACAAGTTCAAAGACACACCCAGCTTTCCCAGGATCAGAAATGCAGCTGTCAATCACAGGCAGCGCTGGGTGTGGTTTTCCAGCAAGAAGGCTGAAACCTGATCTCATCAGAACAATTTGTGAGTTCTGACAGTGATGTTTCCAAAGCAATGTTAAAACTTCTGGGGTTTTTTTTCGGACATGGAGACCAAACTAAAGAAAAACACAAACTGATGCACAACTGAAGCTGAGCACCAACGCCAATGTGAAAGAGCCCTTACAAACAGACCTCACTGGCCGCTGTGACCTCTGGTGAATCAATCTGGAAGCTGGTAATTTACGTCAATGGTCGATATAAGAGTTATCAAAGGTGTCTGCAATGAAGATTTATTGTTAATCCTTGTCTCCAGGACATCCCAAAATTATGGAAATCCAATTGTCACATGGAAAATAAATACTTTGTCTGGAATAACACTTCCATAATATATCAGTTTGACCTCATAAAAATTCAACTTAAGAACCAACCTACAGAACATATGCTCTATTAAAAAAACATAAATAAACTGAAGCTGAACACCTAACATGCATGTAATAAAGTCATTGAGAGACGACCCGACAAGACTGTTCGGAATCTGGGTGGAGAGTAACTGGTAAGGGGAGAGTGGCACCATATACCCCATATTTGGTCAAATTGCTCTGGGCAATTTATATGCTTGTAGATCAGTTATTTATATGGTAGTATTTGGTTGAATTGTAATTTCCACATATTCAGGGCTGGAATATTTGTAATGTACCATGTAACATGCACTGTAATGCTCTACTGTAGGAAAGAGGTGGCAAGTGCTGTCTGGGAGTATGCCTAAGGGTGGCGGCATACGTGGCGTTTTGTAACACGTTTTTGGGCCGTTTTTTAGCAGTCCGTTAAAAAACTTTTTTTGAAAACGCATCCGTTCTTGACCAGTTTTAATTAAGATATTGGCAAAACCTGTTTTTAAACGCATTCATTTTTTAACAGACTGCTTAAAACCGGCCCAAAAATGGGTTCAAAACGCCACTTGTGCCGCCGGCCTTACAGACACATCTCTGGTGTACAGGGGATTTATAAGGAAATATAACCAGTTATAAAATCTATCATTTGGTTTCGGAAACTCTTAATTGGGGGGCAGACCCAGTACATGTGCCAAAAGATGGCTTCCAGGAGGCCACATCGCGGACAAGCTGTGTTTGGTACCCTTCCCATTCTATAGAGTTATGTTTGCCTGATGTATTGGAGCTAGATATGCCTGATGTATTGGAGCTAGATATGCCTGATGTATAATATAGTTGTGTCACTGTTATTCACTGCGGGTGACAACCTGAGATGTGAAGAACAGAATATGATTCATCTTGGAAGAATAGCTATTCGTACAGAGAACAATTATAACAAATAAGTCCATACACAAGACGTCATTCCGTATAAGCTGACCTGCTCTGAAATAGTACAGCGGTCCAGCTGTTGTATCCTGCAGGATATGTAAGGACAGGTGTGCAGAGCCCGGATTTGGATAAAACATATTTTATTCATTACACTCGGCATGTCATGGCGGGTCTGCTGAGTGAAGTCAGGTCAGATCTCTGATAAGGCACTAATCACATTCAGTCAATTCATGTCAGCGCTGCTGGGAATCATTTCAGGTACTAGCAGCAAAGCCTATTACCAGCAGCTGTGATACATTGCGGGGCTTCTAGCCATTACCGCAAGCCTTTGACTCCATTAACGTAAACATTTCCATTAATATACAATATATGCAGATTTCATGTAAATGATACATACTGTGTATTAGGAAAAGTCTGTAGGTAATAGCTATTTGGATTTTAGAGATGATCTCTATTCAGGATGTCTATATGAAGCTACAGCAATAGTTCATATGATTTTGGTTCTTACTGGGCCATATGTACAAAAGTGATGAAAATCAAGAGCATACAAAGTAAGATGGCCAGTCTACAGCAGCATGTTTATCAAAGAGTTTAAAGGGAAGGTGGTGGCAATTTACATTTTGATTCTTTAAGGCCGGCGGCACACGTGGCGTTTTGAACCCGTTTTTGGGCCGTTTTTAAGCAGTCAGTTAAAAAACGCATGTGTTAAAAAATGTATGCGTTTTTGGAAAATGCATGAATTTTTTGAAAACGCATCTGTTTTTTACCCTTTTAATTAAGATAATTGGTAAAACCAGTCAAAAACAGCCACGTTTTTCAAAAAATGCATACGTTTTTCAATACCTCATCTCTTTTCTTTTTACGCATGCATTTTTTAACGGACTGCTTTAAAAAGTCCCAAAAACGGGTTCAAAACACCACATGTGTGCCGTTGGCCTAAGGGTACGGTCACACATACCGCTAGCGCTGCGTTTACATGTTTCAATGCAAGAACCAGGTTCTGGTAACCAATCCACAGAAACGCATAGGCGATCAGGCAATGGCCCGACCCCATACCTTAGCGCTGTGTCTGTAAACGCAACGCTGGCAATACAGGTGACTGCACCCTAAAACTTGTTGAGAATCTCTGTCCATAATTATGGTGGCTGCTGTGGGGGTTTGAGGCCGTCTTTACACATGCGTTTTGGTTTGTTTACATTGCGTCTTGAAACACATAACAACAACTGATAAGAGGTCATGAGCCTAATTACATTACTGTTCACTTTAGCCGTTTCAAAAAGGAATGTAAACGCAGGGTTTATTCATGTGTTCACAACACGTTAACGCATTTGTTTTGTTAACAAGGGGGCACATTTACTAAGGGTCCTCAAACCGCATTTTCGTCAGGTTTCCCGACTTTTTCCGTTTTGCGCCGCATTTAACAGGGGTTTTTGGCGCAGGCAATCAGATTTTTCGCGCCAACTTTCATGCTACACAATTCAGGGGTGTGGCCATCAGACAACCTGACTGATTCCGACAAACTGCGGGATTTAAAGGGGTATTCCAGGAATCAGCATAATTCATATACAAGTGGGCACTCAAAATATAAGCTAATGTGTAATTAGTTGTTGTTTAAAATTTTGCTCCCCTTAGCAGAAAATGCTGATGACATAGACTGTAATGAAGAATTAAAATGCTCCTGGCCCTTTAATCAGTCTGTTAATTTCCTCCGCGCGGTCCGTTGCAGGACAGAAGATGGCTACTGGTCACATGTCCACAACACATGTCCTGTACCTGCCTGGGCAGGGTCATGTGATCACCACTACGTTTGGCTGTAGTCGGTTGGTTGCAGTGCAGCCAGTATGGTCAGTGTTGTTGTGATGGCAGTTACACATCATTACTATGGTAACAGAGCAAGAAAACCTGTTAGATCATCACTGGGAGCAGAGCATAAGTGGTAGGAGAGGTACTGCCGAAAATAAAGGTCTGGGACTTGTAGTTTCCAGTGGCGGCCACTCTTAGTGATAACTCCACCTACTTTAGAGAGGCCATAAATTTGTAAATCATAAAATCATATTATTTAGCTCCGTTTGTGACTAATGACATTGAGTATTGTTGTATTCATTTAATTAGTCATCATGGTTTTTGTGTCAGACGTTCATATTCCCGGAATACCCCTTTAACATTTAAATTGTGTCGCAAGACATGCACTTACATGCACCTTGAAGAAGAAGGTGAACTCCAGCGGACCTCAGTGGGGAAGCGACACATGCAGGATATCGGGCGCGTGATCTTAGTGCATCGCACCTCATCAGGGAACGCAAAGCCGTGATCGCAACAGGACCGGGTAAGTAAATGTGCCCCAATATGTTTAAGTTGCATTAACAGTTGTGTTTTGTAAATACAAATGTTAACAGTAATGTCATTAGGCAAAATACTTATGTTGTAATTTGTTTTAAAATTCAATATAAACACAACTGGGGCAGATTTATCAAGCTGTCTAAAAGTCAGAATATTCTTAGTTGCCCTTGGCAATCAATTACAGCTCAGCTTTCATTTTACCAGTGCTCATGAAAATCTTAAGGGGAGCTGCGATTGGTTGTCATGGGCAACTAAGAGTATTCTGACTTTTAGACAGCTTGATAAATCTGCCCCAATATGTGTGGATACGCCCTAAGTCAATAGATACTTTCGCAAATTCAATGTCTTTATGTGTTGTATGTGTGTGGAAGAAGTACAGCTTATGTGTGTGGAAGAAGTACAGCTTATATCAACATAATGGGGGTAATTTCGGATTTTTTTTGTTTATGCTTGGCAATGTTTTATGTTTGATGCTGTTTTGTGACTTTCCATTGCGCCATATGAGCATAGGACAGTACAAAGTCAATTTGATATAGACCTTGCTTGCACTAAATTCATAATTTGAATAGACAAGTTTTAACAGTAGGACTGAATTTATGAATTTGCAACTTTCTGTTTTGTCGCAAATTAACTCCAGTCCCCACTTTGGTCTATGTGCTGCGACTTTTGATGACTTTTTATGGGACTGTCACAAACAATCCCCTAAGACACTATCAGGAGATTTATCAAGGGCCCAAGCCAATTTAATGAATCTGATAGCAGCAGAGCATAGACAGACACAGAACCGACTTGATGATAAATTACCCCTAGTGAGTATTTAAAATGTACCGTATATACTCGTGTATAAGCCGAGTTTTTCAGCACAAAAAAATGTGCTGAAAAACTTCCCCTCGGCTTATACACGAGTCAATTAAAAAAAAATAATTAATACTCACCCTCCGGTGCCCGGATCCACCGGCGGCGGTTCCCGATACCTGTTGGCGGCTCCCGATCCCGAAGTTGAGCACATTAAATAAATAAACTTAGTTCTTACCTTCCGGCGATACTCGTCTCCGATCCTCGGTGGTGGCTCTTGATCCCCGGTGGCTGCTGTCTTTTTTCTTCTTTTGGCGATCTCCCCGCCGGCGCTCACTATGATGCGGCAGTGTGACATCATCAGCGGCGCTGCATCATCGTGAGCATCGAGAAGAAAGAAGACAGAAGCCGCTGCCAGGGATCGAGAGCACCGCCGAGGATCAGGGGTGAGTATCGCCGGAAGGTGAGAATTAAGTTTATTTTTTTTATGTGCTCAACATACAGGGGCAGGCTGGCTGGCTGTATACATGAGGGGCAGGCTGGCTGGCTGTATACATGAGGGGCAGGCTGGCTGGCTGTATACATGAGGGGCAGGCTGCCTGGCTGTATACATGAGGGGCAGGCTGGCTGGCTGTATACATGAGGGGCAGGCTGGCTGGCTGTATACATGAGGGGCAGGCTGGCTGTATACATGAGGGGCAGGCTGTATACTACACCCTCAGCTTAGGTTTTCCCAGTTTTTGGTGGTAAAATTAGGGGACTCGGCTTATACTCGGGTCGGCTTATACTCGAGTATATACGGTATATAGCCTAGAAAAAATAATTTTAAAATATTAGTTGGAAAACTCCCTTTGCAATAGACCATACCCTTTTGTTATTATAGTTGTTACGCTAAATTCACACTGCCGTGAGCCCGCCGCACCGTAGCACGGCGGGCACACGGCGGCGCGGGGAGAGGAGGAGGAGGTGAGCGCAGCTCACCCCCGCCCCTCTCCATAGAAAGTAATGGCGCACGGCGCCGTAATACAGGGAAAGATAGGACATGTCCTATCTTTCCCTGGGCTACGGAGCGGTACGGTGCCGCAAGTGTGCTGCACCGTACCGCTCCCGTACAGGGCCGTGAGCCCATAGAGGTGTATGGGGGACGTATATTGGCCGCATATACGTCGGCTGTATATACGTCCCCCATACTGTAGTGTGAATGTAGCCTAAACTGTATAAAAATAAGGTGAACTGCATTTACGCTCCAAATATGGGCACAGCTCTATGCTACTACCGCTATAACATATACTTATAAGCAATGCACAGTATTTATATTCCCATCCTATATATTTGGGCACAGCAAAGTTACACCTATTTTGCACTTATGGAAACAGCAATAATAATAATAAAACTTTATTTTTATTATTTTTAGTACAGTTTTTTCATTTTTACAGAAAAGGAAGGCATATAACACATTAGGTAGTGTACAGATGAAAGCCACAATGATATAGCAGACAGTGCACACTACGTGGACCACGGTTATAACCATGCCTCTGACCCTCAGATCTTTACGAAGCAAAGCTAGAGGTCAACAACCATTTCTCATCAGGCAGAATACAGTCAACCCTGCCCCACTTACAATTTGCCTACGGCACCCGGAAATAGCCAAATATCAAATCCCATTGTGGAAAATAGTACAATACCATGGTAGACCAAGAAATCAAGAAATACATAACAACTAAAGCTTTATGTCTATAGCACCATCATATTCTGCAGCGATGTATCGATCATAGGGTATATATAGAAATAAAACAAGACATTACAGATTAATAACGTAACCAGTTAAAATCGGGGTGTAACTTGAGGGGGGCAGAGGGGGCGGTCACACCCAAGCTCAAGAGGCTTAGCAAGTAAGGATCTAGACAACAATTTAGAATTCAAAATGTAAAAATGTACCCTTGAAGGCTGAAGTAAAAATAAAATTTTTAACTGTGTACTATTGTTCCTTTTTTTATATGATTTTCTATTTTAATCTTTTTGTTTGTAATAGAGATTTTTTGGCATAAATCTTTCTTCTTTGTTGTTTTGTTTCCTTTATGTAAGGGAACAGTGAACTACTCTTAAGCCAGTTTGACACAAACGTATGCACGCCTGAACTGTAGCCCAAGCGTGCATATAGCTCTGTCCATCCCTCCCCTCTCCATAGGGAGAAGTGCGGTACGGCCGTGCTTACGGGGAAAGATAGAGCAAGCTCTATATTTTACCCCAGTACAGAACAATGTAGTGGGAAATACGTCCATCAAAATGGATGGACATATTGCCCATCGAAATGCATGGGGCAGTGTGCTACCTGCACCATAGTACATAGTAGCATATGGCCGTTTTTTTCACACTCATATAATAGCAGCCTTGTCGTGTGTATGTGCTTTTGAGAAGCCCTTTGAAACCTCTACACTGGTCCAACCAGTGGTTCACAAATTCTTTCAGGTAGATGTTTCAAAAGGAGAAAAGAAACCAAGAACATATAAAGGTGTCAGCGACACTAGTCCATGCTCCTTTTTTACTTTTTATCTTCCGATTACATATGCAAGAGGCAGCTGTGTATGACATGACAACATGTGAGCAAGTGAAATTCAGAATGGCAGCCCGCATAAGAAAGTAAGACTAAATCGCATAAGTTGAAACACTGCACATGTCCCAATTGGTCCCTTTGGTATGTGGGATAATGGCACCTGCTGAACATTGGTTTTTTAATGTAATTTTTTATGTAAAGTTGGTATAAGGATGGAATGTGCTTTCACCCTCTTCCCTAGTTCTTGCTTTGTACCCACAAATAGACTTTGTTTGACTAGATAAACAGACTGCAGTGTTCTATGGCAAACATACATATAATGGGGTTGATTTATCAGGGATTATATGCCAATTATCACTAGGAATTGCAATTATCATCCCCCTTTACACCATCTGTACTCCAAACGGGCATGAAGGGGTGTGAAGGGGGCTCAGCCACCAGCAGGATAGACTAGCGCGTTGTGTTCCTGCGCATATGCTACAGCTTGTGGCAGGCGACTCTTCATTGATTGCTGGTAATAGTGTAATTCCATGCCAGGCAGAGCCTAGGGTAGAAATGTACACCATAGAGGTCAGAGCCTCCTGATGTATCCCGCAGGGTGGAAGGGCGGGACTTTCATCTCATGCCATCACATGATGCACTGGTGTATGATAATAATAATAATAATCTTTATTTATATAGCGCCATCAAATTCCGTAGCGCTTTACAAATCATTAATATCCCCCAATAATTTTATATATGTTCAGCATCTCCTACTATCACCAAGAAGCTCCGAGCACCTTTATGCTAACTATTTCACTGAATTAGCTGTGAATTCAGAGAATGCTCGTTGATCGCTTGTCCAGATAATGGCCGCGCGTAACGAGTTACCTTCTAGAACATTTACTATGACTTGCGTAATTTGTTGTCCAGTTTCAGGAATACATTCTGCCTTTCTGTAATCAAGATTGCTTTCAATTTAATTTATTGCATTTGTGTCAAAAGACATTTTCCTGGAGGCCTCTGACCAGGTTATCCATGCAAGAGGAGCAGCCATATAATCCCCACACTGTGTATTAGGGTATCTGTCTCGTCATCCTCCAAGCCAGCTTTGATAACTTGTTTAAGGGTAAAAGCCGCACAGGCACATTAGTATAACTACATTAACCTTCACTATTGCTGGCTTCTGATCTCTGTGAGATAAGGTTATTGCATCCACTGTAGCCTGATAGATGGAGGTATAATCATCTTCTCTTTATTGGGTGAAGAAACTTGTTTATTGTGGAGTATATTGGTTCTGGGGATTGTTTTTGTGTGATTGTAGATCATAAACCACAGGAAAATAAGTGTGATCCTGAAGCATGAATGTGTTTTGGAAAATCTCACACCCTATTCAGGTTTCACGTGTGTTGTGGTCTAGGTACATGTGGCTGCTGGATGTTACAAGTTTACAAAGTCCTATTCACACTGCTATATTCTGTCATGTTTTTGTCACTGAGTTATAAAATAATAAAGAACAAAGAAACTTGTAAAAAAAATTAAAACTTTACTTTTTACATGCTAAAAAAGCTTTATTTTTACCAATTACAATATTTTACACTGTTGGGGTATCTGTATCTGATTTACAGTTAAATCGGAGAAAAAACCGTTGCAAAATTATTATTGCAAATCTGCAGCAGAAAATATTAAAATCCATAGTTTATGACAATTTTTTTTGTGGATAGATGGCAATTTGATTACAAACGTACTTTAATCTGCAACAGATTTGGAAAAAATATCACATTAAAAAATCTGCTTCATTTACAAATTGTGCAAAGGCCTTTTATAATACAAAGATATCAAAATATTCAGTAACTTTTATATTATTCGCTTGTTAGACACATTCAGGGAAATGTATCATATGCCGAAATTCCACCCCTCTGGAACCATAGGACACATCAGGAGGCTCTGGGCTCCTTCTGTATCTGGCGGCATTGTACAGATGCCAGGCCATTCCTGCTGTAGAATTTCACAGTTACCAGCGACCATTCAGACTTGAATTGTCAAAGCCAATAGCAATTGTGCAAGAGTGGGGAAGAACTTGGAGTGGATTAAAGTGGAACATAAACCCAATACCAGGCGGTTCACAAGGCATTGCAATTAAAGGCTTGTCTGCCGGCAAACTGGCGTAAAATCCCTGATAAATCTTCCCTATAGAATGCAAAAATGTGATCTGAATTGGCTTTTACCAAGCCTATCATTATATAGTCATACTTTTTATATAGTAATATAAAAAATAAATAATATCCATTAACTAATGGCTTATGGTTTATGAGGGACTGCTGTTGTTGGCATATTTGCCAACTTTGTGATAGGTCCAGAGCGATTGAGTGAACATAACTGTAGAGATGGTAAGTAAAAGACTCAATAAGAACTTAATATAATCTTTAGAAATATTCAAAGAGCTTTATGACCATAATAAGGGTGTATCAACACAAAAAGATTTATAGTTGACAGAAATGGTTGACTACTAGTTAACATTGTTTTTTTTTTGTTTTTTGTTTTTTTTTATATTCTCATTTGTTTTATTCTTATCACATAAACGTGACTTTAGTGAGATCTAATGTTTCATCTGCCATTCTCTAGTCATGGTTGGTGGAGAAACTTTCACCATAGAGCCTTTTATGCAAGACTTCACTGCCCTCTTGATACAACAGGTTGTGAGATACCCTGTGATGTATCGGAGAGTAGTCCTAGTGGTAATCCTGTTACCCACATGTATCCACCCCTATGAACCAGTATCTAGGCAGACTAACATCTTCAATACCTCGTGTTCTCAGCGTGTCTTACACAATGTTTCTAACTTGTTGAAAAAAAGCTTCCAAACAGACTTTGCATCCTATGAAATGGCAGCCTGATGAAGGGTAACAGGTAATGGTTGGTGCTAGAAGGTTAGCAGAAGTGACAGGACGGGCCTGAGAAGGTTCTAATACTGCTAGACAATGTTGACAGGCTGCAGGACTACACACTAGTTAACATTGTTGAGGCAAGAAACCTTTATGACTGTGTCTCAGACAGCTGTCATGTATGCTGGGTACCACCATAAACTGAGAAATTATACTACCTCTGCTCTCCCCGATCTCCTTCGCTAAGATCCAAAGAAGACTTATTGCAAGCACTTGGTAGTGGGCTGACAATCCTCTTATGAGACGTCAGAATTGTGATCCAAAAGGTGATTAGATTAGTCCCCTGATATCCAGACAAACCAGTTCAGCAGAGGAGGAATGTGAGTGGAGGAGGCATCTGTCCATCACAGCTAGCGTAACAGTCTGCACTCCAGTACAAAGACAAAAGGAAACAGATTGCGGTGGAAATCAATTAAGACAGTGAGGTGTGAAATAAGGCAGTGTTCAAACTAGTGCAAGACAGAATGTAAAATAAGTACAAAATCTCAGTCAGCAGCGCATCTTCTGCCATAATTGCCACAGAGGATGGCACTGGAGCCCAAACAGGCACAAAAGTCCCCGCCTCAACTTCTCGCTCACCGACTGTTGGGCGACTTCCCCAGTGGAATTCAACATTACCCGTTTATCCAGAGTTTACCAGCATCGCAGAGCGATGTTGACTGCCTGAATGTCACTTCAACCAGAACTGGTAGTCAGGTCGGTCAGCTCCTCAAGTCTACAATGAGGTAGTGGCCATGGATTTCTGATATTGTCAGAGTGCTTATAACTTTGATGAGTTCAACACAGATGGTCATTGCGATGCCGCATGGGGGATCACCTCACCGATCCCGCTTTTTGCCTGTGAAAACTCTCTGATCCAGCAGGAAGTCGGAGCGTTGCGCTCGTCACCAGAGACGGGGTAAGAAGATTCCCTTGGTTGATAGCCAAAGCAACCCCTTAGGTCTGTTTCTCAGCGCATACGGAGGGGTGGATGAGTATAGGAGGACGATGAGGGACTTTTGGCGAGACACAAGAGGTACCCATTGTTGTTGATGCTTACTGTTCGGCGTGTATGGCAAAAAGAGGAGTTGGGAGTTGGAGTGAGGCAGGAAATGGACGGATCTGCGAGCCATTGAGGGGGAGTGAATTCTTACCGCGTTGGTACTCTGCTGGCGCATATTGCAGATTTCTGCTAGGCTGCCTATCCCGTGACCTCGCCGTTCACAGAATTATTCCCGGCACCGATGAACTGGGTATTCACTCTCCTGGACCCACGGTATCAAAGGCAAAATCTTTCCACGCTCATCCCTGGAGAGGAAAGGAGTGTGAGAATCATTAATCCCACAGGCCCTGACAGCTGACACACTATTTCCCAGATTCTGACCGCCGACTAGTCTGCGATTATTGTCTTAGTTTCTGCGGGCTAAGTAGCGAGGGAGAGTAGGCGAGCAGGCGCTTTCCAACAACTGGCAAGGGTACGCTTACAAGGCTTTTCCAGCTTATGTCACCCCAGAAAGACACCTGTCACCTGTCTCCCTAGTCTCGGCAGAGTAGAGGCTGATCTTTACAGAAAGATGGTGAGGAGTACGTAGCTGACCAATACCATCGTCCTATGATCACACGTTCCTAAACTACTACTGGGTTTCAAATCTGGACTGTGGCACGAACTGGCGCTGCACTCCTTGGAGGTTCTTGCCTGCCAGCCCTAGCGTCTTGTCCTGGCGGGTTTTCAGTGCAGCTGGTGCATCATCTCCGATAAGCGTACACAGCCTGTCGACTGACAGCGCCTGACAGGCTGACCGCTTATTCAGATGGAATAAAGCCTGGATTTCTCATAATTTCCATCTCCACCAGGTGAGGAAGCTCAACCTAATAATTATGCACTCTCACTCCTCCTCATTTTCCTTCCTCTTCTCCTCCTTTTGTACCCTAAAGCAGAGGAAAATGGGCTTTTTTTGACAGGGCCCACTGCTCTAGCGATAGTAACTTTATGCATTTTAATTTTGCTGGGGGCCACCTACCCGGGCTCCCGTTGAAACAATTTTTGGGATGCCCACATCAGGCACTCACTCTATCCATTTTTCGGAGGGCCACCTACCGCTCCTCTGTTTTTGAAAACTTTTTTGGACTGCCACATACAGGCACTCAATCTCTTTTTCATTTTTTCTGGGGCCACCTACCTGCTCCTCTGGTTGAAAACTTTTTTTTGGACTGCCACATACGTGCACTCAATCTATTTCCTTTTCGGAGGGCCACCTACCTGCTCCTCTGGTTTGAAAATTTTTTGTACTGCCACCATACAGGCACCAATCTATTTCATTTTTCTGGAGGGCCACCTACCTGCTCCTCTCTGGTTTTGAAAACTTTTTTTGACTGGCCACATACGGCACTCAATCTATTTCATTGTTAATGGAGGTCACTACCTGCTCCTCTGGTTTGAAAACTTTTTTGGCCGTGCCACAATGCAGGCCACCGATCTTGCATTTTTCTGTAGCCACCACCTGCTCCTCGGGTTTGGAAAACGTTTTGGACGGCCACATACAGCACTCAATCTATTCATTTTTCTGAGGCCACCTACTGCTCCTTCCTCTGGGTTGAAAACTTTGTTGGACTGCCACATACAGGCAACTCAATCTATTTCATTTTTCTGGAGGCCCCTACCTGCTCCTCTGGGTTGGAAAACTTTTTGGACTGCCACCTACCGGCACTATCCACATTAATTGTCTCCATAGCAGCCGTCAACAGACGTGTCTCCATTGCTACCCTCCAAAAGTCGTCATATAGCTGCCTCATCAATATCGTCCCCTTATCAAACGAGGTGTGTCCATGCAGAAATTTTGGTTGGTTTTCGTGGATTCCAACATCAAACTTGTTAACTTTGGTCCCACCCTGCTGTGTAATCCCAAAATAATACTGGGGCAGACTTTTATCTTTACCGATATTATTTCACAGCGCTTTCTTGCGCTCGGGTTTACAATTCCCCCCTCACCCTCCATATCCCAACTTATAAGAACGCTAACTACACTTGATCTTATACAAAAGGTTCTTAGAATGCTGTATGGTAGTATCCTAGAGACAGGGGCTTGATGGCGAATGCTCGCTGGAATCGTAGCGCCAGTCTTCCATCCAAGATCCAGCTAACATAGTTTTAACTGCACGCACCTTTATCTACTACTAGTCACTGCCTCCATAATGATAATAATATATCTTGATTTATATAGCGCCATCATTTCCTAGCGCTTTACAAATCTAGAAACAGATACAAATGTAGTTAACAGAGCACCGACATTGTATGAACAACATAGTGAGGTCCCTGCTCGCCAGAGCTTACGGTTTTATGAAGAGATGGGGTAACCACGAGGTAAAAGAATATTTTAATGGTCCAGCCCTTCTTCTTGGGATAAACAGAATATAGAAAATGGAATTGCTGTCGCTTGAACCACTCAGACCGTATCTTATATACCAGGTCCAGGGTTAATGTGACTGCAGAAGCAGTCTGGTGCCATGTTGTTGCTGGATAACAGTGGGAGGGACTACACAGTACGGTTTATGTAGAAGAGTTAAAACTTCATGCATGTTAATGATGTTTATAAGTCTTGCCCTAAAGAATGGTTTTTGAGCACGTTTGACCTTGGAGGTTAGGTATTAGTCTAACACCACCTGCTGTGTATTCCCCAAATAATACTGGCAAACTTTATATCATTTACCATATTATTTCAGCGCTTCTGGCGCATCTGTTTACATTCCTCACCCCCCATATCCTAACTTATAGAGTAACGCTACTCCCCTTGATCTTATACAAAGATTCTGATAAGTGCTGTTTGGGGAGGTAGCCTAGAGACAGGGGCTTTGGATTGTGGCTAAAGCCCGCCGGCAGCGGAGCGCACTCCATGCCAAGATCCACTAACCTAGTTTTAAAACTGCACACCTTAATCTTCTACTACTAGTTCATCTGCCTCCATACCTGGTCCCCGTGGCGGTCGGGGGACACTGTGTCATCAGAATTTGGGTTGTTTTATGGCTTCCATGTTAACTTTTCGCCACCCCCCCTGCGTTAATCCACAAAATATTGCAAACTTTTATCATGTACCGATATGTATTTGAGCGCTCTTGCTCACCTCCTTTTGGGTTCCTCTCTGGCCACCCATTGGTTTGAAAGCCTGAGTCCATTTAGGGTATGTTCGTCCATTCACGCTCTAGCCTGTGCCGCTGCTGCCGCTGCCTCTGCATGCCGTCCCTAAGTGGTCAGGGCAGATGTTGGATGTTTTTAGATGCTATCTTGCTTCAATTCTGTCACTCGGGCAGGGCCATGCGGTTTCCCTACTTTGGCATATGGTGTCCATTTAAACCCCTCAGAGGCATCATGCATTCTCCCCTCTGTTTTCCCCTTCCATTTCCGTGTTTTTTCCATCCTTTGCTGAGGTTCCAAGGTTTTGGCCAAGCTTCACTGTGCAGATGCCCTCGGTCCCCTTGAAAAATGCTCAAGCTCCCATTGACTTCAATGGCGCGGTTATTCAGACAGCACTCGAGCATCGGGAAAAGTTTCGTCTCGAATAACGATACCCGAGCATTTTAGTGCTCGCATCATCTCTCTTAGATGCATTTTGAGCTTTGGTCCACGTTAGCATGGGGTCAGTTTTAATAAAAAATATGTGCTGCTTTATAGAGAATATATGGTTTGCTTGCTGAATCGTACCAGTTACTAGACCTCTAGTTGGTTCTAGATTTAAAGGGACTCTGTCACCAGCCTTTCCACCTTATAATAAAATGTCTTTTCTAAAATTACCTCTTTGAATCTCTTCCAGTGGTCTGTAAAATACCTTGAAATCTATCAAATTGCAAAAAAATAGTAACTTTTTCCTAAATGAGGTTCTTGGTCCCTATAGCGTCCCCTATCTCGGGGTCTGGAGTACCCTAGATCCATACTTTTAGTAATCATATAAAGATAGTATCCCTCACCTTCAAGTCCTAAACCCAGCTCTTTTTTTAACTGTCTGTGTCATGTTTTCACAGACCACCAACCCTTTTGATTCCATCAAGTACCTTTAAATATATAAGGTACTGGTATTAACAAGAAACAAGGCAATATTGCAATACAAATGTATATATATTTCGTACAATCAAATATACCTAGATTGTAACCGTACGCTTACGTATATACTCTTGATATGTATCCCAGGCTCCTGAATCCATGGTTTATTTACCATTAAGCCTTACAAGAGTCAGGCCCGATTCTTTCCTGTTTCTCCAGCAGTTCACCCTTCTCTTCTGGGGCCTCATGAATACAATGCATTGTAGTGATTCATTGCTTCCCTCCTATACCCCCCCCCTTCCCCAAGCAGGATTAGATTCCAACACTACATTGAAACGCATTCGGCTTCTGCTTATGAATAATTAAACGACATCTTTAAAATTAATCTTTAGTTAAATACCTGCTCTCAATGTATCTACCTCCGCGTGTCATTCTTTTTTACCCCCTTGTTTTCTTTCTACTGCCCGTGGTCATAGTAAACATCAGGGTTCTGCAACCCGAAGAGATTAAGACCCACATGGCATTAGGAAATTTGACAATCCGCTTTGTTCATTTGTTTCTCATGCAAGGAGGGAAAAAAGCAAGTTATTGTAGGCGCGACAATAACTTTAAACAAGATAACCATTGGCTCTAAGTTCCCCTCCTACCGTCATCCAAATGCTTGTTCAGGACCAATAGCTATTCTCACAACCGACACAATGCACAGTATGCTCAGTGAGCCAAGCATGCATGTATTACTATTAGTGAGTAAGTTGTTTTTAGAAAATCCCAGGTTTGTTCATGGGAATGATATTCAGTCTATCATAAAACCCACAGGCCCACAATGTGTCGTAGTTACTGTGAAATGTGCTTTGAATACGCAACCTCAGCTCTAACATATCCATTGTTCAATATAAGTTATATCCTCCCCCATTAAGGAAAAAAAAAAAAAAATATAATATCATATTGACCTACAATCACCACCCCAACATCACTAACAATATCATAGGATTAGTTCCTAAAATCACAAAATGTCTTTTTAAGAGGTCGTAATAAAACCCATTTAAAGTCGTAGTATCTTGAACTTTGATGTGTGATAAATCTCTACAGGCAGTCCCCCAGTTCCATACAAGATAGTTCCTAGTTTGGGTTCTTAATTTAATTTGTGGAAGAAGATTCGAACTCTATATTTTATAGTTGTAGTTCCAGGCAAACAAAAATTTTTTTGCCAAGTGGACCATTGGAGTTTCCAAAATTTCAAAGATATTTTAAAACATATTTTATAGATTTCAAAATATGCTGTAATTGGACCAAGACGTTAAATCAATAAAACTTCGTTCAGACCAGCTTACACTGATCATTGGCAGCCTGGACTATAATCAAAGCAATCCAAGCAGCCTTTCACCAGGCAGGTCACGTGGACAGAGGTCCGTCTTAACTATGGGCCGTCTGGTAGTGTTCGATGCCCTTAAGTAGGGACCCGCCTGTTCTAGGTCCATTGTTTTTGTGTTGCCAATGGAATCCTCATTAGTGTACACCCTGCTGGTATAAGTCAGGTACTAGAGATTGATCAACATACTCGTCCGAGCTTGATAGCTACGAAGAGTCGAGCATTCGTACTCGTAACGCTCGTCTCGGACGAGTTTTTCGCCCGCTCGAGAAAATGGCAGCTCCCCGTGTTTGCTTTTTTGCGGCCAGAAACAAGAGCCATCACAGCCAGGAGACTCTGCTCTCCACCCATTGCCAGACTGTGACCCTTAAACGTAGATAGCGGGTGCTTGCCAGATCATGTGACCCTGGAATAGACTAGCCGCTGCCGCTCTTCTCGATCATTCTCTGTCTGATGCCGCTGGGAGATAGCTGCCTTGCGCTCAGGAAAGCGTTAGGTGTTCTAATTAGCTTACTGTTAGGCAGGAGTGATTCTTCAAGAACCCCACGGCCCTCTAGTCATACATAACGTTATAATTTTTTTTTTTTTTTTATTTGCAGCTATTACCATATTGTGAGGAATTGAGCAGGGGGACTTGCTACCGTTGTGGTTTGCTCTTAGGACACACATATCCACCTCCAAACCAAAGTGGGAAAATTATTATTGAGTAGAATTAGGCACGTCTCCCAGTTTCTTTTTATTTTACTTTTTATTTTTTTCATGACAATACTCAGCGTCATCTCATCTGCATAGTAGTGTGCTGTAATACTTGGCTAGAAAATACATAGGAGAATACAAACGTCTTAATTAAGCCTTCAGTACGTTATTATATTTGATTTCTGTTGATCCTGCTGTGCGTACTTTCTGCATGCATCTACTATCAAATTGGGAGCAATTTGAGTCAGACTGCGACCACTGTGTTTTAGTGTACGCACATATCCATCGCAAATACCGAAGTGGGGAAATTTTTTAGGGCCCGGTGGTTGTATTCAATTAGGCACAGTTGCCCAGTTTCTTTTTTATTTTACGTTTATTTTTTTCATAACTCCCGTCTCTCATCTGGCTAGTTAGTGTGCTGTTTATACTGGCTAGAAAATACCATAGGAGAAGACACGCTTAATTACGCCTACAGTACGTAATCTATTTGATTTCTGGTTGAATCTGCTGGTGGCTGTACTTGCTGCCGTGCATCGAACTATCACATGGGCAGCAATTTGGAGTCAGACTTGCGACCAACTGTGTTTTATAGTGACGCACATTCCATGCGCAAAGTACCGAAGTGGGAAATTTTATTAGGGCCCTGGGGTTGTAATTTCAATAGGCCCAGTCTGCCGTTTTCTTTTATTTTTAGTTTTATATTTTTTTCATACTCAGCGTCATCTCATCTGGCATAGTAGTGTTCTGTTATATTGGCTAGAAAATAGCCATAGGAAATCAAACGTCTTAATTACGCCTACGTAGCGTTATATATATGGTATTCTGGTTATCTGCTGGTGCTGTACTTGCGCATGCATCTACTATCAAATTGGGAGCAATTTGGAGTCAGACTTGCTACCACCTATCTGTGTTTTAGTGACGACATATCCCATCGCCAGACCCGAAGGGGAAAATTTATTAGGCCCTGGGGTTTTATTTCAACTAGCACAGTCCTGCCATTCCTTTTTTATTTTACGTTTATTTTTTTCAATAACTCAGCGTCATCTCATCTGGCATAGAGTTTGCTGTAATACTTGGCTAAGAAAATAGCCATAGGCAATATTATAGCATCGTTGGTCCTTACAACTAAAACACAAAAAAAAAAAAAAAAAAAAAAAAGTTAAAAAAATACAAGTTATAACTCTCATTTCAAAATGTTTAACCCGAGGGCTAGGGGTAGATGAACGAGGGCGGGGCCTTGGGCGTCCAACTACTGCAGGGGTAGAGCCGGGTCCTGGCGGGGTGAGATCACCACCTGCCTTATGAGGGCGCTCAGGGGAACTCCGCAGAGCTACCCCCTAGGTTCATGTCTGAAGTTACTGGTACTCTGTTAAGTGCACTGTTGATGCCAGGAACTGGCGAACAGGTATGCGTGTATTGCCGCAATGCTCGAGCATTGTCCACCAGTCAGTCTTCCACGCAGTCACCCATGTCCAACCGAAATCGCACTCCTCCAGCTACCTGCACCTCAGCCTCCTCCCCCCAGCCTCCCCGTCCCGCAAAATTGCCATTTGAAACCGGCATACCCTCATCTTCGAGGAACTGTTTTTTTTTTTTTTGCCTTGACCATTCCCCACAGCCATCACACACTTGTCCGGTTTGCTGATGAGCAATTTTCTATGCCAGGTTTTCCACCATTGCATCTGTGGGTGATGCCATGACCTTGTTCTGACGTAGTGGAAAAGTGTGGAAAGAGTGTCCTCAGACGATGGAGACACGGTTTAGTCAGACAGTAGGGGAAGTTGTTTTCAGGCAGAAGTCCGAGGGTGGAGCAGACAGAGGGATCGTTGGGATGATTACAGGTGACAGACCCGAGCTGGTGAGAGCGGGGGAACACAGCGCGTCTTCTTGACTGGAGGAGAGTCCTGCGACCAGAACAGGTTGGAAGAGCGGGGTGGTTGGGCCAACGGAGAGGCAAGGCCAGAGCTGGTCATCAGCGCCAATGTGTCAACTAGGTGAAGCTCCCGTGGCTGAGGGCTCCTGCGCGAGGGGCTTTCAGATTTTCAGAAGTCCTGGAGTTCTTTTAAGGAAACACCGGAATGACGACTTACTGTGGTGTGCCACATTGTGCCAAACCAGGATCAGCAGGGGTTTTTCCGACACACGACGACGTTAACGATCCACCAGTATGCCAGGCATCTGATGAAAACTAAACCCAACCACTCAGGGTGCACAAGCGCGTTCAACTCCGGCCGTGCACACCACTGCCCTTCCCTCCCCCTGTGGTCATCTGATATTCATCCCGCCTGCCCAGGACCCTGCCACAAAACCCCATCGTCACCCTGTACCAAGGGCGTCCACTATATCGTCCACGCCGCCACCAGCGTTCACTCATCTCTATGACCCGCCAAGACCGCTGAGCGGCAAACGCAAATATAAGTGCACCACCCCCCCGCACACGTCCAAGCCCTTAATGTGCACAGTTTCCAGATTGCTACTGAGATGCCTGCCCTAATAGGCTAGTAAGACCGAGGCCTTTCGCAGCCTCATTGCGGCGGCCGCCCCTTCGTGTTCTTAGTGTGTTTCTGCTGTAGCGTGTGCGTAAGTATCGGCTGTCATCCCAGCCGCCACTACGTTTTCCCCGATGTGCCGTCCCAAGCCCTTTTCAACAGCCGTGTTCAGACACGAAGCCGTGCCCTGACCAACGCCGTTTCTTCTTCCAGGTCTCCCGACCACGGACACGTGGACAGTGGCTCGCGTGGCATGCCATATAATTCCGCCGGCACATTGGTTTACTTGGGTGTGAGGCTGGGACCTGAGTGTGACCCTGCGGCTGTCATATACTACGCCGACGGCGATGATTTCGTGGGCCTACCTCTTCCAGGTTGTTTTGAGGCCGTACTATGCTCCTCCTCCTCCCACCCTCCTCCTCCACCTCCTCCTCCGACGATCAACCATCCGTGTGCAAGGGCTCCATCAGTCGGTAGCTCTAGGCACAGCGCAGCATGTGCCGTCGCTACGACGCAGCAGGCGGTGCTCAACTGCTGAGCCTAGGCGATAAAGCACACCCTCCTCAAGAACTAGTAAGGGCATCACGAGCGCAGACTGATCGGGGTGCACCGCTGACCTGAAGCCAGCAGTTTTTGGTTCAACGCCTTACCTGGTGGCGGCTCTGCAACTCGGCAGACTGACACATGTTGCCATTCCTGGCCAATGTGTTTAATCTGATAGTTCATCATCTTTTCCTCAAGACATACCCCATCTGTCTGATTTGCTCACAAGTGCGCCGCATCTGTGCGCAATTTTCAGGAAGTCCAGCACAGATGCTGTCCACTCCTCAGGGCACGCGCGCCGCTCCACTGCCCTCTCACCGACTGGTGTGCGACGTGCCCACGAGGTGGAGATTCACACTGACCATGTTATCCAGAGTTTACCAGCATCGCCGAGTCCAAGTGTAGACTGCCATGATGTCAACTTCGCCCAGAACTGGTAGTCAGGTCAGTCAGCTTCCTCAAGTCTACAATAGGAATGGGACGTGGATGTCTGATATCTGTCAGTTGCTGATAACTTGGAGGAGTCAACACGATGTGTCAGTGGCGATGCCGCTCATCAGCCTCACACCATCCCGCTGCTTGTCCTGTTGAAAAACTCTCGGTCAGCATGAAGTCGAAGCTTTGCGCGGTCCTCACAAAGGACAGGGGAAGAAGATTTCCCTGTGATAGCCAAAGCACCCTTAGTCTGTTTCCTTCTCAGCTCATTCGGAGGAGGTGGAAGTGGAGGAGGATGAGGAGGAAGAGAGGATAATGTTTGGCGAGACACAAAGGGGGACCAATTTTGATCCTACACTGTTGAGCGTGTATGGGCAGAAGCAGAGGAGTTGTCGGGTTGGAGGAGGAGGAAATGGACATTCAGGCCAGTGAGGGGAGTGAATTCTTGCGCTTTGGTACCATTGCGCATATGGCAGATTTCAGCTAGGCTTCCTTTCCCGTGCCCTCGCGTTCAAGAATTTATTCCCAGCACCGATTGCTGGGTTTTCACTCGCCTGACCCACGGTACAAGCAAAAAAATCTTTCCACTCCTCACCCTGGAGAGGAAGGAGTGTGAGAACATGAATACCACAGCCTGGTGGCACAAGCTGAAACATATTTCCCTTCTGACAACGCGCTAGCGGCTGAGTGCGTAGTTCTGCGGGACAAGTAGCGAGCGAGAGTAGCGAGCAGGCAGCGTTCCAGCACTGGCAGGTACGCTAGCAAGGCTTTTGCGCTGCCAGCTTTAATGTCACCTAATTACCTGGAGCAAAGACACGGTCTCCTCCTGTCCCCAGTCTCGGCCATAGGGCTAATCTTTACATAAAATGGTGAGGGATGTACGTAGCTGGCACCATACCATCTTCCTACATGACAGCAGCTCCCTACAACTACTGGTTTTTCAAAGCTGGACCTGGTGGCACGAACTGGCTCTCTAACGCCTTGAGTTTCTTGCCTGCCCTGGCCGCTAGCGTCTTGTCAGAAGCGTGTTTTCATGCAGTGGGTGCATCATCACGATAAGCTTACACGCCTGTCGACTGACAAGCGCTGACAGCCCTGACGCTTATCAAGATGATAAAGCATGGATTTCCCTAATTTCAAATCTCCAGCATTGAAGAAGCTCAACCTGAATACTTTAGCCACTCGCTCCCCTCCTCATTTTCCTTCCTCTCCTCCTCTTTCTAACAGTAAGCAAAGGAAACTGGCTGTTTTTTGACAGGCCCACTGGCTCTAGGTATAGTACTTTATGCATTTAATTTTTCTAGGCCACCGACACGGTCCTCTGTTTGAAACAATTCTTTGGTAGGCCACCTACAGCACTCAATCTATTCATTTTTTCTGGAGGGGCCACCTACCTGCTCCTCTGGTTTGAAAACTTTTTTGGACTGCCACATACAGGCACTCAATCTATGCCATTTTTTCTGGAGGGCCACTACCGCTCCTCTGGTTTGAAAGAATTTTTTGGAGCTGCCACATACAGCGCTAATCCAATTGAATTGTCCTCCATAGCAGCCTCCACACGGTTGTCTCCATTGCTACCTCCAAAATTCGTCCATATAGCTGCCCCATACCTCGTCCCTTTAATCAAACGAGGTTTGTCATGCCGAATTTGGGTTTGTTTCATGGACGCCACATCAAAGTGGTTAACTTTGTCCGCCCCCTCGTTTTTCCAAAAATACACTGGCAAACTTTTAACCATTTACATATTGATTTCCGCGCTGCTCTTGCGCATCTGTTTTACTCCCCTCACCGCCCCGCCATATCCTAACTTTAAGAACCTACGTAGCACTTGTCTAACAAAAGGTTCTAGAGGTGCTTTTGGGGATAGCCTAGGACATGGGCTTGATTGCGAAAGCTCGCCTCACAGCGGAGCGCCAGCTCATGCGCATCATTGCGCTTCTTGGCATCGGTTTACATTTCCCCTCACCGCCAATCCTAAACTTAATAAGAACGCTACTACACTTGATCTTATACAGAAGGTCTTAGAATTCTGTTTTGGGGAGTAGCCTAGAGACAGGGGCTTGGATTGGCGAAAGCTCGCTAGCACGCGGAGCGCCAGCTCCATGCGCATCATGCGCTTCCGTGCGCATCGTTTTACATTCCCCTCACCCCCGCCATAGCCAAACTTATAAGACCTACTTTACACTTAAATTGGTGCAGGCTGGGACGAGTCTGACCCTGGGGCTGGCACTAGACTGCCCGAACGCAGAGGATGCGGGGCCTACCTCGGTCCAGTCTCAAAGGCCTACTATACCTCCAAATCCTCCCACCCCTCCTCCAGCCTCCTCCTCCTCCGATTACCATCCGTGGGCATGGCGCCATCAGCCTTCTGTAGCTTCTAGGCCCATATACAGTAAGCGTGCGCAAGGCTCGTTTCTAAGCGACAGCAGGCGGTGCTCAACTGCTGAGCCTAGTGATAAAAGTCCACATAACGCCCAATAGCGATTTGCAGGGCATTCCACATCAACTTGTTAACTTTGTCGCCTACCCTGCTGTGTAGCCACAACGATATCTGGAAAACTTTTTTCATTTACCGATCTTAATTTCGCGCTTCTTGCGCAGATGTTACATTCCCTAACCCGCCATATCCCAAACTTATAAGAACGCTACTACACTTATCTTAACTCCCCGAAAGGTTTCTTAGAAGTCTGTTTGGGAGTGCCTAGAGACAGGGGGCTTGGAATTGGCAAAGCTCTCCTGGCAGCTGAGCGCCATGCTTCCATGCCAGAACCAACTACATAGTTTTACTGCAGTAACTTTACCTACTACTAGTTTCACCTGCCTCATACATCGTCCCCCTTATCAAACGATCTGTGTCCGGCAGAATTTTTGATTGTTTCATGGCTTCCATGTTTAACTTTGTCCGCCACCCTGTCTGTGGTAATCCACAAACATACTGCAAACTTTTATCATGTACCACTATTATTTGAGCGCGTTCTTGCTCACCTTCTTTGGTTCTCTCTGCTACCCATTGGTTTGAAGCCCGAGTCCATTTTGGGTAATGTCGCCTGCCACTCTCTAGCCTTCCGCTGCTGCCACGGCAGCTGCCTCTGCCTCTGCAATATGCCGTCCCCTATAGTGTCAGGGTCCATTTATTGGATGTTTTAAGATGCTATCTACTTCATTCTGTCACTCTGTCCATGCCATGCTGTTGCCCATAATTTTGCATAATGGTGCGATAGCAGCCTCAGAGGCCTCCCATGCATCTGCCCCCTGCTGTTTCCTGTCCATTTCCGTTGGTGTTTCATCTTTTCTGAGTCCCAGTGTTTTGGCCAATCTTGCCTGTGCAGAGGCCTTGGTCCCCTTGAAAAATTGCTCGAGTTCGCCCATTGACTTCAATTGGCCTCGTTACTCGAAACTCGAGCACTCGAGCATTCGGAACAGTTCGTCTCGAATAACGAGTACCCGAGCATTTTAGTGCTAGCTCATCTCTATTCATACATTTCTTTTACACAAAATGCACCTTTACCCTCTTCATTTGACCTTTGCCTATTCCTACAGACAGCTTCAGGAATCCATCAACAACTCTTTAATATGAAGCCCGTGCCGATTATAAGTTGTGGGAGGCATTGTTGGGAAATTCACGTAAGACTGGGTGTGTTTTAAAATTCTCCCCACTCGCTTCCTGGCACCAAAATCTACTGAGAGGCTTGGTGCCAACACTCACCAGTTCTGACGTATACCAGTCTGACAACAGCAGTTTCCTGCTATAGTCTCCTGAGTATTTCAGCAGTAGACTATAGTAAAATCTGGATGGACAAGCGCACCCTCATAGGCATTTGGGACGAAGAAGTCCTGCCGGGTGAGGGATTGGGTTCATTTATGTCTTTCCTCCATTAATTGGCAGATAAGAAATATACGCAATCTCCTTAGTATGTCCAAAAACATAAATTCTGTCATTGCACTTTTATAGATAATCCATATCCAACCACAGATTTAGTAGGGTACGTCCTGTTCAGACTGGCTGCAGCAGTCACTATGGGCGGTCTGAGTAACCTCTGACCTCCGCCTGTGCTGGAAATGAGGGCATTTTAAATGTTACTATTTTCATCTATACCAATTTAAAGACCCTTTGACTATTTGATTGAAATATTGTAAAATAATACCAACCCCAAAAAATCTATCTATCAAACTACTTGATAGTTTAGGACTAGAAGCCATAAGCTTTCAGCTTTGCGTGACTTTGCTTGACCAAAGAGAATTCTTACCTGGCATTTTTCGTCGTCTAATCTCCATGTCTGTATCTGGGAAACGACAGGACTAAAATATTATGCTCACTGACATTACAGGCAATACTCTTCTTACTGATAAAAAAACCACTGTGAAAATCTCTGGCCTTTCTTTATCTTCATAAAAACTTTTTCGTCGGCTCTTACAAAGCAAATTTGTTTTACTGAGGCCTCCCTTTCTCTCCCTTTATATATGTTCACTTGTTTTTCCCAAATCTCTCTCAGCTGATTTCCACTGCTAACACCCATATTGCAAAATAGGAATCAAAAAGGCACAAGACACATTGACAACATACGTCCTCGCATTTACGGTAAGAAAGATTCCTGCCATGGCAATCCATTTTGTGGGTAGCCGCAAGGCACACATAAACACGTCCATGGCCGCAATGTTTCTACTTACCCTGAGGCTGTAATACACACACGTACGTGGATTATCGTTGTAAATTACTCGTAATGTTTTTACCATCTTCTAAATGTCTCACAATTGGGTTGTATCTGTTGCTTTGCATCTGTTGATTTTTTTGCAAACACAATTTCTCATGTAAATTCAATGTATTAACGATTTTGGAGTCACATGTCAAAAAGTCACATAGTGTCATGGCCTGGAGGGCATAGGGCCCACCATTAATTCTTTTCACGAGGACCACCACTATACAGCTACATGCAAATTTATCTGATTTACTGAGATTTCCTGATATTTCAGGAGAAAAACAGATTTTGGTAATTTTGCTGCGTGCTTTAGTCAGAGAGTGGGGAAAAGGACAAAGGCCCCCTCTTTCCTCTTCCTATTTTGACGACACCGGCCACCAACTGACAATGTTCCCTGTATTGCATGATGTGAGCAATTATGGAGAAGGGAAAACCAAAGTAAGGTTGTCAGCCAAGTTAAATCAAGAGAGTATTTTCACTACAACAGTTTCACAGCCAAAATCATAAGGAAAAGAGTAGTCAGAGGTACAAACCCAAAGTCAACATACAATGTCACTGGTTGTCAGAATAGTCCCGAAACAAAACAAAGGTAGTTAAGAGTGGCAGGTTAAAACCAAATCACACTGAAGGGGAAACCATCCCCGATGAAGTTTTTTATCTGGCTCATGACATAAGTGAAGGAGGACCTGAACATACACTCAAGTTTTAAACTCTTGTCAGTCCAAACTACCCTGAAAACATGAGACCTGATTCCTACTTTTAACAAAACTCTCTTTAGGCTAGTATTCACATCTCCATGTTGTCTAGCCCTTCTGTGTTGTGATCTGTAGTTACCTTAAACCAATAAAACCCTGTTTTGCCACCTGTATATACCTGTACCGTACCTGTATGTAAAACTGTCAGCTGCAAAACACAATTTGGGGGCTGGCCAAATGTGTTCCAAGCTATCCAACCTATAATTGGTCACCTGATCGCCATAGACTCCATCTCTCTTGTGTTTTTGTAGGCAGTTAGAGTCCATTACTGATTCCGGCTAGGGTTCTTTGATTTCTGGCTATTCTGATGGTGAAAAATTCTGGTGCGGATCTTCTCCTGGACTGGGTCATTCTTCAGTCCATTCCGCAGCTGAAGATTTGCACAAAGAGGCTGAAATGACCAGGGTTCATCCCATTGTCGCCCCAATCGGCTAGTAATGGTTATAATCTGTTTCTGACCTGCACAATAACATCCAAACAAATTTCCTATTTCATTCAATGTCCCAAATGTTTGACATCTTTAAATCGGGAACGCGGTCCGGATTCCAGTTTCATCAGGATAGGGACTGAGGCAGTTTGATCACCGTAGAGGAATGGCTCATTGTTGACAAACACTGTGATTAGTTCCTTTTTGTATTGCGTGAGGGAAATGGACTGTTTTTTTATCTTAGTTTCCTTCTTTTTGATTTTCAGGTTTCTTGCCAATGGAAACATATTTGTTTAATTGCATTTCAACACCTCCTTTGGGCATTTCCCCCAGTTTGTTATTGTGAGAGCACCTGCATTTTGATCTTGGAGCAACTGAGAGCTGCAGTACTGGCTTGAGCAGGAGAACGGAGGACGGAAGAATAACCGGTGATGTTTCTCAATTCATTATAGAAATTCAACTGAGGCTCTCGCTGCCACAAGAGTGCTTGGAGATTTCCAGAGTTGACACTTCTGTTCCTGAGGAACGTTCCAGGCTCTGCCTGTGCTTTTGAGTGTGTTTAGGTGAAGTTATAGTGAAAGGGGGCACTCTGGGGAGCCTCATCCACCGTCTTGTGAATGGCTGTGACTTTTATTCAAATATCATAATAATCTAATTTCAATTTATTTAACATACAAAAGGCAAACATCACTAACTCCTACCCCCAACTACGCACCTGCCTTCTTGTTTCCATCCTCTGTCTGTGTCCCCTCCAGTGTTTCGCCATTTGACGGCTTTTCCTGTTCTCTTCCGGGGAATTGCTGGATGTGCTTCTCCTTAAAGGGTGCAACTCAATGATAGCATTCTATGTAAAGATTGGCATTAGTATTGTCAGAAAGTTACTTACCCTCTACCACGGCGTCAGGTCATGCTACGCTCAAAATGGGTACTTTGTGTATGAAATTCATCACGCTTACCTTCCAAAATCACATCTACTTTGTCATACTTTTGTGTAATAACTTCATAGAATTACTTTCCCATTTCACCACATCAGCTAGGAAGGTGCCCAAACCTGGCTGCGTTTTGGTTTTTCCTCTCTTTTTACTGGTCCCTGGTTGCGGACCTTTTACCAATGAGTAAAAGGTAAAAAAAGGGTAGATTCACACATCCTGCACCCTCCGCAAAAATATAAAAAAAATAATAATAATTTATTACCCGCGAACGGGAACTTAAAGTGCTCACATCACATCACATATTTCAAAACTCACATAAACCACATACAACATAGAAGGGAAAGAAAACAGATTTATGTGGAGCACATTCTAGCACAATAGGCTACAATAGATGCAATAGGTGTACCCATACCAGTGGTACTTTATGCCGTCCAAAACTTGCATCGATAGCTCTCTATTCTATCTGCGCCTGCACATGTCAAGTAGGTTACAAATACTGTGTATAATAGTCATTAAAATACTGTACTTTCCAATTTCCTTCCTTCTGTAGCCCTGGTTGTCTGACTCCACTCCGCTGGCAACCATCATGGCCACTATAATCCTCCCACACGCCGTGGCCTCGAGTCATTATCAAAATTAGTGTACGGGACCGCACTAGAGATATCTACTTTTCCACATCAAGGAATTCATGGCCTATCTCACCTTTCATTGCTTTCAAATCTATGCAGGCTTTTGCAAAAAAAAAAAAAACCCTGTACCACAGGTCTGGCTCCTTGTTGATCTCTTTGAGCACCAACTACTAATAGAGATGCATTTACAATTTGTACTTACCACAAATAAGAAAAATTGACATGCTCTATTCTTTTGTGGTCCTGCTCTACTAAAACCAGAGTACGGTGCAGTTCTACATGTAGTTGCCGTTTCTGGTGACGTTATGTACATCAAGTCTTTGTGGCTGTGAGGAGCCACATATAGACTGTAGTATATGTGGCTCAGAATTCCAGAGGTGTATGGAGCCATACTAATGTTTTTTTTTTTAATCAGATTTTTCTTTATTAACTTTGTATATATTACATTCACGAACTCTAATTTAAACACACATCCTTCCACTGGTATCTGATCGCTGTAGTTTGTGTATTTGTACTTGGCAGTTGTTTTCTTGTCTTAAGTAATATCACTTACTGATCTACTGATGTACAGACACCACTGGAATTAATGGTGCTCTTAGATAAATAATAATAATAATAACCTATTAATGAAAAAATATCTCTAAAAATCTAAGCATAAGAATTGTAAGTCAATAATCATTATTTCTATGAGTTCTCCATATTCCGAGTCCATCATCTAATCATGTTTGACCCAAGACCTGGCCTTTTAATTTCTTATTTTATTTTGCCCTTATTTATTTGTATATGTTCTTTAATAACTGAAAATGATACAATGAACACAGTGTTTGTAACACAGATTTAGATTTCTGAAATACAATTTGATACTCGCGTTTTTTTTATTGATGGCCTAATTATTATTTGCCGTGAATTCGAGACACTTCTCCTATGCACCTACCGGTGCCCTTCGTTATTAGGCCAAAAGTGAATGAACAATACTCTCTAAAAACTGAAACATTGTGAAACCTTAATCTTTCTTCATAACCTTGTCCTTTCTGTACCACAGAGAGAAATGGTGGACCACACAGCCAAGTTATTGGCAAGTTATTTCCATTTAAATAATTGCAAGACAAAGTCACCATTTTAGAGATGTAATATAGAATATACCATGGGCAAATAAGCTGTGAACTCCTCCGACTCTGCCAGGGATGAGTATATAATTGGGAGGGTATTTAATGGTTTTGATTTAATGTGTTTTAAGACCATTGAAATAAAATCAGTTTAACAATGTTTGTTGATGTACAGTAGCTTTAGAATGTATTCACGACCATCATCTATTCACTCAAACTGAATCCTCAAAATTGTGAATAACTGTGTTCAAAGTACGAGTATCGGTTCTTAAAGTGGATTTGGAGAAAAAACTTCAGAAGTAAGCCCAAAGTCCCCCTGAAGCAGATGGCAGAATATCCTGTAGGTAAGTAAACTTTGTGGGGGTCATTTACTAAGGGCCCGATCGCGTTTTTCCCGATGTGTACCCGAATTCTTGCGCAATTTTTCAGAATCTGGCCCGGTTTTTGGCTCAGCAGTGACACTGGTGGACGTTGGAGAAACTGCCTTAGGAATCGCCGGAAGACCCGCTCACACCGCAGAGAAAGCGCCGCTGATCGCGAATGGTCCGGGTACGTAATTCTGCCCTTGTATGTCTTTTCTTTCTCTCTTTGCAAATTCAAGAAATATGTATTGTTTCTCAAAAGAAAATCCGGGTTCGGGTAACACATCGGGAAACCGCGAATCGGGAAGTTTTTTCTCCAAATCCACTCTAAGAACAGAGACCTTGTACTTTTGAACACTTCTATTCACATATTTTGAGGATTCAGTTTGAGTGAATAGATGATGTCCGTGAATACAATTCTAAAGCTACTGTACTCATCAACAACATTGTTAAACTGATTTTATTTCAATGGTTCTTAAACCATCATTAAATCAAAACCTAATTACCCCTCCAATTCATTACTCATCCCTGGCAGAGTCGGAGGAGTTCACAGCTTATTTGCCCAAGGTATATTATATTATTCATCTCTAAAATGGTGACATTTGTCTTGCAATTATTTAAATGGAAATAACTTGCAATAACTTGGCTCTGTTCCACCATTTCTCTCTTGTTACAGAAAGGACAAGGTTATTGAAGAAAAGATTAAGGTCAACAATGTTTCAGTTTTTAGAGAGTATTGTTCATTCATTTTGGCTTAATAACAGAGAGACCGCCCCATGTGACTGCTGCAGCCAGTCTGAACAGTGACGTACCCTACTAAATTCTGTGGTTGGATATGGATTATCTAAAAGTGCAATCACAGAATTTATGTTTTTGGACATACTAAGGGAGATTGCTTATATCTTCTCTGCCAATTTAATGGAGGAGAAGACATAAATTGAACCCTACTCCCTCCCCCCACCCGGCAGGCTTCTTCGTCCCAAATGCCCCTGAGGGTGTAGCCTGTTCCTCCAGATTTACTATAGTCTCCACTGAAAATACGTCAGAGACTATAGCAGGAAACTCTGCCTGTTCAGACCTGGTATACAGTCAGAACTGGTGGAGTTTGCACCCAGCCTCTCAGTAGATTTTGGTGCCGGGAAGCTAGTGGGGAGAATTTTAAAACACCAGTTTCCAACACTGTCTCCCAAAAATTATAACAGGCACGGGCTTCATAATAAATAGTTGTTGCTGTATTCCTGAGCTTTATCTAGTTATTTCATACATTAATCATTGTAAAATCATCTATTTTTTATCATGTAAATGAGGCTGGTCACATGGTCAGAGGCAGTGATGTCACCCCTGTTACCCCTCCCCTCTCCTCCCCCTGCTCATGTCTTTGTGTAATGTATAGTAAAGCATGGCTAGTGTGTGTGCTGTATCTGCTGACATGCTGCATCCTCCTAATATACAGGTGAGAGACTCAGACATCAGCTACACATGAATCTGACATGTTATGCTGTAACATGGCTGCCTGGAGCTGTTGTATCTCTCCTATACACACACACATGCACACACAGGCTGTAGGGGGCGCCAGCACCAGGAAGCACATCATTATACAGCCTCACATCATTATACAGGCTGTCAGTCATGCACTGGGGGTGTGGCTGTGCCTCCCACTCATGAATAGAGTGGACAGCTTGAATATGCTAATGCTTCATTGGACATTTCACAGGTCATTTGCATACAGCTTTAGGACCTCATTGCTTAGGGTTACAGGCATGTAGAGGGACAATGAAGGGATAGAGACAATGCTCTCTAATGGCAGTTTATGAAAATATATTTAGTTTAGGGGGGGTATTTTGCATGACGGGTTCTCTTTAAGTTAAAGACGGACCCCTCTGTCCACTGTGACCTCTGGTGAAGCTCTCAGCGTTGTCATGTTCTGTTGCTTTTTTATTCCTATTTTGCTAGGGGTCGTACAGTGGAAATCAGCTGAGAGAATTTTTGGGAAACAAAGTTGAACATTAGAGGATAAGGGATGTCATTATGACAATTTGAACACTTTGTAAAGCTGAAAAATTTTTACTGAAGAAAGAAAGCCAGGTTTTCACAGTGTTTTTATCAGCTAAGAAGCAGTTTTTGCCTCTGTAATGTCATTGAGCATCATATTTTTAGTCCTGCTGTCCTTTCCTAGATACAGCCATGGAGCTTGCGGACTCGAAATGCCAGTATATCTCTCTTGGTCAAAAGTCACGCAAAGCTGAAAGCTCTGGCTTCTAGTACTAAACTACTCAAGTAGTTTGATATAAATTTTTGGGTTATTATTTTACTAATATTCATCAATTTTAAAAGGGTTTTTAAATTTGGCTATAGAGCTGAAAATAGTACAATAAAAGGCCCTATTTCCAGCACAGGCTGACGTCAGAAGTGACTCAAACCGCCCCATGTGACTGCTGCAGCCGTCTGAACAGTGACGTACCCTGCAAACTGTGGTTGGATATGGATTATCTAAAAGTGCAATCACAGAATTTATTTTTTTGACCTATGAGGGATTTGCTTTATATCTACTGCCAATTTAATAGGAGAAGACATACTTGACCCCTACTCCCTCCCCCACCACCGCAGCTTTTCTTCTCCCAATGCCCCTGAGGTTTGCCTGTTCCTCCTCCAGATTTCTAATAGTCTCCACTGAAATTACGTCAGAGACTATAGAGGAAACTCTGCTTCCTGTTCAGACCTGGTATACAGTCCAAACTGGTGGAGTTTGCACCCAGCCTCTCAAGTATTTTTGGTGCCGGAACTATTGGGGAAGAATTTTAAAACACCACCAGTTTCCAACACTGTCTCCCAAAATTATAACAGGCACGGGCTTCATAATAAAAGTTTGCTGTATTCCTGAGCTTATCTCGTTATTTCATACATATCATTTTAAATCTAATCTATTTTTTATCATGTAATGGGCTTACAGATCGAGGCTGATGTACCCCTGTTACCCCTCCCCTCTCCTCCCCTGCTCATGTCTTTGTGTTGTAAGAGTAAACATGTTCTCTGGTGTTTGCTGTATCTGCTCCATGCTGCCATCCTCCTAATATACGGTGAGAGACTCATACAGCAAGCTACAACACTGAATCTGACATGTTTATGCTGTAACTGTGCTGCCTGGAGCTGTTGTATCTTCCTATACACACACAGCATGCCACCAGGCTGTGGGGGCGCCACCCGAGAACCACACATCTATACAGCCTCACAATCATTATACAGGCTGTTCAGCCTGCACTGGGGGTGTGGCTGTGCCTCCCACTCATGAATAGAGTGGACAGCTTGAATATGCTACTGCTTTCATTGGACATTCATCACGGTCATTTGCATACAGCTTTAGGACCTCATTGCTTAGGGTTACAGGCATGTAGAGGGACAATGAAGGGATAGAGACAATGCTCTCTAATGGCAGTTTATGAAAATATATTTAGTTTAGGGGGGGTATTTTGCATGACGGGTTCTCTTTAAGTTAAAGACGGACCCCTCTGTCCACTGTGACCTCTGGTGAAGCTCTCTGGATGCTATAGTCCCAGGCTGCAATGATCAGTTGTAAGCTCTCTGTAATGAAGTTTTATTGATAATCCTTGGTCCAATTACAGCATATTTTGAAATCTATAAAATATGTTCAAAATATATTTTGAAATTTTGAAACTCCAATTGTCACTTGGACAAAAACATTTTTTGCCTGGAACTACAATTATAAAATATAGAGTTTTGACTTATTCACAAATTTAACTTAAGAACAAACCTATGGAACCGATCTTGTATGTAACTTGGGGACTGCCTGTAGAAGATTTATCACACATCAAAAGTTCCCAAGATACTACAGACTTATAATGGGTTTTATTACAACCTCTAAAAAGACATTTTGTGTTTTTAGGGAACTAATTCTATGATATTTGTTTAGTGCTGTTGGGGTGGTATTTTATGTTGCAATATGATATTTATTTAATGCTGTGGAGGATATAACTTATATTGCACAATAGTATATGTTTAGAGCTGAGGTTGGTATTTTCAAAGCACATTTTCACAGTAACTATGAAACATGTGGGCCTGTGTGTTTTTTATGATAAGACTGAATATCATTCCCTGCCCAACCCTGGGATTTTCTAAAACAACTTACTCACTACTAGTAATACATGCATGCTTGGTGAACTGAGAATGCATGTGCATTGTGTAGGTTGTGAGAATAGCTATTGGCTGAACAAGCATTTGGCTGACAACTACTTTGGTAGGAGGGGAACCTTGGAGCCAACTGGTTTTATCTTTTAAAGTTATTGCTGCGCCTACAATAACTTGCTTTTTTTCCCTCCTTGCACTGAGAAACAATGAACAAAGCGATTTGTAATTTTCCATACTGCCACTGTGGTCATTAATCTCTTAAGGGTGCAGCACCATGATGTTACTAGTGACAACGGGCAGTAGAAAGACAAACAATGGGTAAAAGAATGACACATGCAGCGAGGTAGAATACATTTGAGAGCAGGTATTAACTAAAGATTAATTTTAAACGAGTCAGTTTAATTATTCATAAAGCAGAAGCCGAATGCGTTTCAAGGTAAGTGTTTGGAATCTAATCCTTGCTTTGGGAAGGGGGGGGGTATAGGAGGGAGCTACATGAATCACTACTAATTGCATTTGTATTCATGAGGCCCCAGAAGAGCAGGTGACCTGCTGGAGACACAGGAAAGAATCGGGCTGACTCTGTAATGGATTACATTGGTAATAAACACTGGTTCAGGAGCCTGGGGTACATATCAAAGAGTATATACGTAAGTGTACGGTTATAATCTAATGTATATTTGCTTGTCCGTAATATATTACATTTTTCTTTAATATTTGTCTTGGTTTCTTGTTAATAACAAGTTACTTTATCATATTTAAAGTTACTTGATGGAATAAAAGGGTTGTGGTTCTGTGAACTATGACACAGACAGTTAAAAAAAGAGCTGGGTTTAGACTTGGAAGGTGAGATGCTAAAAGTATGGCTATAGGTACTACAGACCCCGAGATAGGGGCATCTATAGGGACCAAGCAACCTCATTTTAGGAAAAAGTTACTATTTTTTTGCACATTTGCATATGACTTCAGAGGTATTTTTATAGACCAATGGAAGAGATTCAAAGAGGTAATTCTAGAAAAGACATTTTATATAAGTGTGGAAAGGCTGGTGACAGAGTCCCTTTAAATCTAGAACCAACTAGAGGTCTAGTAACTGGTCACGATTTCAGCACAGCAAATCCATATCTTCTCTATAAAGCAGCACATTTTTTTTATTAAACTGACCCCATTGCTAACTGTGGACCAAAGCTCAAAATGCATAATAAGGTCTTTTCTTAATCAGTCCCAATGTTAGGTACAAGATAGGTTCCAAACTGTATAATTTATAATTGTAGATCCAGAGAAAAATGTTTTTGTCCCAGTGACAATTGGATTTTCAAAATTTTGTGCTGACATGGGAACAAGGATTAACAATAAACTTTCATAACAGACACTTTACAGCTGATCATTGCGGTCTGGGACTATAGTAACATCCAGATAGCTTCACCAGAGGTCACAGGGGGCAGAGAGGTCCTGCCTCATGGCAAATGCGGCCCTGACTAGGGGTTGTATGCAGGGGCGTCGCTAGGTCAAAAGATCCGGGGCTCGTGCCCCGGATCTTTTGGCCAGTGCCCCGAATCTCCTCGGGTCAGCAGATCATCTGCCCTGCTGCCCGGGAGATTCCTTCCCTCTCGTTTTCATCACGATCTGTGTCCTCAGATCGTGATGAGAACGAGTGCAGGCGCTGCTTTCCCCTGCAGGACCAGCCTCTGGAGTTCCAGAGGCTGAAGGACCTGTTATGATGTCATTATCACAGACTTCAGGGAGCAGCGTTCACAGAAAGAGAGAGAGCTACATCTTTGAGGTTAGACCCATTATAGGTACAATGGAAGGGGAGAACATTGTGGGGCACATTACTTACTTTGGCGGGTGTGTGAGCAACATTATTTACTGGGGTGGACTGTGTGATGCCATTATTTACTGAGGGCTGTGTGAGACACATTATTTACTGGGGGGCTGTGTTAGGCACATTATTTACACTGGGGGGGTGGGGGGCTGTGTGATCACATTATTTACTGGGTGTGGGGCTGTGTGAGGCACATTATTACTTGGGGGGCGTGTGTGAGGCAAACTTATTTACTGGGGACTGTTGTGAGAAATTCAGTGGTGTGAGCACGGATAGGGGGCTGTGTGAGACACATATTTCGGGGGGTGCGTGTGAGGACCATTATTTACTGGGGGGCTGTGTGAGACAACATTTATTTACCTGGGGGGCTGCTGTGTAGGCACATTATTTTGGACGGACGATTGTACGGGGTGTGTGAGGAAACTTTATTTAATGGGGCGGGTGTGAGCACAGTATTTACTGGGGGGCGGTGTGAGCACATTATTTACTGGGGGGCTGTGTGCAGGCACATTTATTTACTGGGGGTGTGTAGGCAAATTAACTGGGGGCTGTGGTGGCACCTTATTTCTGGGGGCTGGGGGTGTGACGCAACATTATTTCGACTGTGGGGGCAATTTCTGGGTGTAGCACATTTTTACTGGGGGTGCTGTGGTGAGCACATTAGCTTACTGGGGGGCTGTGTGAGGCAACATTTATCTGGGGGGCTGTGTGAGACACATATTGTTACGGGGGCTGTGTGTAGCAATATTACTGGGGGGCTGTGTGAGGCGACATTACTTACTGGGGGGCTGTGTGAGGCACATTACTTACCTTGGGGGCTGGGTGTGACGTTCCACTTTATTTACTACTGGGGCTGTGTGGAGAAGCATTATACGGGGGGCTGGTGTGAGGACAATTTACTGGGGTGGAGCACCATTTCTGGGGTTGTGAGGCACATTATTGACTGGGGGGCTGTGTGAAAGTCAGGCGGACTGTCCATTCTGGGGCGGTGGCACTAGGGGGGCTGTGTGGGCACATTAGTTACTGGGGGGCTGGTGGAGCAAACTGACTGGGGGGCTTGTGTGAGGCAACATTACGTACTGTGGAGGGCTGTGTGGAGGACACATTACTTACTGGGGGGCCTGTGTGTGAGGCAAATCTAGGCCTTCTTAGGTCCAATAGGAATTAGGGCTGGGGCCTATTGTGGAAGGTGGAGGCACATTACTTACTGGGGGGCTGGTCGTGGGCACTTATGACTGGGGGGGTTGTGTTGTGAGGATTACTGACTGGGGGCTGTGTGTGAGGCACATTACTTCGTGAGGGCTGGTTGGGGAGGACATTACTACTGGGGGGCTGGTTGGGCACATGACGGACGGGGGGGCTTGGTGGGACATACTGGGGCTGTGTGTGAGGCACATTACTTAGGGAGGGCTGTGTGTGGGCACATTATAACTGTGACCGGGGGGCTGTGTGAGGCACATTACTTATCTGGGGGTCTTGTGTGTGAGTCACATATATACTGGGGGGCGTTGTGTTGAGGCACATTACTTCAGGGAGTGGACTGTGTGACGGCATTACTTAGTGGAGGGCGTGTTGAGGGCACATACTAGTGGGGGGACCGGGCTGTGTGAGGCACACTTACTTACGTGGGAGGGGCTGTGTGAGGAACATTAGTTAGTGAGGGGAGGATGCGCACATTACTTAGTGGGGGGGCTGTGTGAGGCACATTACTTAGTGGGGCACTGTGTGAGGACATATATGGTCGGATGAGGAAGTCGTGGGATGTGTGGGAGGCACAATTCTACTGTAGATGAGGATCTTCTGGAGCTGTGAGACCATTACTATAGGGGGGGGGCTGTGTGAGACATTACTTAGTGGAGAGCTGTGTGGAGGCAACATTACTTACGGGGGGGGGGGGCCTGTGTGAGGCACATTACTTTAGTGGAGAGCCTGTGTGGGCCATTACTGACTGGGGGCGTGGGTCCCATGACTTACGACTGGGTCTGTGTGGGGGACATTTCTTGGCCGTGTTCACACACTGCATAGGGCGTGCCTTGTTTGATCACATATATTTTCCAGTTAATACACATGGTGAATGGGTACCCCTCCACGGTTTGTTTACATCAAGACAACGTGTTACTCAGCCTTACAGTATTTGTGGAATTGTTTGGGTCGGCAAGCTGTATAACCTGCCAGGGACCAAGGATGTAGGACAATGAGAGAACATAAGAGTTGGTGATGGATTTCTCCTTTGTTCTCTGTAGCTGTATATACCAGAAGTAACCTTGTTATTGGCACAACCACATGTGAGGGGGTTATGTACAGAAGGGGGCATTACTGAAAGTGCAATACACATGCATTGGGGCCCGTGCCCCGGATCTTTTACTACCCTAGCAAGGCCCCTGGTTGTATGTAAGTCGGGTGTCATTCAGTTGGGGACCATCTGTACTAATGTCCTATAGATCTATATTTCTGGTCCAGATATCACTTCTTTTCTAACAAATATTTCATAGTGTCAGCCATATCCTCCATATCTTGGACAAAATGAAACTCATAATCTTTCCTCCACCTAACACCTCCCTCCCCCAGACCTAATCGTCACAATCCATGGCGCCGCACTCTATCCATTCTCCTGCCTTTGAGTGACCTTTAACTCGTCGTTCGAGCCTCACATACAGGCCCTTACTACAACTTGCCACCTCCATCTCAAGAACATATTTTGGACTTGACGCTTCCTCATGCCTGTGTCTACAAAATTACTAGTCCATGCCCTCATCATCTCCCACTTGGATGACTGCAACACTCTTCTCTGTGTTCTCCCAGTTAATCTCTAACCTCCTTTCAATCCATCCTAAACTTGGTTAAACCCTCTACCAAATATGTCAGATTTTCCCCCCACCTTTCAAATCTTCAAACTCAATTTGAAAACCATCTTCTCAGGATCACCTACCTTCAAACTCAATTTGAAAACCATCTTCTCAGGATCACCTACAATACACAATAAATGTGCTGCTCTGCTCCCTCGTGTCTCCAAATTCCCTCCCATATAGCTTTTGATCCTCACGAGCAGTTTTGTTCTTGTCTTAATGTAATATATGTGAACCCCTTACTGATTGTACAGAACCATGGAATTACTGGCGCTCTATAAATAAATAGTAATAATGAATACATTCTACAGTAATAAAGAACATGTCATGTAAAACAATTGATCTTCCCAGGAAATTCACCCTAAGGTCATACTTTACAATGGTATTATAAACTGCAAAACCTCATAAGCTATAGCCCAGGCTATACAGTGCTCAATAACAATCTCAATCTCCATCAACGATCTCCAGGTGACTGAAATCAATGGCTCGCATTTTCCACAGCCTTGTCACACTCATTTTTGGAAAGTGGCAAGGGAGGCAAACACCCTCCATTAGTGCACTTGCCAATGACACATGCTACAATTGAGTCAACCATGGACATCTCAAAAATATCAAATGTGAAACCATTTATATAATATCTATAGTATGACCCAAACTGGATCATGCAACAAGACAATGATCCTAAGCACACACAATATTCTACAACAGAATGCTAAAAGATAAGAGAGTCAAAGTCCGGACCTCAAACCCACTATGTACAGGGTTGTGAGGGGTATATATAGTTTAGGAGCACAAAGTGATACAAAGCTGTATATAGCTGTATATAGCAGGAACACTATTCTCTAAGTGACTATTTTTAGGGGATCGCTCCAGAAAAATTAAGATATAATGATGGCAAATTCTATGGCCAAAAGAAGTCATGAAGTTGTGTACCTTATACAACAGAATTAACACCTGTAAGTCGCTAGGTGCCACTTTGACTGTCTTCGATCATTACTGTAGTCACTTACTTACTTTCTACTCTATAAATAGAGTAATTCCCAAAGTGTTAGGGAGCCAACTCAGCCTTATAAATGTTGTGCAGCAGTGCCAGGGTGGGACGGGGAGTTATGATTGACATCAGTAATTATTATTGTCAGAATATTTCGCAATGCTGGCACTAGGTGTTATTTTAATATTCACCTTATATTCTACTGGATGTGATTTAGCAGGGTGGGGGTGGAAACGGGTGGGGGCCTAAGTTGAAATCCCGACATCTTCTTATGCTCCTTATCATATAGTAAAAACGTAATGTGCACTATTGTGGAATTTATAAGGGTTAACAATTTCATGTACTTATAATAAGCTCTGGTCGTAAGTAAAAAATAAAATACATGATTTATATGCAATAATTAGGAGTTTTATGGACACAGTGTTAAATAGTTCGCTACACTGCTATGAGCAGCATTGTCATCAACTCGTGCTCTGTCCTCTTACTTTTAATCGTAAGGAAGCCCGCTGAATTAATTCCATGCTTTTCCCCAAACAGAGAGAAATACATATTTTTGTATGTCAAATTCCATGTCCCTCTTACTAGTTGGGCATTTTATCAGATTATCAGTAAGGACTAGCTGGTCGTAAGTAAAAAATAAAATACATGATTTATATGCAATAATTAGAATAACTAGGGAGTTTATGGACACAGTGGTTAAATAATTCAGCTACACGTGTCTAGTGAGCAGCATTGTCATACATCTGCTCTGTCTCTTACTATTTTATGATAAGGAAGCCCTGCTGAATTTAATTCCATGCTTTTCCCCAAACAGGAGAAAATACATATTTATTGTATGTCAATTCCATGTCCCTCTTACATTAGTTGGGCATTTTATCAGATTATCAGTAAGGATATGAAAATGTTAGTTACCATCCAGTCCCTACATTGTAGAGAGTCCAGATAGAACATGATGAATAATGGAAATCCTGGAGTGTTTATTTGACATCAGGCAGGACGGATAGAGCCCAACAGAATAATACTGCGCTGCTGATTTTTGTTTGGTCTCCTATATTGTGGAGAGAAAATGATAGATTGCTCCTCCAATAAGAACTGCTAAGTATTATTATTAGGTTTAGAAGATTTAAAAATATATTAGAAGGTCCAATCCTAAACCAACAATGCACTGTGTGTTTGCACTCATCAATAATCTCAATTCCACAATGCTGCACATTGGGACACATTTATTAGAGTGTAGGGCGCGCAGTTGCTGAGTGCGTAGCACTTCTGCCTTGCAGCGCTGGGGTCCTGGGTTCGAATCCCACCCAAGGCAACATCTACAAAGAGTTTGCATGTTCTCTCCATGTTTGCGTGGGTTTCCTCTGGG
>CM033644.1:45691484-45704111 GCA_019512145.1 Engystomops pustulosus | reverse complement strand
TGCGCTATATAAATAAAGAATTATTATTATTGGCGTCAGTTTTCTGTCTGACTTTGCACTGAAAAGAATGTGCAAACTACTTGCACATGTATTTATAAAGTGTCTGTGCCAGTTTTGTGTCACGGCTGCAATGTGTCTGACATGACAGTAAAAACGTGCCCCTAAAGGGGCGAGTTACTACTTAGTTGGACCGTGCGCCACAATTATTATTGCCGTGCAGCAATAAAAATGGTGCACACTTCCAGATCAGAGCAGGGGGCGCCAGATTAATGGAGACCGGGCGCCAGTTTGGATGAATCTGCTGCACTGCACATAGATAAATTTGGCCCATTATTTTGTAGCATGCAATTAATGAAAAAATGTATGTGTAGACTTTGTTTAATATTATATAATATATTGATAGAACCCTATGCATCCTTTAAAAATATATGTCAGTTTTCCCAGAGCAGTTTTCTAAACCTACAGGATCTTTTCTGTTTTATCATTTCCCAAAATAGTTTGGAATCACTGGATCATGGGATTCTGCATTCACAATGTCAAGTTTTTTGACCCATACCTTGGAGCACACAACTGACATCTAGTGGCAATTTTAGTTAATTACACACAAGAAAAGAAGGGATAGCTAACACATGGCCAATTCCAAACACTGGCAAGTTTTGAAAATGAAAACTTTATAAATAAAGAAGATGATTATTCACATCACATTTTTACTACTATGTTGATTGGTAAATTTTATTTCTGAAGTAAATCATGGTGGTTATAATTAATTAAAAAAAAAAACAGAAAAAATGGAAAGAGGAGCAGTTGGGCCATGAGTGTCATTGGGACCTGCCTCATCCAATGAGTGACCTCCTTGAATGGTGTTTTTTTTTTTCTTACTCCAACCGCCTGTAACAAGTATATGGAAAACCCCTTCATGTTCAAAAAGTTTCTCTGTCTCTATTTTCCTTAGTGAGTAGTGTTTCTGAAAACCTCCTTAAGTCGTAATGCAGCAAAATAAACTTGATGATTCAGATCTGTAAGGTGAGAAGTCTATTCAGTGTTTATATAGAATTAAATCATTAGAAACTTTCATCTTTATCTCTTTCAGCAGTCATATATATAACATACACACTCACCGGCCACTTTATTAGATACACCTGTCCAACTGCTCGTTAACACTTAATTTCTAATCAGCCAATCACATGGCGGCAACTCAGTGCATTTAGGCATGTAGACATGGAGAGTTTGCAACAGCCCTCCTCCTCTATACCCCATCCACAAGCCCCTACCTGAGTGTTGCTGTTCTTATGTTGTGACCATTGTCATCCCTTTCTTTTTTATTATGACAAAAATGGTAGCCAACATCTGCATGGAACGCATCTTCATGGACACAGGGATAGTGAAAGAGACAGCAACTCCAACCCAAAGCCCTCATCAGGATAAGCGATAAAATGCGCAATTTCCATACGCTTCAAGCTGTGGAATAATCTCCAGACTGGTTCTGAAAACATGACAATGAGTTCACTGTACTCAAAATGGTCTCATACCAGTCACCGAGATTCAATCCAATAGAGCATATTTGGGATGTGGTGGAACAGGAGATTCCCATCATGGATGTGCAGCCGACAAATCTGCGGCAACTGTGTGATGCCATCATGTCAATATGGACCAAAATCTCTGAGGAGCTTCCAGCACCTTGTTGAATCTATGCCACGAAGAATTGAGGCAGTTCTGAAGGCAAAAGGGGGTCCAACCCGTTACTAGCATGGTGTACCTAATAAAGTGGCCGGTGAGTGTATATATATATACATATAAACATATATATATATCATATATATATACATATATATAACATATATCTTTAATAAAGTATATTGCAAGGTTTACTATTATTATCTACACTATTCATTTATGCATTTTGATAAAAGTTTGGTTGCACTTTAATATGTTGGATATTATACATTTTGGCTATTTTTTTGATAATTCTGATTTTGATCATTTAAACCTTTGGATAGACACAGCAGCTGATCTTGGGAAGGATGCAAGTCCCCTACTGACAATTCTGTATATGCTTTTAACAGCATGTCATAGCACAACAACAAAAAAGTGGCTAAGGGGTAAAAAAGAAAAACAAAGGCAACACCCCTCGTGTCTTTTACTTTTCATTATGCGCTTTAAAACTTATCCAGCATAAGGACATGTTAGTGAATAGTCCCACCACAATCAGCCAAGACAGCACGAGGTTCTCAAACTGATTGTTTAAAAATCTATTGCCAGTAGCTTCTTGGCTGCTGTCAGCCACCATGCGAGCCTGTACGCTAGGAGACATGTGCCAGACTGCCCACGCTGATACATTTCAACAGAATGTGAGTCATGCATCGCTTGATCTAAATTGTTGTTTACCCATATATACAAACTAAAATATTTTCATGTACTGCCAGCAAGCAGAGATCTTGAAAAGTTTGAGCAAAAAAAGTACATTATTAAAACTAAAGAACTTTTTGTTCCAAAAAAGAAAGAAGCTTTTGGCAACTCATGTAGAAATGTCAACATATTTGCTGGGAGTCTGGACTCTGAGACCATCAGATTCATTAAAATGTAATAAGCAAAGCAATCAGACAACTACTGTGCACCTTCAACATCCTCCAACTCCTAGTTCTTCAGACACAATAAGACCTTGATCTTGGGGAAACATTCCATCTATAAAAGTCTGTAATGAACTGCTGCAGCCATTTTTATCTTTGCTCGAGATGAACTAGTTCTAATTATTTTCTAAATTCAGTGGACACTTTTTTTCCTTTTGAAGATATTAAATAACATTGTGTCACATCACACGCCATCTGGTGAGCTCTCATTTGTTGATAGAAATTGGCCGGAAGTGTCAGAAGCTGATATGGAGTCTGCATTTACTAAACACTCTGTACTAATACACTGCTGGGAGAGTCAAACTTTGGCATTTGTACCAAGGACATAAATGCAGATGTGACAAAGAGGCGAACATTACTCAAAAAAGGGGTTTTCTGAGTCTTGGAAAATAATACAACTTTGATGGGGTGGGGAAAAAAGTTGTACTTACCTCTCAGGAGCCCCCACTTCCCCCATTATCCTTAACAGTGGCTCTTGTTCAGCACTCTGCCTGTGCTGACATCAGTTTCATTCTGCACATGACCATTGATCAAAATCAAGCATCATAAACCAGAGACACTTACTCATAGACCCAGGCACTGAGACTGTGGTAATCTTCATATATTTGTAATCCATGGCCTCCTTTCTTCTAAAATAAACCTTGAAAATTATGCAAATGAGTCAGAATGGTTCTGGGAGCATTAGGAGCATCACTCTGTGCTGTTGCGCTGTGCAAGAGCACTTCTGTTTCCCAAGTGTCCTTGGTTTATCATGCCTGATTTTGATGGTACATAACAGAGGTCAGGGCTGAACTAAAACACATCAACAATGAAAAGTTATACCATTGTCCAATATAATTCCTGTATTAATTCTTCATGGTTTTGTAGATCTCTGCTTGTTGCCATTCTGTAATAAGTTTATTTTCATTGGATAATAATCTGTCCCTGGTCATGGGATGTCGCATAGGTGCACAAGTTGTTATAACACACAGCTCTGATTAGTCTCTGCAATATAACAAGCAGTGCACCTGTCTGACATCATATGACCGGGTACCAGGGTTTACGTACAGGAAGTAAACATAGACATCTTCTATAGAGTAACAGGAAAAAAAAATCCAGAAAATTGTATGGAAATAATAAAAAGCAAATTAAATTAGAAAACTGCATAACTTTAGATTATAATAAACCTTTATTTGCAGACAAGTATATGCTTTTTCTATAGTTATACTTTGTTATTTATGTTCCTTTATCTTATGTCCTTAAGACAACTACGTCTGGATTTTTTCGCCTGTTCTCTAACATTAGAAAGAGAGATCTACAGTGTGTAGCGTGTACCAGCTACTAAGCACACTGGTACCGGCCTCAATCCCATCAGAAAACCCCGGATCATATTATGTCAGACAGGGTCAACTTCTTGTTATACATTGCAGAGACTAATCAAGCTGTGTGTTATAACAGTGTGCACCGATGCTACATCCCAGTACGCAGGGACGATATATATCCAATGAAATAACTTAATTACAGAATGGCAACACAGAGATCTACACAACCTACAAATTTAAATCAGGAATTATTATTGGAACAATGTAACCAAAAACTTTTCTCCATTGTTGATACCGTGTTTTATTCAGACCTGACCTCTGTTATGTACATCAAAATCAGCATGATAAACCCAAGGACACTTGGGGAAACCGAAGTGGCTCTTGCACAGCGCAACACATCACGAGTGATGCGCCTAATGCTCCCAGAACCATTCTGACTCATTTGCAATCATTTTCAAAGTTATTTTGAAGAAAGAGCCTGTGATTTAAAAATATACAGAAATTACCACATCACTGTGCCTGCAACCTATGAGTACTAGTTCATGTCCCTTTTTATTGAGCTAAATTTTGATTCTGGTCATTTTTTACAGAAGGCAAACTGATTCGCACAGGCAAAGTGTTGAACAGAGCCACACCTGAATGTACAAACGGCACACCTGTCATCTCATGTCTGTTTCAGTTCACTAGTCCTGTCACTACTGAATCCGATGCTGTTTGGTCGCAGCTCACAAAGGTCCCATTCCTCGCTTTTATCTAAGTTAGTCAATACATTATTCTTGTTCTAAATCATCTATGCTTTACATGTAAATGAGGCTGTCACATGTTACGAGGCAGTGGATGTCACCAACACACAACCCCTTTTACCACCCCACACTCCTCCCCGTCCTCCCCCTCTCATGATCTTGTGGCTAATTCCTACCCCTCGAGGCTGCTTAAAAACTGGGGCTTCAGGGACAGTCATTGTTCCTCACGCCTACCAACCCCGCGCCAGAAGAGTCTTTATTGGTTAGGTTATAGAACCCTCCCTGGCCCGTTCCCCTTCCCGGTTTGCTTTTTTTTTCCCGCTTGGCAGCCCAATCAAGAGGGATAATGTCCATAAGATGCTGTCCTGTCCACTTTGATGGTGTCGCTAGCCCTGGGCTATTAGCCCTGAGATCACGGAGCTAGTCCCATGCCCTCTTTTGGGAACTTGCTCCGGCTCAAGATTTTCCCTCCTCCCACCAGGTCCACTACCGCCTGGAAGCCTTTGGAATACTGTTATTCTTGTCTTTTGTTGTAGGTATATGACTATGGAATTTTTTTTTATATAGTCTTGATGGTCTACTTGCTCTTAGCATGTAACGCTATTTTCTGGCGCTTCGTATTTTGTGTTTGTCTGTTCCTTCCCGTTTTTTTGTTTGGTCGTCCCTCGACCCAGCCACAGCTTGGCCTTGAGGAAACCTGGACCCTCTCGGGTTTACGTCGTATTCCGCTTCGGATCAACAAGGACCTCCACCCGCGTATCATGCCAGGTCCTTCGGGTGATATTCCGTCATGGTCGTGAGGTCTTTCCCACATGGGTCAATTTATATTTGTAAATATTTGTTAATTAATAAAGTCAGTTCCTGAAACCCTCTCAAACCCCTTTTACTACACTCTCCATACTCGCCATCAACATCGGTTGTGGTTCTGAAAGTCAATCCACTGTTTAGAGGTTCTTGTTGCTCGTTCGGGTTGGACTTTTGGGTTTTACAAACGTGAGTTTTGGTTAGTTGTATACTAGCTTCTTGTATAGTAGAGCATGCTAGTGTTGTGCTGCATCTGCTGACAGCCGCAATCCTCCTAATATAACAGTAGACACCGACAACTCTAGCTACCCATAATCGACATGTTCTTCTGTAACATGGCTGGCCGCTGTCTTCTTTAATCGCCCTATACAACACACACCACTCTCCTCGTCACAACAAGCTGCAGGGGGCCGCATCACCCTGAGAAATCACCTCATGTAACAACAAATCCTCCCATATACAGAGATCATTATACAGTCTGTCACAATCACTATGGGTGTGGCTGGTGCCTCCTGACTCCTGAAATAGATTTTACAGCTTGAATATGCTAATGATGCTTCAATTAGGACATTCACGGGTTCAGTTTGCATCAGCTTTAAGGACCTTATATGCTTAGTTTATCATGCATTAAGTGAAACACTGACGTATCTATATAGCAATGCTCTCTAATTTGCGTTTATGAAAATATATTTATTTTAGTGTATTTTTTTTGCATGACGGGTTCTCTTTAAGGATTACCTTAGAGTTAAGTAAGCACTTTTTCCACCCCCGCCATCAAGTTGTATTATTTTCAAGACTCGAAACAGCCCCTTTTTGAGGTAAGGTTCGCCTCTTTGTCACATCCTGCATTTATGTCTTGGTACAAAATGCCAGTTTGACTCTCCCAGTCAGTGCATTATACAGAGTGTTTAGTAAATGCAAGACTCCTATCAGCTTCTTGACACTTCCCTGCCGCCAATTTTTCTATCAACAATGAGAGCCCACCCAATGGCTGTCATGTACCACAATGTTTCTACTCCTAATCTCTTCCAAAAGGAAAAAAAGTGTCCACGGAATTTCGAAACATAATTCGAACGTATTCCTCATCTCGAGCAAAGATAAAATGGATGCAGCATTGATTAAACAGACTTGTTAGATGGAAGTTTTCCCCAAGATAAGGTCATTATTGTTTCTGTAAGAACGAGGAGTTGGAGGATGTGAGGCACAGTGTGTGTCTGATTTGCTTTGCTTATTACACTTTAATGATCTGATGGTTCAGATTCCAGATCCCAGAAATATGTGACATTTCTACTATGAGTTGCCAAAATCGTTCTTCTCTTCTTTTGTTGGAACAAAAGTCTGTCGTTTAATAATGTCACTGTTTTGTTCGAAATTTTCAAGATCTCTGCTTGCTAGGCAGTACACGGTGAAAATATTTTGTTTGTATATATGGGTAAACAACAATTTAATCAAGACGATGCATGCTCCAGTTCTGGTTGAATGTATCGTCGTGTGGAGTCTGGGCACATTGCTCCTAGCGTACAGGTGCATGTGGCTGACAGACAGCAAGAAGCTACTGGCAATAGATTTTTTTAAATAACAATACAGTTTAGAACCTCGGTGGCTGTCTTGGCTGATTGTGTGGGACTATTCACTAAACATGTCCTTATGGCTGATAATTTTTAAAGCGTCATTAATGGAAATTAAAAGACACAAGCCGATGATGATATGCCTTTTTGTTCTTTTTTTTTACCCCCTTAAGCCACTTTTTGTGTTGTTGTGACTATCGCATGTTGTAAAAGCATTACAATTGTTCAGTAGTGACTTGCATCCATTCCAAGAATCAGCTGACTTGGCATCCCAAAGGTTTAATGAGCAAAATCAGAATTATCAAAAAAATCAGCCAAATCTATACATCCAACATTTAAGTGCAACCAAACTTTTACTCAAAAGCTATACTGCCCTCGTGTCGACACATACTAGCCTCTTACTCTTCGCATTACTTTTTAAAGATATAGTGATTATATTATATTATCTTGTTATCATATCTTCTCATCTACGCCCACTATACCCCTCTAGGTAACCATGCTAGTACCGGGTGACCCCCTTTGCCTTCAGAACTGCCTCAATTCTCCTGTGCGCAAGATTCAACAAGGGTGCTGAGCTTCCCCGAGATTCTTGGTGCATGTGGAGCAATGAGCCTCATCACAGTTGCCGCAGATTTTGTCGGCTCGCACATCCAGATGGATAACTCCTGTTCCACACATGCCCAAAGAGCTCTTTGATTGAGATTGGTGAATGTGACCATTTGAGTACATGAATCCATTGTCATGTTCAGAAAACCATCTGGATGAATTCACGTTTATGACATTGGCGCTTATTCGCTGTCTGAAAGTAGCCATCAGATGTTGGCTACCTTTGTGTCATAAAGGGATCGACAAATTGTCAAGCAACAAACTCCGATTGATGTGGGTCACTGCACGATGCTCAATTTGTACCAAGGGTACCCAAAAGAGTGCCAAGAAAATCTTCCCGCCCAACAACCATAGAAGCGAACTCCAAATCAAACCACAACGCCCATCCAAACGTTGTAATACCAAGCAGGATCCCATTCTTTCGATGTTGTTGTAGCCAACGTTCATGCCCTCGCACATCGAATTGTCCACAGGAATCGAGACTCATCAGACTACATGTCAACCTTTTTTTTCCAATTCTTCTATCCTTCGCCACTTTCGTATGAGTCTTGTGCAAAATGTGTAGCCTCAGTTTCCTGTAAGGCAAAACCTCGTGTGGTCTTTCTGCTGCTGTGCCAATCTGCCTCAAAGTTCGGAGCGGCTGGGAGTTCAGAGATGCCTTCTCTTTCGCCATCCTGGTTGTAGGGTGGCGATTTGAGTCACTGTTGGCTTTCTCATCAGCTCGAACCATCTGCCCATTCTCACTCTTGAACCTCTGGCTCAAAAGGCATTTCCCTCCTTCTCACAGAACTGCCGCTCACTGATGTGTTTTTACTTTTTCGGAGCGGACCATTCTCTGTAAAACCCTAGAGATGGTTGTGCGTGTGAAAATCCCAGGAGAATCAGCTTTTGAAATTACTCAGACAGCCCCTTCTGGCACCAAACCATGCCAGTAGTCAAAGGACCAATCAAATCACCTGTTGTCTTCCCCATACTGATGCTCGGTTTGAACGCAGGAGATTGTCTTGACCATGTCTACATGCTAATGCCTGAGTTGCCCGCCATGTGATTGGCCTGATTAGAATTAAGGTTAAACGAGCAGGTGGACAGGTGTATCTCAATAAAGTGGCCGGTGGGTTGATAGTGTAGATATGAGTATGTTATAATATAGGACCTGCTGAAAGAGGATAAGATGAAAGTTTTCAATGATTAATTCTAATATAAACACTGAATAGACCTTCTCACATTACAGATCTGAATCAAAAGCTGTTATGTTGTCGCAACTAACGACCTTAAGGACGGTTTTCAGAAACATACTCACGAAGGAAATGCAGACAGGAAACTTTTTGAACATAAGAAGGGGTTTTCCATATACTTGTTAACACAGGCAGTTGGATAGCAAAAAAAAACACCATTCAAGGGTCACTTTGGATGAGGACCGGTCCCAATGACACTCCTGGCCCCAAGTTCCTACTTCAATTTTGCTCCTCTTTCCTTTTTTTTATTAATATTAACCACATGATTTACTCACTCCGAAATACAATTTCCACAATCAACATAGTAGTAATAATCGTGTGTGATAATCACCTTCTTTATTTTTAAAGTTTTCATGATCCACCTTGAGTGTTTGGAAGTGGCCATGTGTTAGCATCCCTTCCTTTCTATTGTGTGTAATTAACTAAATTGCCACAGATGTCAGTATGCCTCTCCAAGGCTATTGGACCATTCGATTCAAAAAACTTGCATTGTGATAGTCAGAATCCCAGATTCAGCTGATTCCAAATATTTGGGAAGATGAAAACAGAAAAGATCCTGTAGTTTAGAAGAAACCTGCTCTGGAAAACTGAAATGTCATTTTTTAAAGGATGCATAGGTTCTTCAATAGATATATAATATTAAAACCAAGCTACACATAAACATTTTTCTCATTAAGTTAACATGCTACAAAATAATGGGCGAATAATTATCTTGTGCAGTCGCAAGCCGATTCATCCAAACAGGCGTCCAGGTACTCCATATCTGGCGCCCCTGCTCTGATCTGGAAGTGGCACCATTTGTTATTTGCGCACTCAATAATAATTGTGCGCCCGGTCCAACTAACAGTTAACTCGCCTTTAAGGGCATCGCTTTTTACTGTCGCACTTGCACGTGACACAAAACTGGCACAGGACCTTAATAAAACTGTGACAAGTAGTTTGCACATTCTTTTCAGCAAATCAAGAGCAAAACTGACAGCCAATAATAAAATTCTTTATTTAATAGTCGCAACTAGTTACCAGCGACTGCACAAAGCTGTCAAATGCGGTCCCTGTCCCCAGGAGGTTAATCTAACAGCTAACAGTAATGCTTTTGGAGTGTGGAGGAGGCACGGACTACCGAGGAACCGGAGCATCGGAAACCCACCTAAACATGGAGAGAACATTTGCAGATGTCCTTGGTGATTACCAGGACCCCAGCCTGCAGGCAGAATGCTACTCCTCAGCAACGCCGCCCTAAACATAAACAGTGTCCCAAAATGACTGCACAATTGTAACCTTCGTTATTCTGTGTCCCCCCCCACCACAGTGCATTGTTTGGTTTAAGGATTGGACCTTCTAATATATTTTTAACAATTCCTAAACCTAATAATAATACTTAGCAGTCTTATTGAGAGTCAATCTATGCATTTCTCCACAATATAGGAGAACCAAACAAAAATACAGCAGCGCAGTAGTTATTTCGTATGGGCTTATCCGTCCTCCTGATGTAAATAAACCCTCCGGATTTCCAATTATATTCTTTTATACTGCCCTATGTGGACTCGTCTCAATGTAGGGACCTGGATGGAACTAACATTATGTCATATCCTTTACTGAGATTGATAAAATGCCCAACTAAGAATGAGGGACCATGGAATTTGAACATACAATAAATATGTATGTTCTCCTGCTTTGGGAGGAAAAGCATGGAATTAACATTCAGCAGGGCTTCCTTATCGAAAAATAAGAGGACAGAGCAGAGTAGGACAATGTGCCATAACACGTGTAGCTGAAATTTAACCCTGTGTCCATAAACTACTCCTAAGTGATTACTTCATTTTGATAATAAATCATGAGTTATTATTTTTTACTTACGGACCCGAGCTTGTTATAAGTACATGAAATTTTAACCACACCTTATCATAGAAAAGAAAAAACAAAGAAATTCGCACAAAGTGCACAACGGTTTTACTATTATGATAATGAGCATATAGGAGAGTCGGGATTCAACTAGCCCCACCATTCCAGCCCGCCTGCTAAATCACATCCAGTAGTAATTAAGGTGGAATATAAAAATAAACACCTAGTGCCAGCATGGAAATATTCTGACATAATAATTATACTGATTCAATCATAACCCACCGTCCCTAACCCTGGCGATCTCTGCACAACATTATAAGGCTGAGTGGCTCCCTAACGCTTTGGGAATTACTCTATTTATAGAGTAGAAAGTAAGTAAGTGACTACAGTAATTGATCAAATACAGTCAAAAGTGGCATCCTAGCGACCTTCCAGTGTTAATGTCGTTTGTTGTAAGGTACCAACTTCTGACTTCTTTTGGCCATAGAATTTTTCCATATATATTCTTAATTTTGTGAGTCGTCACCCTAAAAAAAGTCACTTGAAGAATTGTGTTCCTAGCTATTACCGCTCTATATACAGTTGTATCACACTTGTGATCCTACACTAATTACCCCTCACAGAACCATGTCATAGAGGTTTGAGGTCCGACTTTGACTTCTTATCTTTAGCATCTGTTGTAAGAATATTGTGTGTGCTTAGATCATGTCTTGTTGCATGATCCATGTTTGGGCATACTATAGATATTAATTAAAGAGTTTCACATTTTGATATTTTGAGATGTCCAGGTTTTGACACCTCAATGTAGCAGTGTCAGTGCAAGGCACTAATGGAGGGTGTTTGCCTCACCTGGCCACTTTCGCAAAAAATGAGTGGGACAAGACATACCATTTGAAGTTACAGCCACAAACTTAATGTATTTTATTGACATTTTATCGCTGCGGAGCACATAGTGAAGGTCAAAGGAAATGGTACATGCTTTCCAAAGTTGTGCTACCACACCCTCTACTATGAGAGTGTCAATTGTGGAATAGCTGCCTCAGGAGCTGGTCACAGCAGAGTCATGATAGGGTCAGATGCCTTTTTCACCTAACATAACATTGATTGTGTATTCTTTATAGGTTGTTTCCCCTAAATCCTTTCCTCATCCAATCCCTACCCTCCTTGGTTGAACTGATGGACAAGTGTCTTTTTTCAACCGTTATATAAAATATGAAATATGAAACCCCAACAATTTGAGAAAGCACTTTGAGAGGTGCACGTATCACCAAATTATATCCATCCAACAAGTGCACATAAGGATTGCAAAAATTTCGCCTAGATTATAATAAACCTTTATTTGCAGAAATTTTCAATCCCTTATTGAATTTGGATGGATATAATTTGTGATAAGTGCACCTCTCAAAGTGCTTTCTCAAATTGTTGGGGTTTCATAGTTTCATAGTTTATACGGTTGAAAAAAGACACTTGTCCATCAAGTTCAACCAAGGAAGGGTAGGGATTGGATGAGGAAAGGATTTAGGGGAAACAATCCTATATAGAATAACAATCAATGTTATTTAGGTGTAAAAAGGCATCTAGACCCTTCATGAAGCTGCTGTGACCAGCGCCTGAGGCAGGCTATTCCACAGATTGACACTTCTCATAGTAGAGGGTTGGTAGCAAACATTTGGGAAAGCATGTACCATTTCCTTTGACCTTCACTATGTGCTCCAGCAGATAAAATGTCAATAAAATACATTTAAGTTTGTGGCTGTAACATTCAAATGGTATACCTTATATACTCGAGTATAATCCTAGTTTTTCAGCACCAAAAATGTGCTGAAAAACCCAAACTCGGCTTATACTCGAGTCAAAAAATAAATATATATAAACTCACCTTTCCGGTGACCCCTGTATAT
>CM033644.1:45617643-45691021 GCA_019512145.1 Engystomops pustulosus | reverse complement strand
GGTTTTCCCAGTATTTTGTGGTAAAATTAGGGGCCTCGGCTTATACCGGGTCGGCTTATACTCGAGTATATATGGTAAATACTTTTGCTTCCCACTGTATAATTCCTGTGGCAGTAGATCAACAGAATCAGGGCAATTATTCTTGTTTCTTCTAAAATCTAAGCGATCACAAGTGGATGTACAGGAAAGTACAAGGAGATTCAAACTGGACACATGATTAAGCTCGTAGGTCGAGTACTTACCTGAGGTACCGTTCGTGTTCCATTAAGGATTCGCAATGTAATGTTTGAACCCCTTAACACCGAAGCCATTTTTCACCCTCCTGTCACGGTCCATTTTTTCAAATCACCGAAGCCATTTTTCACCCTCCTGTCACGGTCCATTTTTTCAAATTTGACATGTGTCGCTATAAATGGTTATAACTTCGGAACGCTTAAACATATCCAAGTGCTTTTGAAATTGTTTTCTCGTGACACTTTGTACTTCATGTTAGTTGAAAAATGTTGGTGGTATGCTTTGCATTTATTTATGAAAAAATCAGATATTTAGTGAAAATTTGGAAAAATTCTCAATTTTCGAAATTCAGAATGTTCTACTTTTTCCATACACAGTCATAACAGCAAAAAAACTTAATAACTAACATTCACTGAATGTCTACTTTATGTGGACATGGTTTTTTATGCATTCTCTATTTTTGTAGGATGTTATGGGCCTTTGAACGTCAGGTGCAATTTTTCACATTTTCATAAAAAACGCAAAATCCTGTTATTGAGGGACCTGCTCAGGTTTCAAATCACTTTGAGAGGCCTAAATGAAAGTAAAACCCTATAAATTACCGCTGTAACAGTCAATGGTATACTATTTTGCTTCCCACTGTTAATTCCTGTGGCAGTTGATCAACAGAATCAGGGCAATTATCTGTTCTTCTAAAAATACTAAGCGATCACAAGTGGATGTACAGGAAAGTACAAGGAGATTCAAACTGGACACATATTAAGCTCGTAGGTCGAGTAACTACCTGAGTCCGTTCGGGGTTCCATTAAGGATTCGCAATGTAATGTTTGAACCCCTTCTAACACCGAAGCCATTTTTCACCCTCCGTCCATCGGTCCATTTTTCAAATTGACCTGATGTCCTTGATAAGGTTATAAGAATTCGGAACGCTTAACATATCCACTCTCTGTCCATATTTCTTTATAACATCACTCCCCTTTTCTCCAATATATTATGCCACAACTTTGCCCTCACTACTTAAGACCAATAAGCACCATGTTCCAATCCCTATATACTAACCCAATTCCTCCTCTACTATATACTGTTACTCTCTTAGGCTACATGCACATATAGTTTATGTGATACCACGCACAGTATATAAGCCAGGAAAGAGTATACAGAGACATACACTGGCAGTTGGAAAACACGGGATGGAAAGACACAGAAAGCTACGTCTTCCCATCCTGCTCCTTCCTGCTGAGCGGCGTATAACTATATTGCATCCTTCACCGGCCTCCACTGAGTGTACGGTCTAGGAGGTCCCCAATAATGTCACTCTCCATATAAGGACAGTGATATGACTGTGGATACACCCTGAAAATCAGCGGCTTTTAATCACTGACTACTGCTGATGTTCAATCCTTCTGCGCTCATGGGGGAGGACCAGCATGACATCTTAGCTATAACTCCTGACTGTCCTGGATGCTGCAGAACAGTCCTGGTTTTTGGACTCTGCCCTACTTTATCAACCGGCGAAAAGTATGTGCCAGGACATCATCCCTGTTGGCAGCTCCCTGCATTATCCCTGTGCCTCTGCTTCTGCTGTATGTAGCAAAGTTGGCACAATGTGATGTATACACCCTGCTGGCTTCACTGCTACATAGAGTAGGAGGAGAGGAGAGAAGAGAAGAGGAGCTTATGTGGGGGAACAAGGAAAGTTCAGTATATGTGTTTATTTTACTGTGGGGACACAATAAGAGGGGGAGGTCTGCTGGGGGGCACAATAATAGGGGGAGCAATGTGAGGGGGAGATGGAAGTGCTAAGGGGGAAATTATACTGAATGGGGGTAGAGTAAGGAATGGAGTAAAAGGCATGGCTTAGGGCAGTGGTGGCGAACCTATGGCACGGGTGCCAGAGGTGGCACTCGGAGCTCTCGGACACTCTTGCTATCACCCCAGGGCAGAGTTTGCCAGACAGGACTCAAGACCTCTTGCAGTCCTAGGCAGCCCAGGACTCTAGAAGGAAGCTACAATGATAATCCAAACTTCTTCTCCTTCTTTCTACTATATTGGTGTCCTCAGGGGCCTATACAATTTAATCCCTTGAAAGAGCAGGGAGTAATAAGTTACTGCTTAAAATATTGCATGGGTACTTTGCAAAAAATATGTGGGTTATGGTTGTAGTTTGGGCACTCGGTGTCTAAAGGTTTGCCATCACTGGCTTAGGGCAAAAAACCTTTCATCTTTTGTCCCTCTTTCGCTCCTACAAAAGTTAGCAGGTATGCCGGGTGACGGTAGCCCTTCGTTGTAAGGACACGTCAGGAATCCTCTGGACATATCTTTGCAAAGCATTGCAAAAACAATGTGAATGAAGCCTTATAGTTTATGAAATCAGTCTTTGTCCAACACTAGACACAGGCCCTCAAGGCCTACCCTAGGCATATCCAGTGCACAGACATCTAGCAGCCCTCCATCTGTCTGTAAGATGCACATTAAAGTCCTCTCTGATCCATGAAGTTCAGTTATCATCTTCTGGTGAATAGTATATGTGAGACAGCAGAGGGAAGCTGCTTAGTATATGTGGTGGAGCCTTCATATGAAAGATTTGTGCCCTTTTGAACCCCCTGACTGGTGCACAACCTCCTGAGAAAGACTTATAAGAGTTAGATCTACTCAATTGTTATCCAGGTCAAAGCAGCGAGCGAGCAGTGAATGAAGACAACCCCTTTAAATGGTTGCTGTAAGTATTTCAGGTTAGTTTATTGTGATCTTTCAATCCTATTTTATCGGGAACGTACAGGCGATTAATTCTCCTGTTTGTGTGTTTAGATGACTTCTTTCTTCCCCTATTGTTACAGCAGTAGCATCCTGACACATTCAGAATACTAACCACAATGAACACAAGGGGCATTCATAAAACATTACAAATAATACATCCTCTTTGAAAGTAAGAATGCAAACACCAGGGAGAATTGACTAACCTTCCAATGGAACAAAGCACGGTAAGAGCCTCTCTTAACCCCTTGTTTGTTGCTATTGTTTTAGTCTGTAGAAATCTAAAATGTGAGAAGAAATACTAATACTCTGTGCACAGTCTTCAGTACATTAATGTATACTGGGCGCTGATTATACTTACTAGATCCATTGATATGTTTTAATTCTATAAAAGACAATGTAAACCTCATAATTATTTGTTATATAAAAGCAACAAAGCCACCGCATTAAGGCCAGACATTGGAGCAGTGGTGGATCTCTAGTGGTAGTGTAATTATTGAATATGGAATATACTGCTACTCATCACTATAAGGCCTCATGCACACGACCGCATAGGGTGGCTGTGTAGATTGGCACACCAATTGTGGCTAACTCACAGCCACCTTTGACTGCTATTATGTGATGTCGTCGGGTCTCACCTCATCATGAGCGGGCCGGCGCATTGTGATGCGGCATCAAGAAGAGCGCTCACGCCTCTCATCTCCACCTGCCCGAAGCAGGCCCCAAACATTCTCCTGTTTGTGGCCCGTTTAACCCCACAGTCATGAGCGCTAAGAAAAATACAAAAAGTTGTTGCTTTTCATCCTCATTGTTGCCTTTGTCCATAAATCTTCAAAGGAAAAGACTGGATTCATTCAAAGGAAATCTACCATTTTAAAAAAGTAAAAAAAAAAAGTCAGACATGCTGGTCTTACCCTTCCTGGCTTGACCAATGTTTCATAGGACAAGTACGTTATCATAAGCTGCCTTCAGCAGATGCTGCCCAGACTTCTGATGATAAACCTGGACTAAGAGACATGATTAAGGCCAGGAAGGGACATCCCAGCATGACTCTTCTCTACCTCTATGACTCTTTACAGGTAGTGTTGAGCAAACCCGAACCAGAAATTCATTAGAAGTTTGGGTGCTGGTTTTCAATCCATCCCCTCACTGTCCTTAATGCCTACAATTATTGCTGGTGCTGGGCCAAACCTAAATCATAACTAGTATGCTCATCACTACTCACAAGGCATTCGAGTATTTAAAGTTAAGTTCTTTTACTGCCCAATGCTTACATATATACAACGCAAGAAAACAAATAAAACAATAACAATAGGTAAATATCTCCAAATAAATACTATTTTATTGAATCATAATTGATGTTCCACAAAGGGTAATACAAAAATAGGACACACACAAATATAAAAACAATTAAAAGTGTGCTGACATCGAGCACAACAACCCCCTTTAGGGAGGGACCTGTGGGGCCTACACCCAGGGTACTCCCCCCACAGACACACACACAATCCGAGGCCCAAAATAATAGATGGAATAATAACCTGCTGGTATAAGCAGCTAGACACCTATTAAATGCAGAATAAATACTAATATGTCAAATAGCTGTGTATCACAGGGAACATTCCTGGTAGTTGTTATCGTTATGTGCAGCTTTCATTTGAACCACAAGAGATCAAGTAAATCTAATTGCAGCAATAAATTTCTGGACAGCTACACTGATAATCCGATTTTCTACAATTTTTTTCTACTGTATTGGTGTCACCAGGATGTTGATACGATTGAAAGCTGTGACAGAGCAGGGAGCTATAAGTTACTGTATATATTTTGCAATTGTTAAGGAGATCTCACTGGTTTTGGACGCCATCTTGCGTACTGTCAGTCATTTTAGATACAGCGGACATCTTCGCTGACCATTGTCTAGCTAATGTCATGATTCAGCCATTTTTATGTAACCTGCCTGTAAAAGTTTTCTTGGCACATGTGAGAGATGATTGACCTTCGGTATGTTCTCCTTCTTATCATAAATGTTTGGGTTCTGGAGACATTCTCTGTACATTCTGTAGATAAACATGTCTGAGGAACAAGGCCTGGAAAGACAGTGCATAATTTCTTAACCGTTTGGGAGAATGTCTTAGAGAATGTGCTGTCAAATTTATTATGGCCAATAGCATTACAGCATCTCCTTTTCCAAGCCCATCTATGCTGATTTTTCTGTCTGTGATATTATGCAGCTGAGACTAATAAACTGGGAGAAGATTTCCACATACACTAGAGACTGATGTGTCTAGGTTTGTTCTCATCCTGGTACCAGGGATCCATTTTTGGCCATAAAAGAGTTAATTTGAAAGTCACCTTTACAACATGAAGTAAGGGTGGTTAAGCCCTAGATAAAAATCTTGGTTGTCATTTGGGCACTTGGTCAGTAAAAGGTTCACCATCACTGCCATAGAACCTGTGAGCTCTGGGGACTATGGATATTACACCCCCAGAGCACTGCTTACACCCCCTTCTCCGTTTCAGATGTCCTCTGAAGATATCCTCTGGTATCTTTCTATGCAAAGCGGATGCGCAGAGCTTCCCTGGGAGCTACTGTGCATGTGTTGGCCTGTGACCATAGATTCAGAGGAAGAAGTACTCTGGATTGTGTGTAATGGCCATAGCCTCTGGCGCTTGCAGGGGTTAATCTGCATATGTTAAAAAGTCTTTAGGACAAAGGTGGCAATAAATTAACTAATAGAGAGCACAGCCACCATCATGCTGCTCTGGGGAATCTGATGCTGGAGCTAACATCTGAGATACTTCCAGATGGTAGGTTTCCTTTAATGAAGACCCATCACCAGAATTTTACCACCTGAGTAACAATGCCTGCTGATAAAGGGTTAGGAGTCCTCCCTATATCACCCAAAATTAGCTGCCGCTGAGGCACTGTACCTTAATTACAGTCATTTTTCTTAAATGCAAATTAGCTTTTCTGACTCATGACTCCTGGCTGTGACTCTTCTCTCTGGCAATGAACCATGGCCCCTTATTCTGAAAACAGCTCTGTGTCCCTTCAAATCCCTACTCTACCTCCTTGTACTGAGGGACCGTCTGCCAATATTCAACTATAGACATATAAAGCTCAATTTACTTTTAGGCAAAGTTGTCACTTTGGCTACATGACATGAACTGTTGAATACTAAGGAGGCATAAGGCATGGAGCGGAGTAGTTGGGAGGGACTGGCTGAGCAGGACACGCCCCTCTGATGCCAGGTAATATAAGACCAAGATGATTTATCTGGATGTAAGGGAAACAATTTTTAGCTATAAGAAGGGTGTCAGATAGTCACTAGGGCTCTATAGGAGCCTGTCACTGGCTGTATATGTAAAAATGTGCTGACAGATTCCCTTTAAGTATAAAAGTGATGTTTTAATGTACCATGTAAGAAAGTTCTAAAGAAGGGTACAATGTGTACCAGGGTATGACGTTATTCATGGTGGAAGCACCACACTATGTCCTAGACCAAGGACATCTCAAGGTCGAAAGTTGAGCTTGCAATTAACTAATGAGCCTGTTCACAATATAGCACTGACAACTAAAATATGCTTCTACGTTCTGAGGACATAAATCACTCATTAAATAGGTTCTGTTAATGTAATAAATTGATTCTCAAGGACAAATCTTGTGTTAGCTTAGAACATGCTAGCGATTACTAAAAGTGTAAATCACTGTAAGGAAATCAATTCTACATTTAGGAAAAACTACCATATTTAAAAAACTAGTACAAAAAAATCTGTTTTTTAAAGACCAAAATCACATTAACTTTATATTACAAAAAATGTTCAATTAGAGAAATGCATTGAAGTCAGGTTGTATCTGTGAGGTGGATAGGCAAAGGACAGCACACCAGTATCATCACTGGATCTGGGTTTGTTGAGCTTCATCACTGAGAATGTTTGTTTACATAGGTAGGTAGATCCAAAGAGAACTAACATCCTCTAAGCATGCCTACTTATGTGTGGAAAGTTTTCCTCTTTGAGAAAAGAATAGCAGGCATACTGGGGCTCATTTACTAAAGGTCCGAACGCCGCACTTTTGTCGGGTTTCCCAATATTTCCGTTTTGCGCTGAATTGCCCTGGGATTTTGGTGCACACAATCGGATTTTGGCTTGCACACGACAGAAATCTGGGGGCATGGCCGTAAGACAACCCAACTGTTTCAGACAAACCGTGGAATTTTAAAAAGGATTTGTGTCATAAGATCAAGCACTCACATGCACCGGGAAGAAGGTGAACTCCGGCAGACTTTGGCGCAGCAGCGACACGGGAAGGAACTCGGGCGCACGATCTTAGTGAATCGCGCAGGACCCGAATCCACGTCAGACAACGCACCACGGGGATCAGGTCCCATACACTTTTAAGCACCTCGCCAAAGCTGAGCCATCTCACAGCTGTCTGGTACCTATGTCACCACGTTCAATTTTTATTCTCCTCCAATAGTGCAACAAATTGTCTGTGATTCAGTGATCTTGACCTGATGAAATTAACTCTCCTAGTTTCAAAAACATGGCTCATGTTTAGCATCGACTTGCACAGCACCTCCTGATGAATAATGCAATCTAAAAATATCAATTTAGTTTCTGGGTACATTTCAGTGACTTTATCTTGCATCCACTTCGAAAGTCCAACATGTTTCCCTGTCAGATTTGACAGCCAACGCTTGTAACACTTCCCAATACATCCCATTTTATTCCCAGCTTGTTTATGGATGCTTTTACGTCCATGAACAGATCACTCCCTGTCATAGTACCATTCATCACATAGCTGCCAGCCCTTCCATTATATCAAAGTGTTTTGTTATCCCTTATATAAAGATGAGTATCGTGTACATCACAGTTCTCGTCCAGAGCCAAGGAAAAAAAAATTAATTATCTGCTTTGTTTTGGAGGTGAAGCTCCAAATTCCCTACAATGTCTTTGTGTCTTCGACCAGTCTTGTTACAGTTCGCCTGGAGAGGGGCACATTTGCAAACACTTTTTTATCTCAGGACAAATTAGTGCTGAAGAGTCCACCAAATATGACAAACTCCCTATCAGAGAATGGTTTACTGTTTCTTAGAATTTGTGCAGGATATTACAGAGCTGGTCTTGAGGAATGGAGCTTTGTAAATAATCCTTGTTGCCTTTGCGGTTTCGCTAGCAAATCTTCAGATGTCCTTCCCGCTCTGCCTCCATCCAGTTCTTGTATTTCTCTGCGTGTTTAGTCTCGTAATGGAGCTGCAAATTGTAATCCTTAAACAAAGCTATGTGCTTTCCACACACTAACTGTACCTTCGACTTCCTTGTTAAAAACTCAGCATTCTGCATCAATCTCTCTTTTTCCTAATATTAGCCGACATATTTAAGGAATAACATCTAACCTTGGTTAAGAGCTAACTCATTTGTTGATATGTTGATGGCATAAAAGTGCACTAAGCTAAAGACGCAAATTTAAAAATCAAAGTGTGATTGGTGTTGTAGTAACCCATTTACTTTTGACTTAAAATATTTCACCAATCTCACATGTGCCGGTCAGAGATAGTTATAGAGGTTGTTGTGGCCGCAGGCCATACAGTGCCAGGTCTGGCATGGAGCTTGGAGGCATCTGCTGATCTTTGCTGGTGTCCAGCCTGCCACAATTAGATACTACATATAGGCCATCAATTATAATTGCTGCTAGACCCCTTTAAAATATGAAAAAAACCTTGGTGGACTCGTATTAAGTTTCCTATGGGGTCCTATGAATTTTATGCACATAGGGGCACATTTACTTACCCGGTCCTGTCCAGCGGCGCATCCAACGAGGATTCGGGTTCTTTCCGGCGATTTACTAAGGTCGTGCACCCGATGTCCACGAGGTGTCGCTGCTGTCGTGAGGTCCACCAGAGTTCACCAACCTATTCCTGATGCATGTGAGTGATTGATTTTGCGACACAATTAGTTTTTTAAATTCCACTTTTTTCCGAATACGACGGATTTTCCGACGACCACGCCCCCATTTCCGTCGCGTGAAAGCCGGCACTTGCGCCGAAATCCGATCGCATGCGCCAAAATCCTGGCGGAATTTGGCGCAAAACTGAAAAATTCGGGCAACCCGACGAAAGCGCGGCCACGGAACCCTTAGTGAATGTACTCCATAGTGTAACTGAAGGCTCTTATTCTTCCATTTCTGTAAGAAATATGTCATTTATCAGGATTTTTACGCCAGTTTTCTGGTGTACAAGTCCTGAAATAATCGCAATTACTAGCATACCTCCAGGAAATTTGACTATTTTGACCTTCACACCATCTCTACGCCAAGGAGCCATGGAGAAGCGTAAAGGCAGGGGGCGCGGCTGCCGGTGGTGTGGGCTGGTGCTTGGCGTTCCTGCCCTGTGCTTGCGCAGTCGCTACAAGTAATAACTTCAGGCAGAACCATGTAACACTACATAGCACCCAAATGTCTGATTTGCCACTTTTGCCATTTTGTGATATAACATAACGTAAGCAACATAAGAAAATTAATAAGAAGTTATTAAAAGGTTATACAGTCCCCAAAATTGTAGCAATAAAATTATCATCTTGTCCTGGAAAAAAATTCACTTTTCACAGGTTCATACATTGAAGTATGAAAAAGTTAAGGCCATCAAAATGTGGCAGAACAAATCTTTTTTTGTACAGAAAAGTGTAAATAAAACCTATTGAAGCCAAAGAATAAAAGGGCTATTTCCTTTACAGTGAACAGTGAAAGTCGTATAAACCAAGCGCACAATATGTGGGGTTTTTTAGCATTACAGTCTTGCAGCGCTGGGGACCTGGGTTCAAGTCCCAGGGTCAGCATCTGCAAAGAGTTCGTATGTTCTTTCCGTGTTTGCGTGGGTTTCTTCCAGGTCCTCCGGTTTCCTCCGACACTCCAAAAACATACTGGTAGGTTGATTAGATTGTGAGCCCCATTGGAGACAGGCACTGATTTGGTAAACTCTGTGCAATGCGGCGTAATCTGTGTGCACTATATAAATAAAGGAAGTTTTGGGGGTTTTTTTGTCAATTTTACCTCATGTGGAATTTTTTTGCAGCTTCCCAGTGCACATCATGCAATATTTAATATTGCTTCTATAAAATACAATGTGTCACTGTTAAGGAGATCGCACTGGTTTCGGACGCCACCTTGCGTACTGTCAGCCATATTTAGATACAGCAGACATCTTCGCTGACCATTGTCAAGCTAATGTCATGATTCAGCCATTTTTGTGTAACGTGCCTGTAAAAGTTTTTCCTTGGCACATGTGAGAGATGATTGACCTTCGGTATGTTCTCCTTCTTATCATGTTTTGGATCTGGAGACATTCTCTGTACATTCTGTAGATAAACATGTCTGAAAAGAAATAGTTTATGGTTCATTAACCGTTTGGGAGAATGTCTCGGAGAATGTTCTGGTAAATTCATTATGGCCAATAGCATTACAGTATTCTATCTCCTTGTCACGCCCCTTTGATGATGATGTGTCTGTCTTTATATTTGCAATTGCGGACTAATAAAAGGGGAGAAGATTTCCACATACACTAGAGACTGATGTGTCTTAGATTTGTTCTCTCCTCCCTGGTACAAGGGAACATAAAAAAAGTTATGGATTTTAAAGATGGAGAGAAAAAAAATGGAAACACAAAAATAAAAAAGGGCAGTGGTGTAAAGGTGTTAGTACAACACTGCCTCTGCATAAGGATTCTCCCAAAAGGAAGACGGACAACTCTGGTTCCATGCCATATATGACGTATAAATATATATAACTCCCGGAAACCTATTTTTATCTTCTTCCATTTATCTCAAGTTTAGAAAAAGGTTTAATTAAATTAGCAGTGACAGCAAGGCAGGGTCCCGTGTCTTGAGTGCACACGTTGAGTGCTGCTAGGTTTATTATAATCTCACTGGGTCAAGATGACAATGTATTTAAAACATTTGTAAGTACAGCTTATCTTGTCACATCAGGAAGAAGCTAGTGGAAAGGTTTGTACCATTGCTGTCATACATCCAAGTACATGAGCACCACCAGCAGAACATTAACACCTATTGTATAGCACTTCCAAATATTAGAAATGATGTTATTAAAGAACATAAAAATACTTTTTACCCCTTGTGTCAAACATAATATTCTAAATATAGATGTTCTTCAATCCCTGCCGTTGCCCGAGGTACCGTAGCATGGCGGGCACACAGCAGTGCCGGGAGAGAGCAAGAGGGGAAGAGCGACGCTCACTCTTGCCCCTCTCTATAGGAATAGGACATGTCCTATCTTTCTACAGGATACGGAGCGGAACGGTGCTGGACGTGTGCTACACCGTACCACTCCCATAGGGCGCCGTGCGCCCACTGCTGTCTGTGGGGGATGCATATTGGCCGTTTATACGTCCCCATACAGCAGTGTGAATGTAGACTAACTGTGAGACAATGAAGGGGCTAACTGTGGATGGGTGATATGTTTCCCTGGGGTTTTCCTATAATGCTAAATGCGGAGGATGTGTTTGTCCAGCTGCAAACACTGTAAATCCTGGAAGTATGGCTCAAACAAGTTATTTGTTGGAGCAGTTGTTTAAAACTGTCCTGTGCTGTATTTATATGGAATGGATTCACAGGCTGATAGTGGGGCGGTCCATTCCACCTCCCTATTGGGCTAGGTCCGGTATTGTGTTGTTCAGCAGGTCTGGCAGTGCACACTACAGCCTGACTTCCATGCCTGGAACAAGCTATGTCCTTACAGGTGACTTTATGTTTTAGTGGTGAGTTAGTGGAACTCTCTGTTTAGTTAGGACCCAGACGGGGAGGATTTTGTTTAGGTTTGATGCCTGAATGTGAAGGCTGTTCTGTTTAGTACCTGCTACTTGAATAAACGCAGGCGAGACCTGTTTTGGATTGTACTTTGGTGTCATTGTCTTGAACTGCATCACAAATCTCCACTACCACGGTCTCTACTGGGCCAAATCTCCCACATAACATAGAAAGCAGGACAATGGCGCAATGTGAGTTTATAAAAAGAGAGAATCAGGAAATAGGTGAATTACAGGGAATTTCTTGAATTTTATGCACATAGGGGCACATTTACTTACCCGGTCCTGTCCACTTAGGCTACATTCACACTGCTGTTGCCCGCGGTACCGTAGCATGGCGGGCACACAGCAGTGCTGGGAGAGAGCAGGAGGGGAAGAGCGACGCTCACCCCTGCCCCTCTCTATAGGAATAGGACATGTCCTATCTTTCTACGGGATACGGAGCGGAACGGTGCTGGACGTGTGCTACACAGTACCACTCCCATATGGCGCCGTGCGCCCACTGCCGTCTGTGGGGGATGCATATTGGTCGTATATACGTCCCCATACAGCAGTGTGAATGTAGCCTAACTGTGAGACAATGGAGGGGCTAACTGTGGATGGGTGATATGTTTCCCTGGGGTTTTCCTATAATGCTAAATGCGGAGGATGTGTTTGTCCAGCTGCAAACACTGTAAATCCTGGAAGTATGGCTCAGACAGGTAGGATTTTGTTTATGTTTGATGCCTGAATGTGAAGGCTGTTTTAGTACCTGCTACTTGAATAAACGCAGACGAGACCTGTTTTGGACTGTACCTTGGTGTCACTGTCTTGAACTGCATCACAAGACCACTACCGCGGTCTCTACTGGGCCAAATCTCCCACATAACATAGAAAGCGGGACAATGGCCAATGTGAGATTATAAAAAGAGAGAATCAGGAAATAGGTGAATTACAGGGAATTTCTTCTTCTAGTACAGGCAGTTACCTACAAGATAGGTTCTTTAGGTTTGTACTAAAGGTGAATTTGTATTTAAGTTGGAACTGTATATTTTATAATAGTAATTCCAGATTTAAAAAAACTTTTATCCCTGTGACAATTGGATTTTCAAAATTTTGTGCTGTCATGGGAACAAGAATTACAATGAAACCTCATTACAGACACCTTACAGCTTATCATTACTGCCTGGGACAGAGAGCTTCACCAGATGTGGACAGAGAGGTTCGTCTCTAACTATGGGTCGTCTGCAAGTCAGGTGTCCTTAAGCAGGGGACCATCTGTATATAAATAATGACTTTTTAAGTAATAACCTGATTTTACACAACAAGGTATAAGAAATCAATGCATTCAAATGTTTATTTTTAGGTATACAAATATTTATTGTATATTTATGTAATAATAATGTATTTATTTATAATATACATATTGATAAATTGCTATAGTTTGCTACTGTAGTTACAGAATTTCTTCAACTACATATAAAATTAGTTCCAGAAATAATGTGCATATAGTGCTGCTCATCTAAAAACAAAAGGGTCCCCCTCTCAATACTTGGTCCCTAATACATATCATAAACCAACCCAAAAAATTGTTTGAGTCCCTGGAAATCAGGAGAGCGTAACAATGTATTAATTCCTAGTGCTATCCAACCAGGCATAACGGCCAAGGTTGAAAGGGGGGCAACCGCAAACGGGACATAGTTCTAGAATACAGCATGTGCCCCTTGTGCTGCACTAATAACTCTGTATTGGCACAGTGCATGAGGCAGATTCTGTGATTTACAAGTGAGACAGCTGCCAGCCTCCCTGATCCCAATATGACCCCACCACTCCAAACAGTCCCACAGGGGTGATTTCCCAACGGGAATAAGCTGGTTCCTGGACCAGACCCACCCTTGATTTGTGGCAGCAGGGCTGCCTACAGCAATCTCACAAACAGCAAGTTACTGTGGGGCCACTCAGACTATGGCTATATTCACACTGCCGTTGCCCGCCCGTGCCGTAGCGGGCAACGGCAGTGTACGGGGAGAGGAGGAGGAGGTGAGCGCAGCTCACCCCCGCCCCTCTCCATAGGAAGTTATGGCGCACAGCGCCATATTACGGTAAAAGATAGGACAGGTCCTATCTTTTTCTGGGTACAGAGCGGTACGGTGCCGCACGTATGCTGCACCGTACCGCTCCCGTAGGGCGCCGTGCGCCCATTGCCGTCTGTGGAGGACGTATATCGACCATATATACATCGGCCGTATATACGTCCTCCATACGGCAGTGTGAATGTAGCCCATATTTGTTCATCTAGGGTTTTTGTGACCATGTTGGGTACAGAGGGGACCCTGTGACCATGTTGGCTACGGAGGGGGCCCTGTGACTATTGGCTACTGATCGCACTAGGATAGCATCATAGTGCTGACAGATTTTCTAGTTTACCCTTCGATCAGATCGCAGAAACAGTCATTGGAAAAGAGGTGTATGTGATTCATCTGAGAAATCATAAGCCACTGATATTCTGCAGGACAGTAAATGGTGGTAGATAGGAGTGGAATAGGACGGCAGCCTCAAACACAACATGTCATTTATGATTGCTATACCACTGCAGGCAGTACATCTGTCAATGTGATATAAGGTGCCTGCAGCAGACAATCAACATTTCCAGTGAACAGGATGCCGCAAGGCCGTTGTCATAGTTAATAAAATAATAACCTCAGGTGTTTTAGAAATTAATTACTAGTCAATAATTAGATTTTTTTGTATATGAAATTCTATGTGTCTGTGTAAATGTATTCCTGGAGATTTGCCACATCTCTGATGAAATTGAAGAATGCCCAAGAAGGAAAAGCTCATCCAACTGCAATACATTTAATGAATATTCTATTAGAGGGTTAAAGAAGCAGTAGAAAACAATGAAAGATCACATGCAACCATACTGATTGGAAAGCAATATGGGGGTTGCAAAATCCCATGCTTGTGATGGTGCCCCCAGATGTATCTATTAGGACAGTGGTGGCGAACCTATGGCACTCAGAGCCCTTTCTGTGGGCACACGGGCCATCGCCCCAACACACCAGACAGAGTGAACGGAGCCCATCCTCTTGGAACATCCACTTTCCATACAACCGGAGTATCCACTGCCGGTGAGGACTGGGCAGCACCCTATACGCATGATTACAGTGTTGTGCCTGCATGCACAACCACTTAGGCCGTTCCCACTTGCGAGGTGATGCGTGAACTCGCATCACACTCGAACGCAACTGCCGGAACGCACGGCCTGAACGCTGCACCGCGGGTGAACTCGCATTGGCAGTTTCACTCCCGCGTGCAGCGTTCAGGCAGTGCGTTCCCGCAGCTTGCGTTGCGAGTGTGATGCGGAGTTCATCGCATACACTCGCAAGTGGGGAAACGGCCTAAAGGTGAGTACACCACCATACCCATCGGGATACTTTCTCTCCCACGTTTATTTGCACCAGGAAGCGCCTGTTTTCTTTCTTCGCTTCATTATGAATTACATTGCTTTTCATATTCAGTCTTTACTTTTAAGTAAAATCGAAATTCTAATTTGTAGAAGATGATTCCTTGATTTATTGTGCAAAGGAAGGAACTTAGCTTAAGGGCATGCTGCTGATATAGAAGCTCCCACTGACAGGTTCCCTTCAAAGATCTTGATTGTCATCCCTGTACACAAAATATTGGGTAACACACTGACCTTTTGGGTCCCAGGAGCTTGGATCTCCACTGATCCATACAACAAGGCTCATATGCCCAGGAGAGAGAGGTAGATTTATACATGCCCCCGCCCCCCCTTCCAATCACCGAGTGCTCAGCGATCGCTGGTAGGGCCATAAAGAATAAATGGGTCCCAGCAGTCAGACCCTCACTGATCTACACGTTATCCCCTATCCTGTGGATGACAACATCATGAAATACAATAAAACAAGCTGTGCCAAAAACCAATCTTCTTAAATATAATTTGTGAAATTGACTGTAATACATTCTGCCCATTCGTACTTGTCAGTTTACCAGTCGGAGAAAGTTCTGCCTAAATATACTTCTGCTTTTTTGGAAAAAAATCAATACTTTTTCATTTTTCAAGACAGTATGGGTGTCTGTAGATATGATTTTCACTTACTGGATCTGACAAGCTGAAAAAAAGTAATCTTTGCTCAAAGTATATTGTACCTACAAAACTTCTGATCTGCACTTTGGACCTCAAGTATAAATACTAGTTCATTTAGATATAACAGAAGGCACTGTCAGGCTTGCGGGTAGTGGATCCACTGGACCACTGCAGACGATGACTCAAGCCACTACCTGGGACCGGAGTCTAAGTGGTACCCGGTTTTCACCAGAGCCCGCCGCAAAGCGGGTTAGACAAGCTGCGGTGTGGTACCACCAGGTCGTAGCTTCTGAGGAGATCAGGGTCTTTCTGTAAAGCGTTAAAGGGGTATTCCCATCTGGCCAATTGGATGTTTAAAAAAAAAAATCTTGTGTGAATTTAAATTTCCCATAAATGCCGCCATGTTGTCCCTTAAAAAACAAGATGACTTCCTTGGATAAGACCACCCCACTCTGGCAATGGTGGTCAGACATGCACTATTGAACCCTGCCTGACCACCTGGATTCAGCATTCATTACCACAGGACGGCTGCTGGAGATGCAGTTAGTCCCAGACATTTAATATACAAATTTTTCTTGCTATTTTGTGCAATCATTCCAGCAGAGGTGGTCGTATCAAGCGACACAGTCTTATTTCTAAGGGACCATATGACTTAATTTATGAGAAATTATCTTCACACAGGTAAAACATTTTTAATACGAATACACTTCCATTATATATATATATTTTTTATTAAGGTGAACGCCCCAGAAAGGTTTCTAAGTCATCACACATTATCTGGTTTTTTAACTCCCCACTCATGGATACAGGACAGAATACGAGTTTCCACAACTGCTAGAAGTAGGAAGAAAAGAGGTGGAAAAGAAGGACAAAGAACATATTTTAATCATAAAGTATATTACAAAGTTTACTATTCTCATCTGCGCTATTGATTTATGCAAGTTCGTTGAAAGTTGACTTACACTACAAAGTATTGTTACTGACCATAACAGGGTTTACTTTGTACAAAAATTTTTGTGCAATGGCGGAATAATGTAACAGTCCAATATAACTTTTGTCTTTTCTTGCCGGGGGGTGGGGGGTGTGGGGGTGGGAACGGGGGGGGTTGATAGTGTTTTTCTTAGGTATTATTCTCCATCATCTGCTCAGAGTGTTGCTCCTTGTAAAATCGGAGGCCTGTTTCCTGAGAAGTGACCAGGATTCTGCTATCTGCTTTCTCCTTTCTGGAAATGTCTGTAACCTAAGGAAAATTAAATGGCATAAAGATATGATCCCGGTTATACAAAGATATGTTAATTTATTGTATGTATGACAGTGGACGACTCTACCTCGTCTGAAACAACAACTTGCATCTGTCTTCCCAGTGTGAACTATGTGGAGGCAGGACGGCTGACTGCTGAGTCTTCACCATAGTCTCCAGACTGAATGCAAACAGAGTGCAGGAAGAATTATCAGTGGTCAAGTTTTCTCCAGTGACTCCGTTCTCATTTCCTACAAGATAAAGGTAGAGAATGGTAAATACAAAAAGGGGAGATCAGTCATAAAAACTTTATACACAATACAATGTGTACAACAAAAGAAACTTGGTCTCGTAAAATGTGACATGACTTAAAGGGGTATTCTCATTTGGGCATTTCCATTCAATTTCATTAATCTGCCATAATACATTCTTCATTAAATAAGAAAAACGGCAGCACTCCAAAGTTGTTGAAGAAACAAGGTGTTTATTCCACCTCCGCAACGTTCGGCTGTGTTCACCTTTGTCAAGCATATGTGTCTGGTTACATACAGGTATATATAGTCACAGTGGATGACATCATCAGAAAGGTAAACAGTACAAGTGCATTAGATTCGTGCTCATCAATACATCAATCAGTAGTAATACAAGCCGTGTACATAGATACAATAGTGAGGATCATATGTGTTATAATCAAGTGGTACAGTGTTGCCGATTCAGTTTTAAATAGATACCGTGTGAGATCTCACCTGTGTGGGCGTCTCCTCTGTAAAAATCAAAACAGGCGCTCGTCGCGTCAAAACCTTGCGACTGCGCATGTCCGTGACGTGTAATGGAAGCAGATCGGAAGTGCGCATGTCGCGCATGCGCAGACCAACTTAGGGTTATTATTGGTACCATCTTAAGTGAGGGAAATGCGACTAATTCCCAGACCCAGCGCCTGCGTGGATCACCTGCGGTGTCCACGAGCGCCATCTTGGGTAGGGGAAACCATAGAAACGGAGGAACATTGGTAGTCACAGGATGAGGACAAATAGTGTGTATGACAGACCAAACCTGGGAATAAATAGTGCCATGAGATGTTACTAATTAGGCACAGACAAAGTAACATACCGACCCCAGAATTTGGGCTATAAGACAACATCGGAGGAGTATGTCCCAAACTTTTGTGGGTAATAATGCCACGGTTACAAATAACTCCTACCGTGAAGAAAAAGGGAGATTTGCACTGTACCGCAATGAGAATGAGTTCATCCTCACAGCGGGTACTATGTGCTGTTCCTCAACCCACAATGGGCAAGTAGGGGCCCTAGGGGTCGGATGTACCAGGGACTAGAAGCGTATAGCTACAGGCGTCCAAAAGGCAAAAGGTCAAAAATACCAAAGTGTAATAAGACTGCATCCTGAGGGGGAATCTACAAAAGTGAATAGATAATATCGCCCAAAGAGTTATGGTATATGATCTGCTACTCCATTACATATATCACAAAAGGACAAAAAAAGTATATAATAAAAATCATTTATTGATTACATTAAAAGAAAAAATTTTTTACCAAAGGAGATATATCCACTTGCGGTTGTCCGACATAATGGTGAGGTACAGTGATGTGTAAGTGAAGTACGTGATCTAGAAGAAAGAAAAAAATAATTGAATCATATGGTAAAGACCCCATAGCCTAACCGAGCACCAAAAGCAAGAATGTAAAAGGCATAGGACGGCAAACCAATCACTTCAAAAAATTCCACTGGTCTTAAAATCAACATTAAGCCCATTAGGTTTCAATGTGTTAAGTTTAAAGATCCATTCCAATTCCCGTCTTTTCAACATTTTTATCCTATCCCCTCCTCTCCTCAGGGGTGGGATCCTGTCAATCGACAAATCGGATTGTCCCTCATGTTGCATTCGTGGAAATGTTTGGGGGACAGGGAGGTCTTTTCTGCCGCCCTAATGGTATAGCGGTGTTGGTTGAGACGGGTCTTGAAGTCGATTCCCGTACTCCCGTACAGTCAATTCCTTAGGGTGCGCCGTATAGTCTCCCTTGAGTCCAATCTCCAAAGAAATTTTGATGAACTTGCGGTCAAGTTCAGAGATCGAGGTTATCCAACACCACTTATAGTGGAACATAAGGAAAGGGTTTCGGGTATGCTGAGGAAGGAACTCCTAGAACCCAAATCCAGACAGAAGGAACTTAAACGGGTTCCTTTTGTGTCAACCTACACAGGGATGAGTAGTGAGATAGGTAAAATCATCTCCAAAAACTGGCATATTTTGTCAGATGCTTTCCCGAGGATCCCAGAATTCAATGTCCCACCCCTCTTGTCCTACAGACGTACGCCCAGTCTTAGAGATACATTGGTTAAAGCTGATATAGGCCCTAAGAAGAAAACCAGGCAGACCTTCCTTGCCCCCCAGAGGAATGGCAGCTTCCCCTGTAGACATTGCATTAACTGTACAATGATGCTAAAAGGAGACAGATTTTCCCATCCGGTGACTAACGTCACATATGAGATCAAATATTATCTCACATGTGATTCTGATCATGTAATCTATTTGTTACAATGCCCTTGCAACCTTTGGTATATCGGGGAAACCTCCCTCGACTTCAAGACCCGTCTCAACCAACACCGCTATACCATTAGGGCCGGCAGAAAAGACCTCCCTGTCCCCAAACATTTCCACGAATGCAAACATAGAGAGGGACAACTCAGATTTCGTCTGATTGACAGGATCCCGCCCCTGAGGAGAGGAGGGGATAGGATAAAAATGTTGAAAAGACGGGAATTGGAATGGATCTTTAAACTTAACACATTGAAACCTAATGGGCTTAATGTTGATTTTAAGACCAGTGGAATTTTTTGAAGTGATTGGTTTGCCGTCCTATGCCTTGTACATTCTTGCTTTTTGTGTTCCTCGGTATAGGCTATGGTGTCTTTACCATATGATTCTAATTATTTTTTTCTTTTCTTCTAGATCACGTACTTCACTTACACATCACTGTACCTTCACATTATGTCGGACACCGCAAGTGGATATCTCCTTTGGTCTCAAAAAATTTTTTTCTTTTTGATGTAATCAATAAATGATTTTTATTATATACTTTTTTTGTCCTTTTGTGATATATGTAATGGAGTAGCAGATCATATACCATAACTCTTTGGGCGATATTATCTATTCACTTTTGTAGATTCCCCCTCAGGATGCAGTCTTATTACACTTTGGTATTTTTGACCTTTTGCCTTTTGGACGCCTGTAGCTATACGCTTCTAGTCCCTGGTACATCCCGACCCCTAGGGCCCCACTTCTACATTGTCCCTTAGTGGTGAGACAGCATAGTACCCGCTGTGAGGATGAACTCATTCTCATTGCGGTACAGTGCAAATCTCCCTTTTTCTCTTCACGGTAGGAGTTATTTGTAACCGTGGCATCATTACCCACAAAAGTTTGGACATACTCCTCTGCTTTGGTCCTTATAGCCCAAATTTTGGGGTCGGTATGTTACTTTGTCTGTGCCTAATTAGTAACATCTCATGGCACTATTTATTCCAGGCTTTGGTCTGTCATACACACTATATTGTCCTCATCCTGTGACTGCCAATAGTTCCTCCGTTTCTATGGTTTCCCCTCACCCAAGATGGCGCTCGTGGACACCCGCAGGTGATCCACGCAGGCGCGGGGTACTAGGGAATTAGGTCGCATTTCCCTTACTTAAGATGGTACCAACTATAACCCTCAGTTGGTTTGCGCATGCGCGACATGCGCATTTCCGATCTGCTCTCCATTACACGTCACGGACATGCGCAGTCGCAAGGTTTTGACGCGACAAGCGCCTGTTTTGATTTTTACAGAGGAGACGCCCACACAGGTGAGATCTCACATGGTATCTATTAAAACTGAATCGGCAACACTGTACCACTTGATTTATAACAATATATGATCCTCACTATTGTATCTATGATTACACTGTTGTATTACTACTGATTGATGTATTGATGAGCACGAATCTAATGCACTTGTACTTTTTACCTTTCTGATGATGTCATCACCTGTGACTATATATACCTGTATGTAACCAGACACTATTGCTTGACAGGCTGAACACAGCCGAAACGTTGCGGGAGGTGGAAATAAACACCTTGTTTCTTCACAATTTTGGAGTGCTGCCGTTTTTCCTTATTTGATATCGTTTAAACTCTGACTGGTGAGAGTTTGGATAGCACCCATTGTCATTTTTCACAAGGACTGTGCTGCTGTTTTTCTATATTCATTTCTTCAATTAGATATTATTAAAAAAATGTACCTGTGTGAAGATAATTTCTTATAAATGTAGTCATATGGTCCCTTAGAAACATAATGGTGTCCTTGGATACGACCACCTCTACTGGAGCAATTGCACAAAGAAACAAAGATGTCGTATATAAAAAGGTCCAGGATTGACTGCAGGACCCACAGCTATCCTGTGTTAATGATCACTGAATCCAGGTGGTCAGGCAGGACACAATAGCGCATGTCTTGCCACCACTGCCAGAGTGTGGTGTGGCCGTATCCAAGGAGGCTATCTTGTTCTAAGGGACAACATACTGCATTTGAGAAATTGCATTCAATTGAAGAATTGTTTACATATGGCAAATGAATTAAATTGAATGTGAATGCCCAGATGAGAAAATTGTACCAAAAGTGCAACAGAATGCAAATAGAAGGTATGTGATTAGAGTAGACAGTCTATACCAGATTAATTATTCCGCGTCAGAGACTTTAATAAATCTGGCACGATTGAAGACCATCTAGAGTATAGTGACCACTACTTTGGTTTTGCTTACTTTCTACTGTCTAGCATTAAAGGGCATCTACTACCAGGATGAAGGATTGTAAACCAAGCACATGGACATATAGTACTGGTGTGTGCCCCCACTGGCAGGATCTGCTCTGCTCATTGCTTCTTATGGCCTAGTTGTTGTTGTTGTTTTTTTTTTTTTAAACCTTTTAAAATAATTCAAAAGAGCCTGAGGGGCTCCAGGTCCCATAGGTGTTAATGGAGCCTGGAGCCATCGGACTCATTTGCAAAATTCTTAGGAGCATAAGAAGCTTAAAGAAGAACGGATCCTGCCAGGGAGGGAGCACATAGCAGTATGATTGGATCCTTTATCCTGGTGGTAGATGCCCTTTAAAATACCTTTGATCAATGCACCCTACTAATTCTACAGAGGAATTGTGGGGATTCACATCTTAGCTTTGGGTCCTAGTGATGATATATCCTATGGAGCTAAAATGCTATCTCTAGAGGAGGGCCCTGTTTGCCACGCATGCACGGATTTCATTTACTTATTAAGAAGTAAGACACACATCTTTTCTGCATTTATGGTATATATTAAAAATATATATAACTATATATATCACTATTATCATCTCCTCTGAATGCAGTATTTGGTTTCTGGGTTGGTATCTGTTGCTGTACGGTGGTATTTATAATTTCTGGGGTGGCATTTTGTGCTGCGCTGTGGCTGTTGGTGCATCTAATGTGCTGGTTACTGATGCGGCCACTTAAAGTTGAGAAGCATGACAGTATGGACCTTGGACCAAAAAATGCTGCTCAGCCCTGTCCTAAATCAGGAGTCAGAGTTGACTTAGACTCCACAGCCCGGTATCCCCTTCAGCCGTAGTAAATATGTTTTTATGCTTCTGATTAACCTTTTCCACATATTTTAAGAATGAAGGAAAATACTGAAAAAGGAACATATTTTTAGTGTACATCCAGGGTAATGGTTGTAATTATGAATCCTGAAGTGATGATCCCATATAAATCTAACCTGTAAGCCACCATTGTCTTACATACATTTACATAAACAAAATGACAATTTGTAGTAAATTATAGCTTTGCACTCTCTTCCCTACTAATACTGTCCACAGAAAATATCTTAGCACATAAAATGATATGAGATTGTGATTGTATAGACGGAGAAGCAGCGAGCATCAGTCTCTTAGGGATAGACGGAAAAAGCTGAAAAGGTTTCATCTCATGAAAAATAAGGAAATCATTGCCTAAACTGTACAATGGATTGCACAGAGTACAATAAGAAGTCATTGTGAACGTGACATTAGATTGTTTAGGTTAATAAATACATTCTCTATAGTTATAGGAGAGTTTTTGCCTGAAGGTAATATGCCATGTGCCCGATCATAATCCTATATCTGAAGTGAATAAGGAATAATGGGAAAAATTGTAGCAGGTCCCAGTGGAGACATGAGCGCCACAGTGTTAGTGATCATTACCAACCTTTAAGAAAAAGACAGTGTTTCATTGCATCAAGAACATATACTGGCTGCCAGGGAAATGTTACTGTATAGGGCCACGGGAGACCAAAATGGCAAATTGGTTGTCGTTCAGCAACATCCAGAAGTTTTACCATCCCGTTACGGTAGAATAGGATCACCTACAAAACAACACAGAGAAAGTAGTGATAACCTGGAAAGAACTGATGATCCGACATACATCTGACTTCCCATGTCGATCAGTAGAATAGGGGGACCCTCTACATTTGTGTGAAGCAGCAGATGCACAGGTATCCATCCAATTCTGTAGGACTATAGCCATGTGTTGTACGTGTCCCATTTAATTGTATTTTAGCCATGTGTTGTACGTATCCCTTTAATTGTATTTTATTTATTTAAAGGGGTTTCCCAGGCTAAATATGTTTACAGCTTTTTCTGTCAGATTGTGGCAGCTCTGCTGGCTTACTGCACAGGGGCTTCTATTGTAGATAATGGAAGCTGCAGTTTCTCCTGCTCCTGTGCTGATCACAGGAGCAGGACCAGGTCTATTACTTTATTACGGTTTATTACTGCTTCTGCTACGCATTTCTTCATTGCTTGGCACTGAAGTAAAGTTATGCAGTGAATCAAAGAGCTAGCAGATCCATTCAGACAACTCTGCCCCAGACATTGGAAAAATATTCCCAAGGGGTCTTTTACGACCTCAAGGGGGGCATTTAAAGTAAAAAAAAAAACAAAAAACACAATAATAGTAATATTGCTATATACTGCAATACAGTAGTATCGCAGTATATAGCATTAGCAATTGCACCCTGCAGGGTTAAAGTACCCTGGAGGGTCTGAAATAAAGGTAAAAATAAACATTTTTTTTTTAAATAGTAAAAAAAGTAAAAGTTTATATCGCACCCATTTTCCAAGATCAGATACAAAATTAAAATCCCCCCCCACACACACACACAGCTCCCTACACTGAAATATAAAAAAGTTATTAGCACCAGAACATGGCAAAATGAAGAATTTTTTTTTTTATAGGTTTTAATTTTTGTAAATGAAAGAAAACATTATAAAACCTATATGAATTTGGTATCCCTGTGATCGCACCGACCCAAAGAATAAAGGAGACAAGTTATTTGGGGCGCACAGTGAAAGCTGTAAAATCCAAGCCCACAACAAAAAGGTGGAAATGTATTTTTTCACCAATTACCCAGACTTTGGAAAATTCTTTTCCGCTTCCCAGTACATGACATGGATTATTAAATATCGTCACTATGAAGTGCATTCTGTTACGCAGAAAACAAGCCATCACAGAGCTCTTTATTATATTAAAATTAAAAAATGTACGGATTTTTAAAGGTGAGGAGTGAAAAATTAAAACACAAAAACGAAAAAGGGCCTGGTCATTGAGGGGTTAATAAATATTTTTAAATAAAAACATAAATATTATCAAATTTTTAAAAAAAACTCTACACTACAGTAGCCCTGTTGATCTGAAACTATACATATTATATATTACATTGACTTATAAACACTAGGTGATTCACTTATAATGGTCATTTTAAATTAATATGAAAAAAATTTATACTGTATACTTTACATTACAAAAACCTTTAACCTACCAAAAAAGATAAAAAATGACAAAAAAAATTGTTTAACATTTGTTAATTCTAAATTAGCCTTATATGTAAAAAAATACTGCAAAAAAGGTAGCACACAAAAAAAAATCCAAAAAGGTGTTAAAAATTCTGGTGTCAATAAAGCCTTTTCAAGACTGGTCTTTAAGAGGTTAAAGAATGGCTGGACCATCATGCAAGTCACTTTCCGTGTCACCCCTTCATCCTCACAGACCATAAGCTCTTGTGAGCAGGGCCCTCACTCCTATTGTGCCATAATTGTGTTATTACTTTGTAATGTCTTATTATAAGTATATATGCACCCCATGATCTGTACAACGCTGAAGTATTTGTTGGCGCCATACAAATAGAGATTTATTATTTCATTATTATTACAGCTTTGTGCAACTAACCTAAACCACAATGGAAAGGGAGAATTGGATGCATTTTTCTTAATGAATGTGTCTATCACAGGTTGGAAATACATTAGGGGTAGACATACATTGAACATTTATTTTGAATAATACATCATCCTCTGACTGTGCCTTAGGGTCTAAAGCATGGGTTACAGATTTTTCTATAGAAAGACATGCGTTATAGATTTGGGCTATACATTTAGGGCTAATTCACATGTCAGATTTTGGCAATGTAAACGAGCGAGCAGTTGCCTATAGGAGACATCTTTATGACTACGGTAATTTAATTTTGTATATAAATCTACAAAAATAAAATATGGAATAAGATTTTCATTATGGGCCTATTTTAACCAATAATTCTAAATATAGATATATAGATATGATACCTGATACATAAAAATGTGGAGATGCACAAATACATGACATTTAGATATTGATTGAAAAATAGACATGAATTACATAAAATTGAAAAACAGAAGAAAATGACATTCAAGTTTCCAAACAAGAAAGACCAATAATCATTGAAATGTGGGAGTTTACGTTTACAAGACCGGACCCTGCCACATCCCATGTGAGATCCCAGCAAACATGAAATGAATACTGAGACTACTACACTCAATGTAGAACATAGGAATAAACAACACATGGAAAATAAAGTGAAATCCTAGGCACAAAGATGATATGAACTCACACCATGAGGAAGTGAGGAGACTGGGACCACTGCACTTATCAGATCATCTGTGGAGGCAGCGCTAGAAAAGGAAAAAAACTAAGTGTAATCTGATGTATTACCCATACACATATATATTATACACCCCCATTAATGTAGTTCAGATTAACCTAAATCACTGATGAAAGAACCGTCATTACCCACATAGGAAGATAATAGTAGGTCCCTATTCAGACCTTGAAATGCAAAGTACAATGTCATAATTTATTCTTCTACAAGGCAATTATAAAAATGAATGAGTATAAGCAACCAAACAATTACATATAGAGTAATCCGGCTATTAACAAACAGTAGGTATAAGTATGGAAAAAAGGGGTAAAATGTGCGATAAATCCGGTCATTTGGAACATGTATGGATTGTGATAGACAAGTACAGGAAATGGGTATTGTATTTATAGACCAAATCTATAAGTCTCACCTATCATGGAGCAGAACGAGGCTGGACTCCTGTCCCCCAGCTGCAGTTACCAGGTACAGAGACCTATCAGTACACCACACCAGGACCTGGGCTCTAGGAACAGCTGGAGGATGTCCATTAGGTGTTATGTGATCCATGAAATAAAGACTACCTATAGATCTTCCTTCTGGCAGGACAACAACCCCTAACGGAAATCCTGAGAGAGAGGGAAGAGGTTTAAGATGAATAAGTACTAATAATAATCCATGAACGTGACCCCCCAATGCAGATATTTACCCACCAGAATGCTTCACGTCCCAAACTGTAAGCGTTTCATCTTCCAGACCAAAGGCAAAGTAAGTGGAGCAAGAGCTGACTGCTGAGGATGTTATAGGAGCGGCACAAGGCCATACTACGTCCGCTTTTATGTCTCCATCTGAAAAAGATACATCATCAAAGGCGTTTTCTCGTATGAGCTTATGTATGGTATTTCATGTTCTAACCTACCTAATGGCGCATATTGCGACGGAGATACTAAGAGGCTCCAGCCGTGCTATAACCTGCACCAACAACCTTGTGCAGGCCATAGTTCTGGCATGTTAAACTGACAGGTTCCCTTTAAGCTATACATCAAAGGTACATGTCAGGTGTACTCACATTTACCTGTAACATACTTTATGACACTATTGAGAACCTGTGTGATACAGTCCATGCATCGGCATCACACAGGAGGTCTAGTGAGAAAAGCGTGTCATTTTTAGGGGGAGGGTCACCAAATTATCACCAGACCCAACTAAAGAGAGGGATCTCAAGAATTTTCAGTAGCAAAAAGAAAAATAAATTAATTGCATATTAAATAAAAATTATATTTCAAAGAAATAGAAGGATATGTGGGAAAATATCTGTGTTGTGTGGCTGTGAAGCTACTCATGGGGGAATTGATTGTGTTTTAAACACAAACTTTAAAATTCTATCCCACCGTCGCTTACTGTCCTAGTAGATCTGTAAGTGATCTGCGCCAGGTCGGACCTGTTTAGATCTGGTGTGACCTAGCAGAGATTTTAGCTGTAGTCTATAGTAAATACAGCTGGGTGGGGCTTCACGCCCCCGCCCCACCCGAAGCGGGAAAGCCTCCAAACTGACGGCAAGGGGATTTTGGTGATGCCTTGTCTGCCAAAAACTGGTGGATAAGAAATTAGAAATCTCCCCCAAAAAATTTTAATGCAATTTAAAAGCCTCGTGCTGTTAACTGTGTCGTTTTCGGTGTGTACATCTGCTGGATTATGTGCAGTATCCAATCATTTAACATTAATCAAATAGGTAAAGTATGCAACTGTATGGCCAAACATACATCAGTATCTCCTCTGCAGGGGTGTGTCAGGAAATACCCCTCACTCATTTCTCTTACAGAAACCTTAGTAGCTGCATATGTATGGATAACACTGGCATCAATCCACTTCTGATGAAGATAAAATAATATTATCGTGCAATTCGTAAGAGATTCAGATAGACTGACGCGAGTCCAAATATCTGTCACAGAGGCAAGAATGTAGTAAACTGTAATATTAGCCAGACCCCTCCAATCTAGTATCGGAGAAAACTGGACATCAATTGACACTTTTTCCTAAATTATGTTATGCTAAAAAATAATATTATGGGAACTTTATAATATGCACAATAATCTCAAAACAAAAAACATTTTATGGTTTCTTAATTATATTTTGCGAAATTATTTGAATTTTACTTGTACTTAAGATATTGAACAAGCTGTTATTTATCACATACTCCATGACTTGCCTGTTTTGTCCTTTGTCTGCTTTCCCAGTAGGTATATGAGATGATTCTGGCAGGAATCCCAGTGCACTATTATAGCATTAGGTAATCCTACAGGAAGACAGAAAAGATCACCAGAATTTTTCATTATCCCAAAGGTGGTGGCACCATCTAGTGGACAAACATGATACATTGTTGTGTATTATAGAATACTGAATAACCACGGAAAAGTATTTAGAATTAATTTCAAGCCCCAAGGATGACAACCTAAAAAAATTATATATATATATATATATATATATATATATATATATATATATATGAAATATGCCAGTGTTGCTTCGTCCGAGGTACATCATTAGATTTATTGAGTTTATTCTGTGTTGCAAGTGGTGGATTATTAGAACACTTGGAAGATTGAAAGACTAATTACAAAGAACAGTTAATTATTTCATTACTTTCTTTTACGCCACTGTTCTGTATGGTTCCTATTATCATTGTACTATAATACATTGAAGTTTGCTACTGTAATGTTTAGAGTAAGGTATGAATACGTGTCTAACCCACTGTATATGTAATATGTAGGACAGAAGCACATAGCAACCCAACACCTTGATTGTCTTTTATGTCCTTAATATTTTTTTATATTTCATTCATGTACAGGGTGATCTAAATTTTTACTAGGTATCAATGCTGATGAAGGACAGAACACACTCAGGAAGTGTCATGAGGGCTTAGTATTAGCAGAACACTTCAGGCCTGTAACCTCAAACACTGACAATGCACATAGAAATAAGTTATTAACCCTTATATTGTTGTAATGTGCTCTATATTTCTGCTATGAGCCATAGAGATGCTTATATAATTTGACATAAAACACTGTATCAAATAGAAAAGTGTATCTCCTTGACCATTAACCCTATGCTCCCAGATACATAACCAGAGAGATGTAATATAATATTACACTTACCTGTATTCATCTGATCCGAATTACTGTGCAACACTTTATTATACTGGAGAAAATGAAACATGGTATTCCTAATTAAAGAAAATGTTGTCAGTGTCATCTAGTACACGCAGAATTTTTAGATTTATTCTAATAAATGAATAAAAAAGTAGCAGTGATGTATCTGCCAATTAGCGTATGGTTAAAACAAAGTTAAAAAGTCCATATAATTGATGTTATTCATAAATACTCAAAATTATTCTAGTATGAAATTACTGAGAAATACGAAATCAACCAGTGATGTTATAATACTGATAGTCTGATGTAACAGAGCAGAACATTCTGTCCAATGCTTATTATAGGTTCCCGGAGTACCAAAGCCAATAGAAAAAAGTCCTGCCATAAGAGGACGTCAGTAGAAGGCTGAATACTCGTCATCTTATAAATAATAGGGGGCATTTATTAGATATTTTATTAGGATTTCTACTCCAGAAAACTGGCGTAGAAGCCCTAACATAATTGGGATGCTTGCGGACCACCAGGCAATGTGATTATTATGGCTTTTACGCCAGCTCCACACCAAGGGGGCATAGGGCAGCGTAAAGGGCGCAGCCAGTTTGCAGGCTGACACATATTTCTATATCAGGTATACGCACAAGCACTGGCGTATGATAAGTCTCCCCCCAGTAAATCCCATTTTAAGAACCCCAACTTAAGAACACCCAACTAACAGACAACCCCTAGTTACAAACGAACCTCTGGTAATTGGTAATTTACTGTACAGCTGTGGCAGTTATCAAGGGTGTCTGAAACTAAGCTTTATTGTTAGTCCTGGTTCTTATGAGAATCCAACATTTTTAAAATCCTATAGTCGCAGAGACCAAAAAAAATTTGTAACTTAACAACTTAACTTAAAAATTTGTAACTCAACTTAATAACATTCCTATGGAACCTATCTTGTATGTAACCTGGGGACTGCCTGTACTGCTGACTGTTCTTACTGCCGGTGATCTCTGTAATACCTTCAGGTGTGATGATCTGACCCTTGGGAAGTGCTAACTGTCTCTATTTTCTATTTTTTAACAATAAGCACAAATCTAGAGTTTCAGTGGTATGGTCCCTAAGTGCCCACGTACAACATAGAAGTCAGTAGATGGTGTAAATAAAGAAACCCTGTGACACACACTAGATCGGCAGCAGCGGGCAGGGGAGTCAGAAGGCAGGGAGTCAGCTGAGACTGAGAACGAGGGGCTTACTTACTAAGGGTCCCGCAGCCGCATATCCATCGGGTTTTCAGACTTTTCGGGGATCGCGCCGCCGGGACAGGCATTTAGAAGGGGATTGTGTCGCACGGGATCGGATTTTGGCGCATTGGCAATCCGGAGGCGAGCCGTCGGGCGATCCGACGGATTCGGACTGAGTGTGGGATTTAACATTTAAATTGTGACGCAAGAAATACACTTACATGCACCAGGAAGAATAAGGTGAACTACAGCGGAATTGAGCGGGGAAGCGACACATGCAGGAAACCGGCTTAGTGAATCTAGCCGGAGTCCATGATCATTGGACAACATACAGCGGGGATCGCGACAGGCCCGGGTAAGTAAATGTGCCCCCGTATGTGGCTCCTAAGCCATTGGTTTGGAAAGACTGATATAGAAGATGGTCCCCTAACCAGCTAGGCATATCCATTACCTTGACATCCGTCCATCTTCTGAGCTTGGCACGTCTAACCTCAGATACTTCTCAAACATCCCCATAAATATTGCATCTTGTTGATCCCACTGTTGGGAGTTGATCAAGTGATTCTGTCCAGTGCCAAACACACTGCTGTCTTCATTCTTCTGAACAGCCTCCTGCACATTTCTGAAGATGCTTCCTATGTGACAAAAGGAGATCATTGACTAATTAACTCATAATTGATAGACTGCGGAAACCAGCCTGGAAAAAGTCACAAGTCAAAGGGAATGGACTGGTCTGCACCAGCACTGGGTCTGCGCCAGTTCCATAGTCTAGAGCAATTCTAAGAGGCCGGAGCTTCTTGTTGTATTTGGCACTGTGGGGTGGGAATAACAAAGGTAATGATGGGTTGGGGATGTAAGTGACAGGTTATTGCATTTCCTGCATGGAATATATTATGTTACCTCCAAGTGGTCTAGGTGGTCTAAGTCTCATCAGAAGCGCTGGCTGGGTTATCTTTGGGTCAGTCATAGTCGGCACACTAGATGTCTGTAATATGGAAATAAATCTTCATTTTCATAGCGCATATAAAGTACAGTCCATTGGAAGCACAACACAGTAACTGAGCTGGACTAAACAAAGCCTAAATTAGGAGCACATGTATCGGGCTAGAACACCGCAGGCTTGTAAACAATTACCAAGGCCAAATTGGCATTTCTTAAAAGCGTCATTGAATGGATCTCTCAAAGTTTGAAAGTCAGTAATGGACTATTTGACAAGCACATGTTCTGTATATAACAAGTCAATACAGGCGTTCAATTGCCCTTATAGACATCTTATTTTTCTAAATGCCTTTATAGTGCACAGCCAGTCACCCGTACCAGTACCACCCAGAGCCAGCCACAGAGTCACTTCACAGTTTTAGGACTTACATTGTTTTATGAAGTAAACAACAAACTAATTGGTTGCACCACTAGCCTCAGGCCATGTTCAGGCATAATACATTTGACACAGTACAGTACATTACAGGCAGTCCCTGGGTTATACACATGATAGGTTCCATGGGTTTGTTCTTAAGTTGAATTTGTATGTAAGTGGAAACTGTATATTTTATGATTGTAGTTCCAGAAATTTTTTTTGCCTCAGTGACAATTGGAATTTAAAAATTGCTGTAATGGGACCAAGGATTATCAATAAATTTTCATTACAGACACCTTACAGCTGATCATTGCAGCCTGGGTAAAGTATCCAGAGAGCTTCACCAGAGGTCACAGTGGGTAGAGGGGTCCATCTTTAACTAGGGGTCATCTGTAAGTCATGTGCACATGTTATGTTGTTATTGGGTTTTTAAAAAAAACTCAAATCTATCAAGTCCAACCATTTTATATATAAACCCAAGTTGATCCAGAGGATTTCTAAAAGATTTGACATCATGCCGCGTATGTGATCCCATAATTCATAAGAGTTCATTTCTCAGAGGTGTCCCAGAATCCACCACATTATACCATATGTACAATTAATTATTATATGGGAATCAGTGAAAGTGGCATATGTCACACAAGAGAAATGTCATGCAATATGCCCAATTTACACATGACCAAAAGGTTCCAACGTTAACAAGACTATCCTTTATGAATTTACATTTCTAAAAATAACAATTCCAGACCCAGACATTTAGGTTAACTAACTAAAAAAAAAAATCTCTCCCTTACCTGGATATCAGATGTGGGTGCAACTAGTGTGGGCAGAGCAGCCTGAGAAGATTCCAACTCCTTTGACCAGATTTCCTTGTGTAACTTATATACCTCCAGACAAGTATCTTCAACACCTGTGATACACATGTTGTAAATCTGATATTTTAGCACATGACTAGACTATAATTTATATATATAGGTTAAATATCAGCAGTGGACAGACAGCAAGATAGCAATATGAGTGTAGGATTACAATCCACAGAAATTGGTAGTGGTATGGACACATACCTTTTTCATTGGAGGGCTGTTTAAAATAGAGGAATTTATATGTACCTCTGTCTGCAGCAGCTCCCATCACTGTTGCAGTGGTGACATTACATCAACAGCACCACCGAACATCACTGAAGCCAGGGACAGGTATAGGTGTATACAAATAAAGACCCAGTGTAGTAGGACAAAAGAGGTGAAAAATGGCAAATCATCCTTCACATTGTTCCCACCTTCTAAAAGAATGGCAGCATAATCTCCTCCTTGTGACAGCTGAAAGTTGATGCAGTTGGTCCTCTTACTTATATCTTCCTGTGAAGAAAGTATGACACTTACACTTGTCATATAAGATCTCCCGTGAGGTCACATAAAGAGAAACAGTTCATACCGGCTCATTGAAGGTCTTCAGAAAACTGAGGTTTTCATCAGAAAAATAAAATAGACGCGCAATACCTGAAAAAGAGAGCAGAACCTGATGTTAAGTCATATAAACACATTCCTCTACATGAATGTAAATTTGGTATATACAGTCAGTGCGTTACCCATGTCATCCACTGTGCTCAGGAAGAAAACTTGCTCTTGGGCTTGACACACACTTAGGCTACAGACTTCTACTTTGCTGGCTTCCCAACCACAAATCCAATCACGTTCAGTTACACTGTATACCGACAGTCCTTCCGAAAGACCAGCAAATAAATATGACCCCCCAAAGGCCATACAATTCACTCTTTTGGACACCTAGTAATGCAGAATAAGATGCATTATTAACTGGTGAATAAAGAGAGCCATCTCTGTGGATATTGTACATTATTTTATGACAAAATATTAACTTTAGTTCTTACCACATGAAAAGGAACAATTTTCCTGAGTTGACGCTGCAGAGAAATGGAACTCTGCATAATGTGTGTAATACTGTAGCACTGTAGGGTATGGGATTTATGACAAACTCATACACAAAGTTTTCTCATCCGCAGGAAATAAGTGACATGGATGAACTATTACACAAGCTCTTATACCTCTTGTGTCACCCATTCACCATCATAAACTTTAAACTCTTTTGAGCAGGACCCTCACTCCTACTGTCCCATATGACTAAGTTTTTACTCTAAATACAAACCCAAAAACAATGAGCATATATAGTTCCAAAGATAAAAACACCATGGGGCACATTTACTCACCCCGTCCACGGAGTTCACTAACGATAATGCACTCTGCCGGGATTCACTTTGATTGTGAGCCCGATATCCTGCATGTGACGCTTCCTCGCTCAGAGATCACCATCTTCTTCCTGGTGCATGTAAGTGCTTGGTCTTGTGACACAATTTAAAAGTTAAATCCCGCACTCAGTCCGAATCAGTCGATCATCTGTCGGCACGACCCCCAATTTGTGTTGCATGGAAGCCAGTGCAGCATGCGCAAAAAACAATTGCGTGCGACACAATCCCAGCAAACCCCTGTTAAAGACCTGTCAAAGCCGTGTAATCCCTGGAAACGGCAAACAGTCGGACGAAAGTGAGTAGCGTGACCCTTAGTAAACAAGCCCATATGGCGTTTTCGAAAAAGTTGATAAAAACGCAAATACATTTACATGTTCTCAGTGAAGTATATCCAGGTAATTACATGCGTATAGTCTGACTAGTGGTCCACACACAAGGTATCTTTTTATTTATAAAACACCTTAATAAGACAACCTCAAGGACAGCCTCAATAAAGTGCCAGTGCTTCAAGCCCCCTGAAGAACTGCGTGGTGTGAAACGTACGATGGGGTGTCTGGCTGGCGGCGTATCTACACCATGGGTGAGACTATTTAGTCTCTACAGACAAAATATGTAATTATATACAATATCACAATAATATTATATCACTGGCACATTATTGAGGTTGTCCTTACCGTCTTTACTTAGGTGTTTTTTTTAAATATATATATAAAAGATACCTTGTGTGTGGACCACTAGTCAGACTATAAGTATGTAATTACCTGGATATCCTTTACTGAGAACATGTAAATGTATTTGTGTTTTAATAAACTTTTTTAATAAAGACACATGTACTAAGGACTTTGTGCATGTTTTCTGTCGGACTTTGCACGTTCTATCTAGTGAAGACTGCTTGCACATGTATTAAGAAGTGTCTGCACCACAAATGTGTCACACACGACCGTTTTGTGGCGCAGCTGCACTAGGCTTCATGCAACACAAATTAGGAGGCCTTCCTGTGCTCAGTCGGTCCGTGAGCCAGATTTAACATGCAAAGTTCATTGAAGGTGCACCACAAAACAGTTGGTGAACTCTGTCGGGCCAGTGCAATTTCTACCGACCATTATACACAGGCAGAGCACTTTTTATCTTTCAAACTATATATGCTCATTGTTTTGGGGTTTGTATTTTCATTGGCGAGTTAGTTCTCCTTATTATCTGAATAAGAGATTTCTTCTGATAGAGATTTGGCCCAGGTGGGGCTTTGTTATTTTGGAATGTTTTTGAGACTCCTTCACAGAGGTCACAGCCTGGTAAGTTGACATCAGTGGGAGAAGGAGGAGCTGTACAGGAGCACAAAAGTGGGGGCTAAGATCTGAGGAGTGAGCAGCACAGACAAGTCACATGTTGTTTTTTCAAATGCATCCAAACCAATCCCTGTGACAACCCCATGATTTTGTCAGGGTTCAAGGTAAGTTATAACACACAATTATATTGTAATGCAAATGCTTAGAAAAGTACCTCTGTCGGACCGCTCGTCGCTCCGTCAAACTATTGGAGCAGACGGACGTCAATTCCATATAGATTAATGGAGGAGAACGGTCATGCGCGGCCCTCTGCTCCATTAGTCTGGCGGAGCGACGAATGGTCCGAGAGAGGTACGTTCACAAATTCTCAACGGGTGGAAAGCTTGTGATCAGCTTTTTGAAAAAAGCACTATCCAAACATATGGTATGTACAATATAGTATTCCCTCAATGCTTAGACACATCAAAATGCGTGCTATGTTTCCCATTGTAGTATGAACAGCCCTTACATGAATCTTAGAAGCCGGCTGAAGGACAGTAACTTTTGCCTTGCGCTTCTCTGCTTCACGAATTTGTTGCCGTACACTTATCATTTCGACAGCCTGATCAATGAGAAGTTCCACGACTTTTGCTATCATCCTGTATGGCTGGGGTAAAGAGTCTCGAGACTGCTCAGGATCCCTCAGAAAGTAATCTTCCTCTTGTTCTTCATTAGCCCAGTCTTTCTCCGATCCAGGGGGTATTTCCAAAGGCCCTTTCCTTATATACACCGGCATGGTGCAAGCAAGATATCTGTGACCTGGCTAAAACACCTAAGAAATAGAAATAGATAAGAAAATGTGTGAATGAACATGACTAAAGGCACATAAATGTATTTTTTATGATGGAAGGTTTACAAATTTGGTAAATGATTTTACATATGTGTATATAATGATATGTCTGATAGCAATTACCAAACCATTATCTTTAGGGCCAAATGTAGCCCTCAAAATATAACTCCCCTAACCCCATGCAGGCATCTCCATAAATTATAATTCACTTGTGACACCAAGGAGTTCACAAAGGGTACCGTATGACTAAAGCTATATGATAATGAGTTGATTTGTTCACCCGTGGCTTTGCAGAACGTGGCAGAGCAGAGCTCCGGGATCTAGGTCACCACCCTCATTTTCTAAATATTGACGAGAATTTACACGAGGGAGGTATATGTGGGGGAAGAGATACAATCCTTTTGAAAAATCAGGCCATGTTCACATATGGCGTTTCAATAACGTTTTTAAGCACATCTGAAAGGCTCCATAACCAATCACAATTGCATTTAAAAACATAATTGACACTTCAAGTGTGAATGCAGCCTCAATGAACAATATCAGGTTCGGTCACTGAGAGTACTTTGGTGAGCCTGCTTCCCAGACCTGTATCATCACTTCTATCTATCAAAAGGCCAAGTCCAATTTAAAGAAGTTGTACCAACTATGAAACTAGTTTATCCCCTATCCACAGGAGAGTGGATAACAAGCTGATCAGTGAGGGTCTGATAGCTGGGAACACCACGGATCACATGAATGAATCCCAAGTAACTGGAGAACAGGGTACCAATAATCACTGGAAATTGCTGACCCAGCCGCATGGCTATCACTGACAATCTCAAAGACATCGAAAGGGAGTACATGACACAGCAGAGTTCTGTCCTCAGCAATTTCTGACACTCTGGTGAATGAAGCAGCCAGATACATGGTGTCTACATTGCTTTTTGAAACACAACGCAACAGCTGAAGAGAGGAGATTACCCTAATTACAATGCGTTAATTTTTGCCTTTTGTTGACACCATGTTAACACCCAGCTAACCCATTGCGTTAAAATTGCATTTTGTAAACACGAATGTAACAGTAATATAATTAGGCAAATCTACTCAGCTGTTGTAGTGCAGGGTTTAAAATACAATGTAAATGCCTTGTGTGAGTGCAGCCTCAAAGTTTGGACAATCCATTTAAAGTGAATGTGATCAGGTGCAATACCAGGCCTCACCACTATACACTGTACAGCACTGTGCCCGATAAGGAGGGAAGATCTCTCAGCACTTGTGGTGGGGAATGAGAAACATGTGCACACATATTGTATGCAGATGTGATGCATCGTGTATCAGAGGGTACAATATCCACTGCCAGGGTCACACACCCAGTGCACTCTGCCCTACATGTAATATACATCATCCTCACCGCTGCACTCCCGGTCACAGGGCGTCCTCCTACACCTGCTCTCTGCAAGGCTTGTTACTTGTCACCATAGTAACCATAAACAGGAAGCGCTTGCCAAAGAAATCCGGAAGTTAAAAAAGAATCACTTGGAGTATTTTTTTATTATTTTGTATATAGAGTGTATAGTAATGGGGGCGATGAGAAGCGAGGGCCCGGCTTGTGCAGATATTACTTCGCTGATTCACTCTGGAGTGTGGTTGTTCGGTTGCGGAACTTTCCTAAAATGGTAGCAATTTCCGGCGGAGCAGGTGAGAGGGGGACAGTCACGTGACCGCGCGCCTGTCACTCTCCTGCAGCTCTGCAATGAATTGGGGACGTCGGCGGTGACCTGCTGATACGAGACCCTTGTGCAGCCCGGACCCGGGAGGTAATAAGTGTAACACACTCCAGCCAGGGGCATCTAATCCTGCACCAGAGCGGTGTAATACAACGACACTATTACATTTTATAAAGATAAGACAATGGCGATCCAGAGAAGTCAAGTGAAGGGAATTTTAATAGCTCAGTTAGATTTTTGGTCATCTCTTTTTGTTTATACAAAATAAATGTGCTAATGAAACACGAAATGTGAACGGAGCCTTATATTGATGCAATACTTGATTTTTTTTTATTTTATTTATTTTTTTAAGCAAAAACGTACATTAGAATTACTTGTAAAATGTTACAGCACCCAAAAACATTTCTAACAGTTTGTAGTTGTTTCTTGTATACTTTTGCCTGTACCATTTACTGGCAGCAAGTGAGAAGTAAATTCATGGAGTTGAATTGAATATGAAGCTAGGATATCAAACTGCAGTTTTCACAATCTGCTCAGTTCCCCCTGCTCTATAACATGCCGCCAACAAATAGGACTTAGATCCTCCTGCTGTATTACATGTTGCCTTCAGAAAGGACAGTGTACAATGTGCTCAGCTCCTCCTGCTCTATAATGTTCAGAGACAGATAGGATTCTATGTACAATGTGCTAACCCCCTCCTGCTCTGACTTGCTGCCTGCAGATAGGGCAATATATCATTTGGTTCAGAGCATGTTGCCTGCAAATTACATTACCCCTTATATTAAAGGGAAATAAAAATAATTTTATCTATGGCTGGGTGCTGTAAAACCAATAATCCTCTCTTTGCACTCCCGTTTACCTGTATAGTGCCTGTTGCTGCCGGTCTGTGTTTGTATACAAAGGCCGGCAGTGCCAAAGGAGTATACGAGGTTATTGTTTTTACAGACCGCCCCCCCCCCCCCCCCCCCAGCCTTATATAACATTCATTTTATTCCCAGACAACCCCTTTAACAGGTTCCCATTGGAACAAGCTTATCTGAAAAAAAAAAAAAACAATTGCCAATTTTCAATCTTTTTTCTTTCAGATTCTTCAGACTAGGCCACTGTACAGTACTGACGATGGAGTCATTTGTAAAGTTCACAAACCAGAGCCAAGGAAGAGATCGGCTTTTCAGGTACAAATTCCCCCTTTAATGTGTTTTTATGCTAAATGTAGTTTTAGTTCCTTTAATGGGTGTAATGTAGTAGGAGAAGCACTAGGACTCCCCATTCAGCTGTCCATAAACCCACCATCACACTCATTTTTTTCCATTTCAGAGCTACTCAGTATGCATGCATGTTGCTTAGTTATATTTTAGAAAATAAGGCTGGCAGAGAAAAATTGGTAATGAAGCTGAAACACGTGGAGTCTAACATGAGCTCTGGCCGTAAATGTAAGTACTGGACCTGGTTGCCTCCGCTGTAGTGCCTTGCCCTAATTTGCTCATCCTCTCGCTATGTCCTGCTCCAGCTGTCCTCTGTATCCTTATATTGTCCCTTTTTATATACTTATCTAAACTAATGTTATCCATCTGTATGTATGGTTTTATAACGCATGGAAAAATAACTGTGATTTGAAATAATTTTAATATTGTGTAGGGAGGGGGGCTGGGGATTGGGCTGCAAGACGCTGCTTAGTAACACCTCTATCTCTCTGTTGATAAGGAGCCTTCCCGCCATTGAGGTTCTTTCTTTTCTTTGTGTGTTTGTTTATACAGCCCTGAGAAGTAAGGCTATATTCACACTGTCGTTGCCCGCCCGTACCGTACCGTAGCGGGCAACGGCAGTGCACAATGAGGAGGAGGAGGTGAGCGCAGCTCACCCTGCCCCTCTCCATAGGAAGTAATGGCGCACGGCGCCCTACTACGGGTAAAGATAGGACAGGTCCTATCTTTTTCCCGGGTACGGAGCGGTACGGTGCCTCACGTGTGCTGCACCGTACCGCTCCCGTAGGGTGCCGTGCGCCCATTGCCGTCTATGGAGGACGTATATTGGCCGTATATACGTCCTCCATACGTTAGTGTGAATGTAGCCTAAGTTTTAACCTTTTTCTGCTTTCTCCCTGACTCTAGTCTGTAGTGAGCATTACTTACAAACAGAATTGTTTCTCTCCTCGTCACTTACTTTCACTTTTAACTTGATAACTGAAGATGTTCTGAGCAGGGATTGATAAGATGTTTGCTATAAAATCATGCTAATGGAATACTATGGCTAAGGGTAGAGCAAATAGGGTTAAAGGTATTCTCACCTTGGCATTCACATTTAATTCATCTGCCAACGTTATACATATTTCTTCAATTGCATGTTATTAAAAAAGTATACCCGTTGTAAAGATAATTTCCTGTAAATGTTGCCATGTTGTCCCTTAGAAACGAGATGCCTGTCCTTGGATATGACCACCACCGTGCTCTTCCAAAAGTGGCTACGCATGTGCTATTGAGGCGCCCTTTCACCTGGATTCAGTGTTCATTACCCCAGGACGGCTGTGGGACATGTAGTAATCCAAGGACAGCTGAAATTCCTCCCTTTATAAGGGACCATATCAATACATTTATGGGAAATTATCTTCACACGGGTGCTTTTTTTTTTTTATATCGTAAATGTGAAATTAAAGGGAGGTCAGATGTAAGCTCATACTCGGCCTCCAGAGACACAAACTACACAGACTGCAATATGGAACTAAGCAGCGTTTCTAAATGGGGTTCTTCAGAGGTTGAAAAACATGGCTGCTTTCTTCCAAAAGCAGTGGCACCTTGGATTGTGCTGGTTTTGCAGCTCATCAATATAGATATGAATGGAGCGTAGTAGCACAAACCATGGTCAAGTGTGGCACTGTTTCAGGAAACGTGGGCCATCTCCTTTAGCAATGTATATATATCCTAATAGTAAAAATTATCTGATATGATGGTTACGCTTAAAAGAAATCTACCACTGGGGTAGACAAGTTTTCAACCAAAAACACCTACTTGCGGGCCTTCTGTGGCGGACCCAGGGACATACCAGGGATATTATTCTGGAGAAAAATCGAGTTTTGAAATATTATAATTGGCTCGCAAGCGAGCGCCTCCTTTACAGATGAGCGCTCACACTCACAAGACTTCCCCAGAGCCGGGTGACATCATTGACTCTCATGCAAGGGGTTGGAGTGGTTGGCAATGTTGGGCATGCATAATTAGTAGCTAAAAGCTCAATTTTTTCTCCAGAATAAAGCCTTTGCAGCATTATTGAAGATATGTCCCGGGGTCCAGCACAACAGGCCCGCAAGTAGGTGTATTTGGATGAAAATTTGTCTACCTCAGTGGTAGATTTCCTTTAAGGACACCGAATATTGTTCTATAATACTAAAGTGGAAGAGATTTTTTTCAGAAGTGTCTGAAAGTAGAACTTTTCTAGTTCTCCAACCAATCAGAGCTCCACTTTCATTTTACCACAGCTGTTTATAACATTTAAGCTGATTTCCGAATGTTTGCCATGGGCAACTAGAACAGTACTGCCATCAGACACTTCTGATAAATCTCCCCCATGTTTATATCTGGGGAGCTCATATGCCATCATACAAACAGACAAATATAATGTAACCTGGGGACAGTACCAATTCATGGCAGTCTTAGAGCAGACACCAACATATACCTTTTAGGCAAAGTTAACACCTGTGTCTGAGCTTTCCTAGAGACTGTATTTCAGGAGAGCATAACTGAAACTAAAAATGGAAGGTTTCACCTTTTGTACCCCACAGACTTCTGTTATACATCAATTATTTATAGGGGAAAAAATGTGGACTACTGTGCAGTTTTTTTCTACTGTTTGTAACTGACTGTGTAACAGAACCTGCCAAACACAGGTGTGAACTTAGCCTTATTATAATGGGGTCTGTCACAATGGGGGAGATTGATCATAAGCTCGTGATTGTTGCCACAATTCTTAGGCCTCTTGATATTGGGCAAAACTACCCCTGGACTGACCTGGCATAGTTTTGAGTAAAAAAAAACAAGTGTCTGCAGGCACAGGGCTGGGACACCCTGCACTTACCCATTCTGCCGGCAGCCGCGTGGAGGTGGCGTAGTGGCAATTATAATTGCGATTATTTCACTGCTTTTACGCCAGAAAACCTCTCCCGAATGTGTCCTTCATTTCCTTCTGCTTGTTTTTAATTATGGCACGGATGTAAAGGCAGACTAAACATGTTATTTTCACCTGTACAAATCCATAGTATTTAGTGTTTCCATGTAATGTACGTATTGGGAGTTTCCAATATATAAAATGAACATGTTTGATGCAATATATACAACCCCTATATGGATAATAGCTGCAGTGTATGAATAGACAAGCAGTTGGTGGGATATATTGTATGTATGACATTGTTTGGACCAAAAACACCTAAGTGATTATAGTAAGTACCCAGAAAGGGAGTTGTTTTCTTATTGACAGATCAGGAGATACTTTATAATACTATATAAGTTTAGGTCTAATCTCAAGTTTTTATTTATCTAAAACAGCTTTATATTATTTTTTTCTTTGTACAAAAAGTTTCACAGTACAGCTACTTTTAATACAAGGCAGTGCACCAGCCCCCACTGTCCTGTCTTCTTTATGAATAATGTACATTGATAAACAGAACAGTATATGGGGGGTCAGCTCTAACTTATCTAGATTGGTATGTGTTAAGAGTGATAACTGGCTTGACATATGTCACACTGGTAATCTGACAGCTAAATAATTAACTACTTATTGTCTTTCAGTGTTCCGACTGGGTAACATGGTTCATGCCATTGAAGCCTCCAAAGCCTCTATCCAGCTGTCGGATCCTGTTCTTTGCTACTGCTTGACTGCGGCCAACTTAAACCGCATTCTTTATTTCACTTGTGACACAGTCCTGTGGGTGAGAAGTGTGGATCTAGTTTCTGACATCAGCAAAGAGAAGTGGCGACATCGAGCCAGCCAATGTTACTTCTATTCTCTCCTCTTTCATATAGCCAGGGATCTGTATGTGATAAGAAACTGCATGGAGAAGGAGAGGCAATGCAAGCAGAAGGGCTCAGATTGTGGGAATGGTCCTACTCTTAATTCTGACAATACCCGGCTGGAAAGCCATGACAGCTTCTTATTTATACTTTACCTAAGTTTAAAGAACAACCCGCCCCTCTTATTAGACACAATAAAAAACCTGTGTGATCTCTTGAGTCCTCTTGATCGCTTAGGATTTTACAAAACCAATCCCGGATTCATTGGAATTTGTGGCCTGGTGTCTTCTATTTTGGGCATTATGACAGTAGCAAATCCGCAATTGAAGTTAAAACACTGATTGAAAGACAGGGATCATCCTAAATTGGTATTTCTTATGCTGCTGGTTATAAATAGCTACTGAGAAGGACTGGGACACTAGCTAATGGTGGTGCTATAGCAAAGCTGTCTGCTCCAGTAGACCATAGAAATAATGATTTCATGGTGACTACAACCATTAGTGATTGTGTTTTATAATAATTCTATATATGGGGACAGTAAGGAACATCAGAGAGTAGAAAACCCATCACTCTAGAAAATATAGAGAAGAACCACACTGTAGGTTTTTCTGAATGGACAAGCGCTTATTATGCAATCTCTACCATAGACAGACAATTTAAAGGACAGCAGACTAGGTCAGTGTTATGGGTCATGGCCATTACAATAGGGTTGAATTTCTAAATAGGTAGATGCTAAAGTTTAGACCTTGTGCGCATGTACCGATCACAGATCTGCACAACCTCCACGATAAACAGCTGTTATAAGGCACCTACAGACCCCTACTAAACAGTTGTCTATCTTTTAATTATTATCATATTCTGTAGAAGATACAAAGACTTATATATAATATTATATATACCAAGCCATACCCATTCCATTAAACCATGCCCCTTCATGAGCAGGAAAGAAATGTGTTGAAACATATGAAACAGAACATTTGTGAAGGAGACTCCCTAGGAAAATTTAGGTTCTCACCTTTATATAGCTGTCACACCTATTCCATGCAAACACCCATATATATGGTGCAGCTTTACATAGTTTTTGATGAGGATATAAGTTAGAGGCTTATTTCTATTTCCTGAAAAACATAATCCTTATTGGGTCTTAATACGCACTGCCATTATCAGTCTGAAATATGGACCGTGCCTAGTCCTGTTACTTCCAAGGACATAGCTCTATGCATCATAGTGATATATGATGCAAGGAGTCCCTTCTTTCCCACAGAGGAGTAGTGCTGAACTGTATAATCATTATAGTTTGGTGCTGCTATCTTGCCATCCCGGACAGTGTGGTCAGTCCGTGAAACGGGACACTGCATGGGCTGACGACTGTCGTGTGAATTTCTCTTAAATATCTTTTTTTTTAGCTACTGAAATCTCATATCCATAAAATAGTCAATAACTCTTCCCAAAATCTGTTCAATCAATATTTATGTAATACTTATAGTGACCTTTACCAATGCGACAATTTGTATTTATTTACTTGTGAGCCCTAGTGACTTGGATTTCCTTTAAACGCTTAGTAGTTTCTATCATTTGGTTATATCCATTGTGATGCAAACATACCTTGAGAATGCTGTAGCTACACTGATTCAGGATCATATCTTGTTTAATCCCTGAACTGAGTGGTTTTGCTGTAAAAACAATTATAACATTATGATAATGAGGCTCTGTAGCTCCTTTGCCTGGCTCGGCGCTTCTCCTCTTACCCTAATTAAGAATGATGTAATCACTGTGTTGTCCCTGACAGGAAGAAGTAATCAATCTCTGCACCATCCCACAGCTGCTGTGTATGAGTCATCCAGCTCTGTTTGATTAGTCCTGTATGGATAGGTAGGAGGCTCCATGTAATGTGTTAACGTAGGGCAGCCTGCATGCACCCAGCTTTCCGAAGGCCCTGAATTTTATAATTTGTTTTTTGAGCAAAACCACTTAAACAAGATATGATTCTGCATCAGTGTAGCTACAGCATTGTCAACTGTTTGGTTCATATTGCACAAAAGCAAATGGTAGATTTTCTTTAAATCCTCATTTTCCCCAGAAAACATACATAATAGTAAATTTGGTGGATGCCGATGGCCACCTCCTTATATTACCTCTTTCACTTCTCCTTTCTGAAATGTACTGTGGCGGTAAGTAAGGCCTCTCCTCAGTCAAGGCAGAGTTGGGGAAAAAATGTATCATAGTTATTTTGAATTTGTAAATCTCTGGAGAGATTTATTAGAAGTGTTTAAGAGCTGAACTGTTCTTATTGCCCATGGTAACCAATCAGAGCTCAGCTTTCATTTTACCACATCTCTTTTTGAAATAAAAGCTGAGCTCTGATTGGTTTCCACTGGCAACTAGAACAGTTTTCCTCAGGCACTTCTTATAAATCTCCCCCAATGTGTGGATAAATGAACGATGCAGTGGATTACTTTTTTCATTATTTTATCATTTGTTCCTAAGCCAAAAAGTAAACAGTATTATATATATATATATAATATATCTATATCGTCTATATTTTGAGAAGATGATGCCGCATGGGACAACCTTTGGGCTGATTTTTGGGTGGTCATCTCAAAGATGGTTCCCTATAGGTTTTAGTAACTTTCAGGACCTGGTGCAGTATTTGTATGGCCAAAGTTTACATGGATGCGGCTCCTGTGGTCACTACAACTGATGGTCTTGGTTACTATCTTTGTTTTATCTAATAAACTGTACATTGCAGTAGTAAGAGCTTTCTGAACAAAATAGAGGAGCTGATTTTACTATTTTGGTATAGTATTTTTCGGACTATGAGGCGCACCGGATTATATGGTGCACCATCAATAAATGCCTGCTAAAACGTCTAGGTTCATATATAAGGTGCACCGGATTATAAGGCGCACCTGATTTTATAAGGCTGAATGACCAGCAGGTGGCAGACCTGTGCACAGTTCAAGGCAGCTGTTGTCTGTATATACGGTTCACATATAAGGCGCACTAGACTATAAGGCGCACCTTTGATTTCTGAGAAAATCTGGATTTTTTTTTGTGCGCCTTATAGTCCGAAAAATACGGTAGTGTAGAAGGTAGAATACTACATTGAAATAGTAAAATTTGCCATATACTGTAGAGATACTGCCACATCAGACAGCAGGCTGTTTGTATAGAGATGTTTTAGTGTGATTTTGGTTCTGATTTGATTGTTGTTTTCTTTTAATTTTTTCATATTCTCTGAAAGTAAATGGTTAAATTATTAGTCCTAAATGTTAATTACTTTAATGCTTCTAAGTTTTATCTATTGTAATTTTATCTTAAAATATTTAGGATGGCCTGGACATAAAGTAATAAAATAATTTCAAGACGTTGAATTCTTGTTTGTTTTTATGACACAGTGGAAGGGTAACTTTCTCTACCACCGTCAATACCAATGCAGTTGAAATTTTTGCTCTAGTCTCTAAGTTTCCTAAACAATCAGTGCTGTTAGTTGTGATACTTAATATGTCTACTGTCAGGTGGGAGGTGCCAGCTGTATTCTCCAACGAAGGACCGCCCATCTGACAGTAGAGAGCCTTGGAGGTCAGAGCAAAAATGCCCATTACACACAACCAGAGCAACCAATCACAGCTAATTCTTAAATGGCTCTGGTACAGTAAATGTGATGTGATTGGTTGCAATTATGAAAAATCGCTGCTTTAGTGTGCCCGTTGGTTACCCCATTACACAGCAAATTCAGTTTTAAATATAGACCAATGCCGTTCACAACCTGTCTCCTCCATATATTTGTAGCCTAGTAAGTACTGATACTAATTGTACTACTACAATACTGTCCCACATGTAATCTCCATTCCTCACAGGACTACAGGATCTACTCTGGAAATATCTATCAACATGTGTCAGACAGTCCCCCCAACTTCCAATCGTTTAAATGTTCCCTTAAAGCTCACCTGTTTAGAGTAGTCTACAACACACCATACCCTCACTGCTCCCTCAACTTGTGTTTCCATCTACCCTCCCAGTAGGCTTTGTATGCCTTAAAGGGGTATTCCAGGAATAAGCATAATTCATATACAAATGGGTTCTTAAAATATAAGCTAATATTTATTAATAATCATTTAAAATTTTGTTCCCCTTAGCTTAAAAAATGCTGCTGACATAGACTGTAATGAAAAATTAAAATGCTACTGGCCCTTTAATCAGTCCTGTGACTTTCTCAGCACGAAGCAGCCTGGTCACATGTCCACACCACATGTCCTGCAGCTGCATGGGCAGGTCATGTGATCACCACTACGTTTGGCTGTAGTCGGTTGGTTGCAGTTAGAGATGAGCGAGCTAAAATGCTCAGGTGCTCGTTATTCAAGACATACTTTTCCCGATGCTCGAGTGCTCGTCTCGAATAACGAGCCCCATTGAAGTCAATAGGAGACTCGAGCATTTTTCACTGAAAGAACACATTGAAAGAACACTAAAGAAGAACACATTGCAGATATTTTCACTGAAAGAACACATTGAAAGAACACATTGCACATCTGCAATGTGTTCTTCACACATATTGTTCCTCACATACTATTGTGAAGAGAACCGTTCGGCACTCGTGTCTTCGGATAAGTTAGCAGATGTATGGAAACATCTGCAATGTGTTCTTCAGTGTTCTTTCAATGTGTTCTTCACTTAAATGATCCTGTGTTTACTGTTTTCATTGTATTCTTCACTGTTCTTCACTGTCTTTTCTTAATTAAATGGTCAATCTCGAGCCGTTCCGAGTACGCTAATACTTGAACCAGTATCAAGCTCGGCGAGTATACTCGCTCATCTCTAATTGCAGTGCATCCAGTATGACCAGTGTTGTGGTGATGTGCAGTGATGGCAGTTACACATCGTTACTATGGTAACAGAGCAGGACAGTCTAATACATCATCACTGGGAGCATAGCATAGAACTAAAGGATCATGGGACTTGTAGTTTCCAGTGGCAGCCATATTGGTGATAACTATGCCTACCTTAGAAAGCCCATAACATTTTGTAAATCATAAAAATCAAACAGTTTTAGCTCAATTGTGGGACTAATAGCATATGAGTTTTGTTATATTCATTTATTTATAGCATTATGGGTTTTTGTATTAGATGTTCATATTCCCAGAATAAGCCTTTAATTTTCTTGTCTTAATGTAATGTACTTGAACCCCTTACTGAATGTACATCACTATTGGTGCTCTATATATAAATCGTAAATTGTCCATAAAACATAAGGTTTTCTGGAATCTGTTGAAGTTTGCCATTTATATAGAGCATAAAGTTCCACATTTCAAGATGTCTGCTTACCAACACACATCAGAAACACTCTGTACAATGGGGATGAAGATTTGTGCGTGTGAAGGAGTGACTGCAATCTGTCGTCGTAGTAGTGGTCAAACGTGTCTCATAACACGCCAATGATTGATACAGCAAAATGCAATCATGTATTTGAAAAGTCTGAAAAACCCTTTAATTTTGCAAGTTTCCAACAAAGACCATTGCTCTCTTACTGTTAAGACCTTCACTTATCTTGAGAATGAGGTCTAATATACCCTCCATTGTCCTAATAGATCAGCAATCACACAGTTTGTCTCATGGGAACACTCCGTTCTGTTTGTGGTCCTCTCTGAGGTGGAAGTGCTCACCCTCCCAGGACTGCTACTTTCTAATGGGACATCGGAGTCATGAAACTTTAATTTACCCAGAAAGCCACTTACATGAATTTTCAGTTTTAATAATTCAACACACAACCCACAAGGGGGCAATATTTACTAAGATTGCAGAGTCCTCTTCACTTTGGTCTATGAATCGTTTATTCTTGCACAGCTTTCTTTAGGATGTACAATAGACATAGACAAGTGCTGAGGGACATACGCAGATATTATAGGGCCCCTTAGTGACTGCTTGGTCTGCCTACATGGTAGTTACAACACCGATTTACCTGTATTATATCCGAGAGAGACATTCCCAGGTTTGCTTCTGGTATTCTAATAAAGTAGACTGTGGACCTGAATAGTAAAATTAGCAGACTAGTCTAGTTTTGGGCATTTGAGCAGCAGCAATTACTCTCATCAAGATCGCTTTGTATGCAGAAGGTGTGAAAAACACCACAGTACAGATTGAAAAAGCAAAGGCCCACATTGTAATCAGATTATTATTGACCCTTTTTAATAAATTAAAGGGGTATTCCAGGAAATAAGTATAATTCATATTCAAATAGGTCATTAGAATATAAGCTAATATGTAATTAGTTGTTGTTTAAAAATTTGCTTCACTTAGCAAAAAATGTTGTGGACATACACTATGATGGACCATAAAATGCTACTGGCCCTTTAATCAGTCCTGTGACTTTGTCCCTGTGGAGCAGAGAGTATAAATGTGTGTATCCGAGTGAAGAATTGTATGTGTATGTACATAAGTATATAAATTTATGTATATATAAGAGTGTATAAACGTGAGTGTGTGAGTGAAGAATTGTGTGTGTATAACAGGCAGTCCCCGGGTTACATACAAGATAGGTTCTGTAGGTTTGTTCTTAAGTTTAATTTGTATGTAAGTAGGAACTATGTACTTTATAATTGTAGATACAGACAATTTTTTTTTGGTCTCTGTGACAATTGGATTTTAAAAATGTTGGGTTGTCATAAGAACCAGGATTAACAATAAAGCTTCATTGCAGACACCTGTGATAACTGTTATAGCTGTTTATTGTAGCCTAAGGCTAAAGTACAATAAATTACCAATATCCAGAGGTCCGTTTGTAACTAGGGGTCGTATGTAAGTTGGGTGTTCTTAAGTAGGGGCACCACCTGTGTGTAAAATATATATATACTTGTGGAAAGATCCAGCGGCACTATCTGGTTGGCTGTGGCGGGTGCAAGCGTCCTGGGATCGGGCCTCAGATCCTCTGGTAGTAAAAGTCCAAAGAATGAGCAGCACTCCAAATGTGTAAAGAAACGTGATTCTTTTTTATTCCATGATGAGTAATAACAGCAACGTTTCGGCTCAAGAGAGCCTTTTTCACATATATGTGTGTGTGTGTAATTTGCATGTGTGAGAATATAAATATGTATATATTGTGACACACTGAAGGGGTTAAGTGTGGATGGGTGGTATGTTTCCCCTAGGTTTTCCTACTATGCAAGGCCTTAGTGCTGAGGTTGTGTTGTCCAGCACCTTGGACACAGGTGGTGGGAGCAGCCTAATCAGGCTGGATAAAGCTGCTGAGCAGAGCTGAGAGCGTTGGTTCTGAAAGGAGGCTTGAGAGCACACACAGCCCTAACCTCTGTGCCTGGAGCAGCGACATCTTTTATGTTCTAGTGGTGAGTTAGAATAACTATATTTAGTTAGCTCCCAGATGGGTAGGATTTTGTTTGTTTGAAGCCTGAATGTGAAGGCTGTTTTATTTTGTACCTGCGAGACCTGTTTGGGACTGAATCCTGGTGTCTTGAACTGTATCACGTATCACCGCTACCAAGGTCTCTACTGAGCCAAATCTCCCACAATATATATATATATATATATATATATATTTATATATATATATAATGTAGGTATGTATGTATTCAGAAGTCTGCCTCTCCTAGTAACACTGCTGATCTTGCTAAAATTATTAATAATATCAGTGTCTGCATAATGATTAGAGCAGTGATTTAGGTTTTTTTCCACTGCTGCATGGCTATCCCTCACAGCTGTCAGTTCAGGATACAGGTCTCCGTTCTAAACAGAAGGAAAACTTAAATACCTTATGTGAACCAAGGTAGCTGAGAGCAAAAATAAAGTGTACTTATCCAGCATTGTCCTGGCACTGCTGGCCGCCCCAGGCAGCAAATTGCGGACCCTTTTGGGAGGGCGGATCGCCAGCCTTTAGCACGGACTTGCCAAACGTTAACAAGTCCCTACTACCTGAAAAAGAAATTACATCAGCACCTTTAAGGCGCTGATGTCATTGATAGGCAGAGAGGTTCAGCACAGAGCACCTGGGGGAGACTATGTAATACTGGGAAAGGCTGTGTATTATGGGGGGGGGGGGGGGGGGTGTACTGGGAAGGCTTATTTAGGTGGGAGGCTATATAATAACTGGGGGCAGTGTAATGACTATCTCGGGGAGGCTTGTTTGTATTGGGGGGGGGGGTGTGATGCTGGAGGAGATCTGCATTTACTGGAGGGGCTTTGAGATCTGGGGGAGTCTCTATTTCTGTGGGGAAGCTGTGTAATACACGGGCGCTGTTTAATACAGGGGAGACTAGTATACTGGGGGTGCTGGTGTAATCCTGGAGGAGGCTGTATTTACTGGGTAATGCTGTGTAATACTGGAGGGTTTATGTATTACAGGGGGCTGTGATTATATACTGGGGGGTGGCTCGTATTAGGCTATATTCACACTGCCGTGCCCGCCCGTTACCGTACCGTAGCGGGGCAACGCAGTGGTACGGGGAGAGGAGGGAGGTGAGCGCAGCTCACCCCCGCCCTCTCCATAGCAACCTATGGCGCACAGCCGTATACGGGAAAGATAGGACAGGTCCTATCTTTTTCCCGGGTACGGACGGATGGTGCCGCACGTGTGCGGCACCGTACCGCTCCCGTAGGGTGCCGTCGCCCATGAATTGTATGGGACGTATACGGCCGTATATACGTCCCCCATACGTAAGGTGGATGTAGCCTTACTTGGGGAGTCATGTTTACGGGAGTAGTTGGCTGTGTAATACTGGTAGCATTTTCATTTTTGCCTCAGGCTAGCAAAAATGCTACAATAGGCCCTGGCTGGCTGGTCATGGACATACTTCTGGCAAATCATTGTCCCAGGCAAGCCAGGTGACCTGCACAAGTGATATCATCGGGCTCCCAGAGGCCACGGATTGGCTGAAGCAGGTCCCATGACCCTTGACTCTTCTGACCCAGCAGGCTGTATTACTGAACCGAAGATCACTTCAAAACTGAATCTGGAACTTGGAACAGGGTAATACCAACCACGTTATGTGGGGGCACAGTGTGAACATAGTTGTAATCCAGGAGACTCTATAGTAGCAGTGGCTGTGTTATTATAGTTGCACAGTGGGAGATAGGATTGCAGGAGACATCAGCTAAAAAAAATCTTCTGAATGTGGATGGAGGTGTCAGGCCGGAATTGTCATAAATTGATATTGTCTGTATCTCTTTATTGCAATTGGCTTTTTTGTTAAGATTTGGCTGGTAAATGTAGTCACACCTGATACAGTGTAATATATATGACTTGGTAATGGACCCCTTAGTTAAGAGTCTCTGTCTCTTGGTCAAAGAACATATAGTCATCTATCTGTAAGATGGTAAATATCAAATTCTTGATGATAGCCCTTCGGAAAGCTGTGGACAAACTTTTAAATCACAGTTTAAAGTCTGCCACACATGGGCCTCCTGAACTCTGTAAGTAACACATATCCTCAGCCTTTTTTAAGAAGCCATTTTATAACATAATTAGACTTCCAAAAAGACCATATATTAAGTAACTTAGAGAGACTGGTCTTTGAGAAGTTACTTTATCAGTAGTCCTCTTCCTCCTCCTCGGGACTGTAACTAAACCCCTTCACAATCTCCCAGAGATCGTAACTAAACACAACAAAATGAAGTGTTCCAAGAAGTCCTCACTTTTATCTGTATCTAAATTTAACCTGTGATTAATGGGAGATAAAAAAAATATTGTGCAGGAATGTAGGATTCTGTAAAAGTACAGCGGCAGAGAAAAAAATATCCAGAGGAAATACCTAACTGAAGAAAGTCTACACAAAGCACAGGATAGGGTTTAGCAGAACCTAATTATTGCAAGATAATGGTCAGATATTAAAATTCGGAGATTAGCGTCTAGCACAGGCTGTTCAGTGTGGAGTGTACTGTGTTGTTTCTAAATTTGTACTGCTTATACGACGCGACAAAAACTACACATGCCACAGTCCTGAAACCCTTGGGGGTCATTACCCGCATTTTTCCCCGACGTGTTACCCAATATTTCCGATTTGCGCCGATTTTTCCCCCTGTATTGCCCTGATTTTGGCGCACGCGATTCGATTGTCCGCATCGTCGCTGGCATGGCACGCGACGGAAATCGGGGGTGTGGCCGACGAAAACCTGACGGATTCGGAAAGCCACCGCATTTAAAAAAAAAAAAAAAAAGTGTTGCGGACTTGCACTTACTTCACAGGAATGCCAGTGAACTTCAGGGCATTCCGCGGCCCTCGTGTAACTTCAGCGAAGCAGCGCCACCTGGTGACGTCGGAGGAACTACCTAGTGAATCCCGGCCGGACCCGAATCCACCGCAGAACGCGGCCGCTGATCGCATATGGACCGGGTAAGTAAATCTGCCCCAGTGTTTGCAAATTCATGGAGTAAAAGGGGGTGCTTGCTGTGTACAGAAAGGGGACATAGTGGTGTGGCTGTGTGGAGGAAGGCGAACATTAGGGTGCTGAGTGTGTGTAGGCTACTGGGACATGAGGGCGCTCACTGTGTGAGGAGGTGGATGGGGGGGAGGCTTTGTGATCCAGGACGGAATATAAGGTGTTGGTTATTGAGGGAGGAGAACATGGGAAGCTGGCTGTATAGAAGGATGGGGACATGAGCTGCTTGCTGTGTGAGGAGGAAGTGAACATTGGGTTGCGACTTGTGGGACCCAGAGGATATATAAGGGTGCTGGCTGTGTGTAATTGGAAGTACATGAGGTGTTGGTTTGTGAGGAGGAAGGGGACATAGGTGTGTCTGCTATGTAAAGAGGAACGAGACATGAGGTGTGGCTCTTGGCAAGAATGAGGGTGCTGGCTGTGTGTGAGAAAGGGGGCATGAGGTTGCTGGCTGTGTGTGAGAAGGGGACAATGAGGGTGCTGGCTGTGTGATGAGGAAGGGGACATGTGGTGCTGGCTGTGTGATGAGGTAGGGAACAGAGAGCATCAGCTGTTGAAAAAAAGGGGACATGAGGGTGCTGGCTGTGTGAGAGAGTGGCTTTGAGGCCTAGGGACCTGGTTGGTGCTGGTATTGTGAGGAGAGCATAGGGTGTAAGAAATGTGCATAAGGAAACTGGAGATACTGACTGTGTAGACAGGATTTGGTGAAGGGGGTGGAAAGGAGGTGTGAAGGAAACCATGATGTTTCGGACCCCTGAAGTTACACAAGGTCACATAGTTATCCTTTATATACACTCCAGAATGCAGCCAGGTTCTTGAAAGGCGCCGGAAAGTAAATTTAAGTTTTGTCCACACAACTTCCAGATATGGCGCAAGATAAATCCCAACCCTGAAGGCTATAAGAGGAACCAACCCTATATAAGATTAGCATGTATATAACCGAGACACAGACTTTGGGTGTTCATGGATCAGATAAAAGCAAACACCGGTTAATTTTAATTTAATGCATTAAGGGCACCTAGACACACAGTACACACAATAGATATACCTCACCGGCCACTTTATTAGGTACACCTGTCCAACTGCTCGTTAACACTTAATTTCTAATCAGCCAATCACATATGCGGCAACTCAGATGCATTTAGGCATGTAGACATGTCAAAGAACTCCTACCGTTCAAACCGAGCATCAGGATGGGGAAAAAGGTGATTTGAGTGCTTTTGAACGTGGCATGTTGTTGGTGCCAAAGGGCTGGTCTGAGTATTTCAGAAACCTGCTGATCTACTGGGATTTTCACGCACACCATCTCTAGGGTTTTACAGAGAATGGTCCTAAAAAGAAAAAACATCCATTGAGCGGCATTCTGTGGGCGAAATGCCTTGTTGATGCCAGAGTCAGAAGGAATGGGCATACTGGTTCGAGCTGATAAAGGCAAAGTGACTCAATCGCCACCCCCCGTTACAACCAAGTAGCAGAAGAGCATCTCTGAACGCACAGTACGTCGAACTTTGAGTCAGAGGCTAGCAGCATCAGAAACCACACCGTTGCCACTCCTTTCAGCTAAGAACAGAACATGAGGGCTAAAATTTGCACAGCTCATCGAAATTGGACAGTGGAAGATTGGAAAAACGTTGCCTTGTCTGATGAGTCTTGATTTCTGCTGCGACATTCGATGGTAGGGGTCAGAATTTGGCGTCAACAACATGAAGCGGATCCATCCTGCCTTGCATCAACGGTTCAGGCTGTGGTGGTGGTGCCATGGTGTGGGGAATATTTTCTTGGCACTCTTTGGGCCCCGTTGGTACCAATTGAGCAGCTTGCAGATGCACGCCACAGCCTACTGAGCATTGTTGCTGCCATGTCCATCCCTTTATGACCACAATGTACCCAACATCTGATGGCTATCATGCATGATAATGCGGCCATGTCATAAGGCTTGAATCATCTGACTGGTTTCTTGAACAAGACATAGTTCACTGTACTCAAATGGCCTCCACATTCACCAGATCTCAATCCAATAGAGCATCTTGGGATGTGGTGAACGGAGATTCGCATCATGGATGTGCACCGACATAATCTGCGCAACTGTGTGATGCCATCATGTCAATAGGACCAAAATCTCTGAGGAGCTTCCAGCACCTTGTTAAATCTATGCCACGAAGATTGAGGCAGTTCTGAAGGCAAAAGGGGGTCCAATCCGTTACTAGCATGGTGTGCCTAATAACGTGGCCGGTGATGTGTATATATATGTACAGTTAAGCAGAGTACCAATACACAGGTAGAACTTCAATATAAAGCATCCATATGTTAGTTACCTTATGGTGTGGGCCTAATGGAACCTATAGTCCACACCTTAGATCTGCACTTGATGGTAAATGGTTTTGCAGACAAAAGACGAAAGCTTACGGGTGTTTTCTAAATATATTAGGTTCAGACACACCTCCAGGAGGGCTCATAGGTCCGTCTTACCTGGTATTAAGTCCAGAACCTTGGAGAAGTCATAGCTTCTCAAGGGAAGTCTAGGTCAGGGTTCTGGTATCATTGCTCTGGGTAATCCTCTGATCATATTGATACAAACCTGACCCATTTGCCATGGTTCCATCCTAGATGATTTATATCTCTGGACCTAAGGGTGCTAGAGCCTTGGGAATTGGGGCACTATGATCCCCTGACACAACAAATCCAAAAATGTAGTCCCCCTTGGGCTAAGAGGGACCAGAACAAACATATGGTCAGAAAGTTTTGTGACTTATGTCTCTTGTTTAATAAATGGAGGGAGATCCAGAAGTCGATGCGGTTGCGAATCTTTTGACGCTACCCATCTGGAGTGATAGTTCAACACCCTATCTAGCTCAATTTAGGCTAATTAAAAGCTGAGGCTGGGGGAAGTAAAGGGGTATGGGTGCCTTAATAAACAGGACAATATTTGGCATGTGAATCTCCCTTGTTGGCTTTTGGGTTGGGGGGGGGGGTGGTGGTTGCAGATTTGCAGGCTTTGTTATGAGAGGTGGACATATGGTGCTGGCTATGTAGGAGGGCTGGCATGATGATGCTAAGGAAGAGACATGGGATGCTAGTTTTTTTAATTAGGAAGGATATGATCATACTGAAGTGTGAAAAGGCATCCCTTTTCACAAAGTCAGTATTCTCTGCAATAGATAATTTGTCGCATCGGTGATGCGCAACGTGGTGGAGCGATAAATGGCGCTTGGGACTGATCCATAGGAATGAAAGATTTTATTTGATGGTATATTAAAAACCAATGAAAATTAATATATAAAAAAGAAATTCATATATAAAAAGGGGGGGGGTCTTTAAAATTCGAACAACGCGTTTCGCGCTCGGGCTGAGCGCTTCGTCTGGTTCTGATGTGAATGTGGCGTGCTAGAAGTAATTTATATTCACGGACGGCGTATAGCTGTATCCGGTTGGAGATAGAGTCAATTAGACATAAAAACAAAAGTAACATACATATAAAAAAAACTTCAAGATCAAGAGCCTATTGTGTATACAAAAAAGTCATATATATATAAATAAATAAATAAATAAATATAAATGTAAAAGTACAAAACTCTGTGGATGGGTATGTATAAATAGATCGTTGCAACAATACAATGAGCGTCTATAGGCGACAAACAAACCTCCGTTCGGACTATGGGATGGTAGCTGCTCAGGGCCGGTGTCTCGAACTCCTAAAAAACTACAGTATTTAGGGAGTGTGGAAAAAAAGCTGTCTCGAGCCGTAGTGCTATACGAAGCCGATATGGATCAAAAAGGCGTAGGATTAGGTAAATGAGCGACTGAGTTGACGGACCCTCGTGGTGCAAGAAATGAAGGAAATTGGAGCGTCAGTGTATGTATAGTTACAAAAATAGTTTCATTTACCTCATTTACCTAATTTAACCCATTCGGGAAATGTGTTCAATTTAAACATCCAAAAAACTTCTCTTCTACTAGAGTGGGAAACGGTTGGATTTGTACAGCATTGTGGTCAATGGGCATGAGGGAATAGGAAATGGTTTGCCCGGGTGGGAGAGGCACAATGTTTCGAACACCTTTGTAAGAGAACTTGTTTTTGATATTTTCTCGATGTTTATTCAACGGCTACGTAGGGACTGGACTGTTTCTACCTACTACTGTATGTTGCAGATTTTACATTCTATTACATAATAATGTATTGGCTCTGACAGACATTTGGGTTTTTATATGCGCACCTCGAAAAATCCAGGTAGTTATTAGAATCACTTTCTTAAAATGGGTTTTCGTTTTGAAAGTATGATCTTCGTGTTACTTCGAGATCTAGAAAGGTAATTCTTCTCACTCGTTTCTAGGGTGAAGGAGATACCCCAATCGTTACATTTGACATAGTTAAAAAACTCCACTATTTTTTCCTTGGGCCTGTCCACAGGAAAAGAGGTCATCAATATATCTTTTATATTGATGATATGAGGGGCGAAAGGGTTGTTGGGTTTCAAGATAAGGTTTCTTCGAAAGCTCCCATAATTATTTTTCCTGTGGACAGGACCAGGAAAAAATAGTGGAGTTTTTTAACTATGTCAACTTTAACGATTGGGGTATCTCCTTCACCCAGAAACGAGTGAGAAGCATATTGCCTTTCTAGATCTCGAAGTATCACGAAGATCATACTTTCAAAACGAAAACCCATTTTAAGAAAGTTGATTCTAATAACTACCTGGATTTTTCGAGTGCGCATCATAAAAAATGGATTAAAAATGTGCCCTATTCACAGTATAAGAGAATAAGGAAAAATTGCACAAATGCTACCTCTTTTGATGAACAAGCCAAAATTCTCCGAAAACGTTTTGAAGAAAAAGGGTATCCCAAAGATCTCTTGAAAAATGCATACCAGAAAGTGAAGCCTTTAAAACAAATTGAGTGCATATCTAGGAATGAACACACAAAGAAAAATAATACCGATTTGAAACAAAATCATAGAAACTAATTTTATCACAAACTATAATGACAATTTCAGAGAATACTGTGCTAATCAGAAACACTGGCATTTAAAAAACGACCCTCTTTAAAAGAACACCTCCAGAGCACCAAAGCTAATATCTGAAACATCCCCACACTCCAGGACTGTGCTCCCAGTATCCCAGAGACATACAACCAACCCTCACAGACGTCAAGGTTAGTCAAAAGTGTGGCAATCTCTCGTCATCTACCACTTCCCATGATGGGAAGATATGTATTCTCAAGCTACAATAGGCCCTGGCTGGCTGTGTCATGGAACATACTTCTGCAAATCATTGTCCTCAGCAAGCCACGGTGACATAGCACAAGTGATATCATCGGGGCTCCCAGAGGCCACTGATTGGCTGAAGCAGGTCCCATGACCCTTGACTCTTCTGACCCAGCAGGCTGTATTAGTGAACCGAAGATCACTTCAAAACTGGAATCGGGAACTGGAACAGGGTATATACAACATACAGTATGTGGGGGCACAGTGTGAACATAGTTGTAATCCAGGAGACTCTATAGTAGCAGTGGCTGTGGTATTTATAGTTGCACAGTGTGGAGATATGATGCAAGGAGACATCAGCTAAAAAAAAATCTTCTGAATTTTGGATGGAGGTGCCAGGCCGGAGAGTGTCATAAATTGATATTGTCTGTATCTCTTTAATTGCAATTGGGCTTTTTTTGTTAAGATTTGGCTGGTAAATGTAGTCAACCTGATACAGTGTAATATATAATGACTTGGGTAATGGACCCATTAAAGTTAAGGAGTCTATGTCTCTTGGTCAAAAGAACATATAGTCATGTATCTGTAAGATGGTAAATATCAAATTCTTGATGATAGCCCTTCGGAAAGCTGTAGACAAACTTTTAAATCATGGGCCTCCTGAACTCTGTAAGTAACACATATCCTTAGCCTTTTTTAAGCCATTTTATAACATAATTAGACTTCCAACTTAGAAGAGACTGGTCTTTGGAAGGTTACTTTATCAGAGTCACTCTTCCTCCTCCTCGAGGACTGTAACTAAACCCCTTCACAATCTCCCAGAGAGATCGTAACTAAACACAACAAAAGTGAAGTTGTTCCAAGAAGACATCTCACTTTTATCTGTATCTAAATTTAACCTGTGATTAATGGGAAGAAATAAAAAAAATATTTGTGCAGGAATGTAGGATTCTGTAAAAGTACAGCGGGCAGAAAGAAAAATATCCAGAGGAAATACCTAACTGAAGGAAAGTCTACACAAAGCACAGGATAGGGTTTAGCAGAACCTAGAATTATTGCAAAGAATAAATGGTCAGATATTAAAATTCTGGAGATTAGCTGTCTAGCACAGGCTGTTCAGTGTGGAGTGTACTGTGTTGTTTCTAAATTTGTACTGCTTATACGACGGACACAAAAACTACACATGCCACAGTCCTGAAAACCCATTGGGGGTCATTTACTAAGGGCCCGATTCGCGTTTTCCTGACGTGTTACCCGAATATTTCCGATTTGCGCCGATTTTCCCTATATTGCCCCGGGATTTTGGCGCACGCGATCGGATTGTGCCGCATCGGCGCTGGCATGCACGCGACGGAAATCGGGAGGTGTGGCCGAACGAAAACCTGACGGATTCAGAAAAGCCACCGCATTTTTAAAAAAAAAGTGTCGCGGGACTTGCACTTACCTTCACCAGGAATAGGCCGGTGAACTTCAGGGCATTCCAGCGGGCCTCGGGGAACTTCAGCACAGCAGCGCCACCTGGTGGACGTCGGAGGAACTACCTTAGTGAATCCCGGCCGGACCCGAATCCACCGCAGAGAACGCGCCGCTGGATCGCAAATGGACCGGGTAAGTAAATCTGCCCCAGTGTTTGCAAATTCAATGGAGTAAATGGGGGTGCTTGCTGTGTGAAAGAAAGGGGACATAGTGGTGCTGGCTGTGTGAGGAGGAAGCGAACATTAGGGTGCTGAGTGTGTGAGGCTGACTGGGACATGAGGGCGCTCACTGTGTGAGGAGGTGGAGGGGGGAGGCTTTGTGATCCAGAAGGGAATATAAGGGTGTTGGTTATGTGAGGAGGAAGGGAACATGGGAAAGCTGGCTGTATGAGAAGGATGGGGACATGAAGCTGCTTGCTGTGTGAGGAGGAAGTGAACATTGGGTTGCGACTGTGTGGGACAGAGGGAGATATGAGGGTGCTGGCTGTGTAATTTGGAAGGGGACATGAGGGTGTTGGTTATGTGAGGAGGAAGGGGACATTAGGGTGTCTGCTATGTAAAGAGGAACGAGACATGAGGGTGTGGCTCTTGGAGAAGGAATGAGGGTGCTGGCTGTGTGATGAGAAAGGGGGCATGAGGGTGCTGGCTGTGTGATGAGAAAGGGGACATGAGGGTGCTGGCTGTGTGATGAGGAAGGGGACATGTGGGTGCTGGCTGTGTGATGAGGTAGGGAACAAGAGAGCATCAGCTGTTTGAAAAAAAGGGGACATGAGGGTGCTGGCTGTGTGAGAAGGATGTGGCTTTGAAGGCCTAGTGGACCTGGTGGTGCTGGTAGTGTGAGGAGAGAGACATAGGGTGTAAGAATGTGCATAAAGGAAACTGGAGATACTGACTGTGTAGACAGGATGTGTGAGGAGGGTGGAAAGGAGGTGTGAAGGAAACCATGATGTTTCGGACCCCTGAAGGTTACACAAGGTCACATAGTTATCCTTTATAGACACTCCCAGAATGCACAGGTTCTGAAAGGCGCAGGAAGTAATTTAAAGTTGTCCACACAACTTCCAGATATGGCGCAAGAATAAATCCCAACCCTGAATGGCTATAAGAGGAACCAACCCTATATAAGATTAGCATGTATATAACCGAGACACAGACGTTGGGGTTCATGGATCGAGATAAAAGAGCAACACAGGTTAAATTTTATATTTAATTGCATTAAGGGCACACTAGACACACAGTACACACAATAGATATACACTCACCGGCCACTTTATTAGGTACACCTGTCCAACTGCTCGTTAACACTTAATTTCTAATCAGCCAATCACATGGCGGCAACTCAGTGCATTTAGGCATGTAGACATGGTCAAGACAATCTCCTGCAGTTCAAACCGAGCATCAGTATGGGGAAGAAAGGTGATTTGAGTGCTTTTGAACGTGGCATGGTTGTTGGTGCCAGAAGGGCTGGTCTGAGTATTTCAGAAACTGCTGATCTACTGGGATTTTCACGCACAACCATCTCTAGGGTTTACAGAGAATGGTCCGAAAAAGAAAAAACATCCAGTGAGCGGCAGTTCTGTGGGCGGAAATGCCTTGTTGATGCCAGAGGTCAGAGGAGAATGGGCAGACTGGTTCGAGCTGATAGAAAGGCAACAGTGACTCAAATCGCCACCCGTTACAACCAAGGTAGGCAGAAGAGCATCTCTGAACGCACAGTACGTCGAACTTTGAGGCAGATGGGCTACAGCAGCAGAAGACCACACCGGGTGCCACTCCTTTCAGCTAAGAACAGGAAACTGAGGCTAAAATTTGCACAGCTCATCGAAATTGGACAGTGGAAGATTGGAAAAACGTTGCCTGTCTGATGAGTCTTGATTTTCTGCTGCGACATTCGGATGGTAGGGTCAGAATTTGGCGTCAACAACATGAAGCTGGATCCATCCTGCCTTGCATCAACGGTTCAGGCTGTGGTGGTGGGCCATGGTGTGGGGAATATTTTCTTGGCACTCTTTGGGCCCCTTGGTACCAATTGAGCATCGTTGCAATGCCACAGCCTACCTGAGTATTGTTGCTGACCATGTCCATCCCTTTATGACCACAATGTACCCAACATCTGATGGCTACTTTCAGCAGGATAATGCGCCATGTCATAAAGCTGGAATCATCTGACTGGTTTCTTGAACATGACAATGAGTTCACTGTACTCAAATGGCCTCCACATTCACCAGATCTCAATCCAATAGAGCATCTTTGGGATGTGGTGGAACGGGAGATTCGCATCATGGATGTGCAGCCGACATATCTGCGGCAACTGTGTGATGCCATCATGTCAATATGGACCAAAATCTCTGAGGAATGCTTCCAGCACCTTGTTGAATCTATGCCACGAAGAATTGAGGCAGTTCTGAAGGCAAAAGGGGGTCCAATCCGTTACTAGCATGGTGTGCCTAATAAAGTGGCCGGTGAGTGTGTATATATATGTACAGTTAAGCAGAGTACAAATACACAGGTAGAACTACAAGTATAAGCAATCCATATGTTAGTTACCTTATGTGTGGGCCTAATGGAACCTGATAGTCCACACCTTAAGATCTTGCACTTGATGGTAAATGGTTTTGCAGACAAAAGACGAAAGCTTAAGGGGTTTTCTAAATATATTAGGTGCAGACACACCTCCAGGAGGGCTCATAGGTCCGTCTTACCTGGTATTAAGTCCAGAACCTTGGAGAAGTCATAGCTTCTCAAGGGGAAGTCGTAGGGTCAGGGTTCTGGTATCATTGCATCTGGGTAAATCCCTGGATCATATTGATACCAAACCTGACCCATTTGCCATGGTTCCATCCTGAGATATGTATATCTCTGGACCTAAGGGTGCTAGAGCCTTGGGAATTGGGGCACTATGATCCCCTGACAACAACAAATCCAAAAATGTAGTCCCCCTTGGGCTAAGAGGGACCATAACAAACATATTGGTCAGAAAGTTTTGTGACTTATTGTCTCTTGTTTAATAAATGGAGGGAGATCCAAGAAGTCGATGCGGTTGCGGAAATCTTTTGACGCTACCCATCCTGGAGTGATAGTTAACACCCTATCTAGCTCAATTAGGCTAATTAAGCTGAGGCTGGGGGAAGTAAAGGGGTATGGGTGCCTTAATAAACAGGACAATATTTGGCATGTGAATCTCCCTTGTTGGCTTTGTGGGTTGGGGGGGGGGGGTTGAGATTGCAGGCTTTGTTATGAGGAGGTGGACATAATGGTGCTGGCTATGTGAGGAGGAGGCTGGCATGATGATGCTAAGGAAGAGGACATGGGAATGCTAGTTGTTTGATTAGGATAGGGATATGATCATACTGAAAGTGTGAAAAGGCATCCCCTTTTCACAAAGTCAGTATTCTCTGCATAGATAATTTGTCGCATCGGTGATGCGCACGTGGTGGAGCGATAAATGGCGCTTGGGACTGATCCAATAGGAATGAAGATTTTATTTGATGGTATATTAAAAACCAATGAAAATTAATATATAAAAAAGAAATTCATATATAAAAAGGGGGGGGGTCTTTAAAATTCGACAACCGCTTTCGCGCTCGGGCTAGCGCTTCTTCTGGTTCTGATGTGAATGTGGCTGCTAAGAGTAATTTATATTCACGGACGGCGTATAGCTGTATCCGGTTGGAGATAGAGTCAATTAGACATAAAAACAAAAGTAACATACATATAAAAAAAACTTCAAGATCAAGAGCCTATTGTGTATACAAAAAAGTCATATATATATAAATAAATAAATAAATAAATATAAATGTAAAAGTACAAAACTCTGTGGATGGGTATGTATAAATAGATCGTTGCAACAATACAATCGACCATAGAGTGCGACAAACAACAACATCCGGTATCGGACATATGGGATGGTAAGCTTCTCAGGGCCGGTGTCTCGAACTCCTAAAAAACTACAAGTATGGAGGGAGGTGTGGAAAAAAAGCTGTCTCGAGCCGTAGGGCTACGGAAGCCGATATGGATCAAAAAGGCGTAGGATGTAGGTAAATGAGCGACTGAGTTGACGGGACCCTCGTTGGTGCAAGAAATGAAGGAAGATTGGAGCGTCAGTGTATGTATATTACAAAATAGTTTCATTTACCTCATTTAACCCATTCGGGGACAATGTGTTCAATTTAAACATCCAAAAAACTTCTCTTCTACATAGAGTGGGGAAACGGTTGGATATTGTACTAGCAATGTGGTCAATGGGCATGATGGAAATAGGAAATGGTTTGCCCGGGTGGGAGAGGGCACAATGTTTCGAAACACCTTGTAAGAGGAACTTGTTTTTGATATTTTCTCGATGTTTATTCAGACGGCTACGTAGGGACTGGACTGTTCTACCTACGTACTGTAGGTTGCAGATTTTACATTCTATTACATAAATAATGTATTGGCTCTGACAGGACATTTGGGTTTTTATATGCGCACTCGAAAAATCCAGGTAGTTATTAGAATCAACTTTCTTAAAATGGGTTTTCGTTTTGAAAGTATGATCTTCGTGGTATACTTCGAGATCTAGAAAGGTAATCTGCTTCTCACTCGTTTCTAGGGTGAAGGAGATACCCCAATCGTTACAGTTGACATAGTTAAAAAACTCCACTATTTTTTCCTTGGGTCCTGTCCACAGGAAAAAGAGGTCATCAATATATCTTTTATATTTGATGATATGAGGGGCGAAAGGGTTGTTGGTGTTCAAGATAAAGGTTTCTTCGAAAGCTCCCATAATTATTTTTCCTGTGGACAGGACCCAAGGAAAAAATAGTGGAGTTTTTTAACTATGTCAACTGTAACGATTGGGGTATCTCCTTCACCCTAGAAACGAGTGAGAAGCAGATTACCTTTCTAGATCTCGAAGTATACCACGAAGATCATACTTTCAAAACGAAAACCCATTTTAAGAAAGTTGATTCTAATAACTACCTGGATTTTTCGAGTGCCATCATAAAAATGGTTAAAAATGTGCCCTATTCACATGTATAAGAGAATAAGGAAAATTGCACAAATGCTACCGTCTTTTGATGAACAGCCAAAATTCTCCCGAAAACGTTTTGAAGAAAAAGGGTATCCAAAGATCTCTTGAAAATGCATACCATAAAGTGAAGCCTTTTAAAACAAATTGGTGCATATCTAGGAATGAACACACAAAGAAACATAATACCGGATTTGAAACAAAATCAATTGAAAACTAATTTTATCACAAATATAATGACAATTTCAGAGAATACTTGTGCATCATCAGAACACTGGCATATTTAAAAAACGACCCTCTTTAAAGAACAACCTCCCAGAGCACCCAAAGCTAATATATAGAAAATCAGCCACACTCAGGAACATTTTGGCTCCCAGTATCCCGAGACAATACAAACCAACACTCACAGACAGTCAAGGTTTAGTCAAAAAGTGTGGCAAACCGAGATGTCTATGTTGTGCATCCATTAAGACAGGTTCAACTTTCACATGTACGCATACAAAAGAGAAATTCAATATAAAAACCCAAATGTCCTGTCAGAGCCAATACATTATTTATGTAATAGAATGTAAAATCTGCAACCTACAGTACGTAGGTAGAACAGTCCAGTCCCTACGTCCCCGTCTGAATAACATCGAGAAAATATCAAAACAGTTCCTCTTACAAGGTGTTTCGACCATTGTGCCCCTCTCCCCCCGGCAAACCATTTCCTATTTCCATCATGCCCATTGACCACATTGCTAGTACAATATCCAACCGTTTCCCCACTCTATGTAGAGAGAAGTAATGTTTTTTTGGATGTTTAAATGAACACATTGTCCCCGAATGGTTAAATGAGGTAAATGAACTATTTTGGTATATACATACACTGACGCTCCAATCTTCCTTCATTTCTTGCACAACGAGGGTCCCGTCAACTCAGTCCGCGTCATTTACCTCCATCCTAACGCCTTTTTGATCCATATCGGCTTCCGTAGCACCTACGGCTCGAGACGCTTTTTTTCCACACCTCCCTCCATACTTGTAGTTTTTTAGGAGTTCGAGACACCGGCCCTGAGAAGCTTACCATCCCATATGTCCGATACCGGATGTTGTTGTTTGTCGCCTCATATGACGCTCATTTGTATTGTTGCAACGATCTATTTAACATACCCATCCACAGATTTTTTGTAACTTTTTACATTTATTTATTTATTTATTTATTTATATATATATGACTTTTTTTGTATACACTAGGCTCTTGATCTTGAGTTTTTTTTTATATGTATGTCTCTTTTTGTTTTTATGTCTAATACTCTAATCTATCCCAACCGGATACAGCTATACGCCGTCCGTTAATCTAAATTACTTCTAGCACGCCACATTCACATCAAACCGCGACGAAGCGCCCAGCCCGAGCGCGAAACGCGTTGTTCGAATTTTAAAGACCCCCCCCCCCCCTTTTTATATTATAATTTCTTTTGTTATATATTAATTTTCATGGTTTTTAAATATACCACCAAACTAAAATCTTCATTCCTATTGGATTCAGTCCAACGCCATTTATCGCTCCACCACGTGCTCATCACCGATGCTGACCAAATTAGCTATTCTCTACCCTATCCAGTGTTTTCCGAAGCAGGAGTAAGGATCGACACACGGGAGCGAGGCTGCACGAGGACGCCACGATCATCCTTTCCTACCACCTTCTTACGAGTACACAGAGTGTGCTGGCCAGCACCACTCCATCAGGTGAGAAGTTTCACCCTAATTTTCAATACGCCTGTTACTAAGATACGCTGCACTATAGGAGCGCCCCCATCTCCTTTTTATCTTTTTAAGTATTCTCTGCATGAGGAGGTAGTACCTCGGCGACGTTGCTGTAAGAGGGGGAGACCTAGGGGTGCTGTCTGTTGTTTGAAGCCGAAGAGAAGGGTTTAAGTAACCACTAACACCCAAGTATTGGTTGGTCTTTATCCATTAGATGGGACATACAAGGACTGACCCATAAATAACAAAATTTTTTATTGTAAATAACAACCACACAATGTAAACAGGACAGGAGAAAATTAAAAACACTTAAAAAGATACACAACCAGTGGTATCTTGCTACCAAGGGTCAATGAACCCTGTGGTCCCTCCCCGTGCAGACATATAACGATATGTATAAATGAATTACAAGATGACACCAGGTGTCCAGACCCCGCAATTAACAATATGATTTGTAAGTGAAAAATCATAGCAGAATGAAACTGGATATACAAAAAAACCTGGTGATCAGAACAGGGCTGCCTGTGAACAGGGCTCCACATCCCTCCCCGTCTGACTTGGTCTGCCTGCGGCACTGGTTTTCACCTTCATCCAGATAGGTATCGCTAATGCATTGCTCTATCCAGTGGCATTGCATTCTTTCACAGGCAGCCCTGTTCTGATCACCAGGTTTTTTGTATATCCAGTTTCATTCTGCTATTGATTTTTCACTTAAAATTATATTGTTAATTGCGGTCTGGACACCTGGTGTCATCTTGTACATTCATTTATACATATCTTTATATTGCCTGCACGTGGGAGGGACCACAGGGTTCATTGACCCTTGGTAGCAAGATACACCTTGGTGTGTATCTTTTTAAGTGTTTTTAATTTTCTTTCCTGTCCTGTTTACATGTGTGGTTGCTATTTACAATAAAAATTTTGTTATTTATGGTCAGTCCTTTGTACGTATCCCATCTTTTTCTTCAGTGTTGTCACATGTTGCATTTAGGGATACGTGGACAATAGTCTTTAATGCAATTTTCCAGTAGTGCCCGCTCACATTATAGTATATGGTAATTTATCCATTACTTACAAAGACCAACAGCGGAGTTCACAGTATCCCATTCTGGCAGATGGACGTAATAGTACTGATCTCCTAAAACTCTGTAATGTACTATTAAGTCCAGCTTCCCAAGCGGAGCCAGTGCCAGAAGCTGTGTGTGTCCGCTGTATATTTCAGCTAGCACCCTCTTCTAACACCCACAATCTCATGACTGTGGTTTGTTAGAGGCTTGACTGATTTGGCAAGCTCTCTGTAGCGCTGCGTAATCTGTGTGCCCTATATAAATAAATAAAGGAATTAAATTATAATTACTCCTCTGTCGATCAGAACCCCCATGGGGAGTTCTGATCCTTTCCAATGCATAATTTTAAAAATTGATTTTAGAAGTAAGGAGGCCATAGCCAACAAATATAAAAATATCACCACAGTCACGGCTTCTGCTCCTCTGGTTTGAAAAATGTTTGGGACTGCCACATACAGGCACTATCCAAATTAAATTGTCTCCATAGCAGCCTCCACACGTTGTCTCCATTGCTACCTCCAAAAGTCGTCCATATAGCTGCCTCCATACATCGTCCCTTTATCAAACGAGGTGTGTCAGGCAGAAATTTGGGTTGTTTTCATGGATTCCACATCAAAGTTGTTAACTTTGTCGCCACCCTGCTGTGTTATCCACAAAATATACTGGCAAACTTTTACCATTTAGGGATATTATTTCAGCGCTTCTTGCGCATCTGTTTACATTCCCCTCACCCGGCATATCCTAAACTTATAAGAACGCTACTACACTTGATCTTATACAAAAGGTTCTTAGAAGTGCTGTTTGGGGAGTAGCCTAGAGACAGGGGCTTGGATTGGCGAAAGCTCGCCTGGCAGCGGAGCGCCAGCTCCATGCCAAGATCCAACTAACATAGTTTTAACTGCAGCACCTTTAATCTACTACTAGTTCACTGCCTCCATACATGGTCCCCTTATCAAACGAGCTGTGTCAGGCAGAATTTTGGATTGTTTTCATGGCTTCCATGTTAACTTTGTCGCCACCCTGCTGTGTAATCCACAAAATATACTGGCAAACTTTTATCATGTACCGATATTATTTGAGCGCTTCTTGCTCACCTCCTTTGGTTCCTCTCTGCCACCCATTGGTTTGAAGCCTGAGTCCATTTAGGGTATGTCGCCATGACACTCTCTAGCCTGCTGCCGCTGCCTCTGCATGCCGTCCCCTATAGTGTCAGGGTCAATTATTGGATGTTTTAGATGCTATCTAGCCTCATTCGGTCACTCTGTCATGGCCATGCTGTTGCCCATAATTTTGGCATAATGGTGCGATTAAGCAGCCTCAGAGGCATCCATGCATGCTGCCCCTGCTGTTTCCTGTCCATTTCCGTGGTGTTTCCATCCTTTTCTGAGGTTCCCAGGTGTTTGGCCAAGCTTCCCTGTGCAGAGCCTTGGTCCCCTTGAAAAATGCTCGAGTCTCCCATTGACTTCAATGGGGCTCGTTACTCGAAACGAGCACTCGAGCATCGGGAAAAGTTCGTCTCGAATAACGAGTACCCGAGCATTTTAGTGCTCGCTCATCTCTAGTTAGTTACCTTATGTGTGGGCCTAATGGAACCTGATAGTCCACACCTTAAGATCTTGCACTTGATGGTAAATGGTTTCCCAGACAAAAGACGAAAGCTTCAGGGGTGTTCTAAATATATTAGGTGCAGACACACCTCCAGGAGGGCTCATAGGTCCGTCTTACCTGGTATTAAGTCCAGAACCTTGGAGAAGTCATAGCTTCTCAAGGGGAAGTCGTAGGGTCAGGGTTCTGGTATCATTGCATCTGGGTGAATCCCTGGATCATATTGATACCAAACCTGACCCATTTGCCATGGTTCCTTCCCAAGATATGTATATCTCTGGACCCAAGGGTGCTAGAGCCTTGGGAATTGGGCACTGTGATCCCCTGACGACAACAAATCCAAAAATGTAGTTCCCCTTGGGCTGAGAGGGACCATAACTCCATAACAAACATATTGGTCAGAAAGTTTTGTGACGTATTGTCTCTTGTTTAATAAATGGGGGGAGATCCATGTAGAAATCCAAGAAGTCAATGCGGTTGCTGAAATCTTTTGACGCTACCCATCCTGGAGTGATAGTTAACACCCTAGTTAGCTCAATTAAGCTAATTAAGCTGAGGCTGGGGGAAGCAAGGGATATGGGTGGCTTGATGAACAGGACAATATTTGGCATGTGGATCTCCCTTGTTGGCTTTGTGGGGGGGGGGGGGGATTGCAGGTTTTGTTATGAGGAGGTGGACATAATGGTGCTGGCTATGTGAGGAGGAGGCCGGCATGATGATGTTAAGGAAGAGGATATGGGAATGCTAGTTGTTTGATTAGGATAGGGATATGATCATACTGAAAGTGTGAAAAGGCATCTCCTTTTCACACAGTCAGTATTCTCTGCATGAGGAGGATAGGTACCCGGGAGTGCTGTAAAGAGGTGGGAGACCTAGGGGTGCTGTCTGTGTTTGAAGCCGAAGAGAAGGGGTTAGGTAACCACATTTAACACCAGGTGTGGTAATTTATCCATTACTTACAAAGACCAACAGTGGAGTTCACAGTATCCCATTCTGGCAGATGGACGTAATAGTACTGATCTCCTAAAACTCTGTAATGTACTATTAAGTCCAGCTTCCCAAGCGGAGCCAGTGCCAGAAGCTGTGTGTGTCCGCTGTATATTTCAGCTGGCACCCTCTTCTAACACCCACAATCTCATGACTGTGGTTTGTTAGAGGCTTGACTGATTTGGAAAGCTCTGTGTAATCTGTGTGCGCTATATAAATAAATAAAGGAATTAAATTATAATTACTCCTCTGTCGATCAGAACCCCCATGGGGAGTTCTGATCCTTTCCACTGCATAATTTTAAAAGTTGATTTTAGAAGTAATGAGGCCATAGCCAACAAATATAAAAATATCACCACAGTCACGGCTTCTGGATCTACGAATAAATGACCTTTGTTTATCAAGCTTGATTTTGAAGGTAGATGTCCTTTAAGGCTCAGTTAGGAGACTCCATTACAGAAACCTGGTGAGATTTTTGCATTTGGCAAATTAACATACAACAGAAGCCCATTAATCTCTGTTATAGACAATGGAGTCTTGTGGACGTTATTGGTCAGTGGTTTCAGTTTTTTTCATTGCTTTGTTCCTATAAAAGAGCAGAACAAAGGAACCCTCAAGAAATGTGGGCATAGCCTTATTCACAGAGTTTCCTTTCATTGAATTATACCGGGTAAAACAAGCCTCTTCTCCAGTATACGCCTGATGGTACAAATTAGTTGTCCTGAACTTCATATCATAAATCAAAATGATGGACCTACACATGAGAAATGAAAATAATCACTTTGTGTTTCCCCAGAAGAGACCGAGTTATGCTAAAAAAAGACTGGGAATCTGGAGAAATGTTACTATGTTTACACATCAATGTTATTATGTTGTCACCAAAACTACTGATTTACCCTCAAAATCTGTTCACATGAAAATGCTTGTATGAATATATTGGAGGAAATGTACGAGCCGGTTATGTCACATGCGGCATTTATAGCGTGATTTTCTTATAAGTATAGTTTCCAAACAAAGCACGAAAGGAAATCACAGTATATTACAAATAAAGGCAAAGTCACACAATGTACCAATCTCCTGCCGTGTTAGCGTGGCATCAAGAACAATGTCAGCTATCATTACCCTACACGAAATGATAGGGTCAGGGAGCAACAACCCGGAGCAGGAGCTTGTGGTTATTTTCATGTCCATAGCAGACACTGAGCTGATGTTTGACAAGGTCTGTCTTGATACTCATAGATAGGAAACTGACAGAGAAGACAGGATATTAAAAAACTGTATTAGCTTCAGGAAATGTTACAAATTATAAAAACAGAATTGGTAAATCTGTGTGGTCCCTGCAATCTATTCCATCTCCCTGGAGCACACTATTCATCCCTATGACTTTGCCATCACCACAGAGGTCATTAAAAATTGTAATTATAACAGTGAAATCGTAGTGTAGCATTTTGGGGTACATATATGTATCCTCTTATTAACTATTTGAAGATGGGAATCGGGAAAAAAACTTTTTAAACTATACATTTTGTGCTGTTCACAAAACAAACCTGATAAAAAGTTGATAAATATATTTTGTGGTTGATACAGTTACAGCAATAAATACTGAATGTATATATTTTTATATTTTTTCTTAAAATTTTTTTTCACAATTACAATATTTTTTAGTATAAATCTTTTATTTTATTTTTTTTGCAAGAAGGCCTAACATTTTTATTAGTGTCATTTTGAGGAACAGAAGACCTTTGGATAACATTTCAGAGTGGCTTTTAGGAGGGTGGTGGATAAAAAAAAGAAGCAAAAATCTAGGAGATGAATCAGTCATGTGACACCAACAGACTGATGGATCCATACTGAAATAGTGGGATTTGTGCTGGTCAAAAATGTACCTATAAATCCCCTACTATATTAGGCTTAGAAAAAATCTGAAGTTATCCTAATAATAAGGCAGATGCAAATCACATATATAACTCTGATGTTGATTTTTGTATGAATCTTCAAAAATAAAATGACCGTATACTTGAGTATAAGCTGACCCGAGTATAAGCCGAGCCCCTAATTTTACCACAAAATACTGGGAAAACTTATTAACTTAAGTATAAGCCTAGGGTGGGAAATTAATTGGTCACAGCCTCTCCAATTAATGAAATACCCTGAAGCAGCCTCCCCCAGTAATTAAATACCCCATACGGCCTCCCCCAGTAATGTAATACCCCATGCAGCCTCCCCCCTAGTAATGAAATGCTCTGCAGCAGCCTCTCCCAGTAATTAAATACCCCTCACAGCCTGCCCCAGTAATGTAATACCCCATGCAGCTTCCCTCCTAGTAATAAAATGCTCTGCAGCAGCCTCCCCCAGTAATTAAATACCCCATACAGCCTCCCCCAGTAATGTAATACCCCATGCTGCCTCCCTCCTAGTAATGAAATGCTCTGCAGCAGCCTCCTCCAGTAATTAAATGCTCAGTACCCTCCAAGACACCTAACTGCATACACCTGTTTAGTGCAAAGTGTTGGATATTGACTTACAGGATAGCCTTTACTCTGCTTTATACGCTAATTTTCATAGATGTTTTCAAAGAAAGCATTGGGTGGCCTATATGATTTCATATACCAAATGGTAACCTCCACAAAGAGAAACTGTATAGCTAGTATATATATATACACTCACCGGCCACTTTATTAGGTACACCATGCTAGTAACGGGTTGGACCCCGGCCAACCAACAACAGGCCAGTCAAGGCAACTCAATCACCTTTCTTCCCCATACTGGGCTCTGTTTGACTGCAGGAGATTTCTTGAACCATGTCTACATGCCAAAATGCCGGAGTTGCCGCCAGTGATTGGTGATTAGAATTAAGTGTTAACAAGCAGTTGGGCACAGGTGTCCTAATAAAGGTGGCCGTGAGTGTATATATATGTATTTTTTATATATTTGGGGCCTAAATAACA
>CM033644.1:45470820-45616948 GCA_019512145.1 Engystomops pustulosus | reverse complement strand
ACATTACGGTGTATTCTTAGCCTTAAAGGAAATCTACCATCAATTCCTATCAGATTAAACCAGGGGCACTTACTCATAGATTCAGGCACCGTGATTGTGGTAGTCTTTTTATATCTGCTATCCATGGCCTCCTTCCTTTTAAAATCAATTTATGCTAGGCGTTACTAAAGCCTCTCTGATTTCACAGGCCGTTACACTGTCTCACCCTCCCACATGCTCCCTGGACACTTCTCCCCTTCCTTTGCCTGATGTAATCTCACACAAGCGGGCACAAACGCTCCTCACAGCCTTGGAAGCCACAGCACGGTAGGTAAGTAGATAATGCCCTACTTACTCATTGAGATAATTTTAATAGTTGATTTTATAAGGAAGGAGGTCATGGATAACAAATATAAAGTTACGGGTCCTGGATATATTAGTAAGTGTCCCTGTTTACCATGCTTTATTTTCATAGTAAATTGGCCAACCAACACAGCCACGTTCAAAGGCACTCAATCACCTTTCTTCCCCATACTGGGCTCTGTTTGACTGCAGGAGATTTCTTGAACCATGTCTACATGCCAAAATGCCGGAGTTGCCGCCAGTGATTGGTGATTAGAATTAAGTGTTAACAAGCAGTTGGGCACAGGTGTCCTAATAAAGGTGGCCGTGAGTGTATATATATGTATTTTTTATATATTTGGGGCCTAAATAACATTACGTGTATTCTTAGCCTTAAGGAAATCTACCATCAATTCCAATCAGATTAAACCAGAGGCACTTACTCATAGATTCAGGCAGCCGTGATTGCAGTAGTCTTTTATATCTGCTATCCATGGCCTCTTCCTTTTAAAACAATTTATGCTAGTGCTACAAAGCCTCTCTGGTTCACAGGCCGGTACACACTGTCTCACCCTCCCACATGCTCTCGACACTTCTTCCCCTTTCTTTGCCTGATGTAATCTCACACAGTCGGGCACAAACGCTCCTCACACTGCCTTAGAAGTCACAGCACGTGTATGTAAGTAGATAATGCCCTACTTACTCATTGAGATAATTTTAATAGTTGATTTTATAAGAAAGGAGGTCATGGATAACAACTAGAAAGTACGGGTTTGCCGATGGATCGATTAGTTTGCAAACTAATCGATCCATCGGCAAACCCGTACTTTCTAGTTGTTATCATGACATCCTTTCTTATAAAATCAACTATATATACTCTCAATTGAGTACGTAGGGCATTATCTACTTACATGACCGTGCGTGTGCTTCTAAGGCGTGTGAGGAGCGTTGTGCCCGCGACTGTGTGAGATTACATCAGGCAAGAAAGGGGGAAGTGTCGAGAGCATGTGGAGGGTGAGACAGTGTAACGCGCCTGTGAACCAAGAGGAGGCTTTGGTAATGCCTAGCATAAATTGGTTTTAAAAGGAAGAGGCCATGGAAGCAGATATAAAAGATTACTGCAATCACGGTGCTGAATTATGAGTAAGTGCCTCTGGTTTAATCTGATTGGAATTGATGGTAGATTTCCTTTAAGGCTAAGAATACACCGTAATGTTATTTAGGCCCCAAATATATTAAATATACATATATATACACTCACCGGCCACTTTATTAGGTACACCTGTCCAACTGCTTGTTAACACTTAATTCTAATCACCAATCACATGGCGGGCAACTCGTGCATTTGGCATGTAGACATGGTTCAAGAATTCCTGCAGTCAAACGAGCCAGTATGGGGAAGAAAGGTGATTGAGTGCCTTGAACTGGCTGGGTTGTTGGTTGGCCTATTAGTAAGTGTCCCTGTTTACCATGCTTTATTTTCATAGTAAATTTCCATGTCACTGTATTTTATGCATTTTTACAGTTAGAAAAAAAGGATTTGGTACTTTATGTATTTTAAAGCTTACTAGAAGTACAAAGAGTATATTTCAAAAAGTCCATTACTAATTTGGAGAAGCAAATTGCCTACATCAGCTACCAACCCACATAAAAATATCATTCAAAAGTCACTCTGCTCAGCGGGATTGTACTTTCCTTTAATAAAACATCTGCGTCATTCTTCTTTTATGCCTTTAGATTTTATCGAGAGGCTGCTTTGGGTCAGTATAAATAGCTGCACAATAGTTTATGATTTAGGGTCCATTTTTTGTGGAGTTATTTTTACATCTATTGAAATCTATTACACTGCAGTAATCTTTTCATCTTCTCCACATAAATAGACCTAGACTATAAGATTTATTACAATTTTGTTTTTACAAACAGAAGGGGAATTCTTGCAAATTGAAGAAAGGTGACTGTCTGATGCAGTTATCTTCAGTTTCATCCATACTCTGTGCCTGGCAGTCTTTGACTTACTTAATGGATATCAGATGCTTTAGAAAAGACTTGGAATGGAATATTTTTTACTGCAACCAAGTGGCAGAATATCAAACAAAATTAAATAGGTCCCTGATTTATCACTAAATCCTATGTGGCCATCTTGGAATAAGTTATACAGTTTAAGCCAAAGGTCAACTGATCAAATTTACATTAATCTGCTAATGAAGTTTTATCAAGGGGATAAGATAAGATGGATGCTTCTCTGAATTTTCAGTGGGAAGATATGGATCTGATATTCTCCAAATTCAACTTTTTTACTCATCATTTGTCTCAATTATTGACCTTTTTTGACATCACCGTATTTAGGTTTTCCCCTCCTGCTTCCCTTGGAGGCAAACTGAATTTATCATGGCACAATGTTACAGGCGGTCCCCTACTTAAGAACACTCGACTTACATACAACCCCTAGTTACAAACGGACCTCTGGATATTGGTAATTTATTGTACATTAGTCCTAGGCTACAATAATCAGCTATAACAGTTATCCCAGGTGTCTGTAATGAAGCTTTAGTGTTAATCCTGATTCTCATGACAACCCAACATTTTTAAAATCCAATTGTCACAGAGATCAAAAAAGTTCTGTCTGGGTTTACAATGATAAAATATACAGTTCCGACTTACATACAAATTCAACTTAAGAGCGAATCTACAGACCCTATCTTGTATGTAACCCAGGGGCTGCCTGTATTTACCATAATGTGCAATGAAAAACAGTAAAAATTGGTTGTGTGGTAAAATTTAAAAAAAGAAAATACCTCAGGGTATTTAAGGCAATACGGAACAACAACAAAGACATTTCATCCCTATCAAAAAGTGTGGATATGAAACAAGATGAAAGAACAAAGAACTCAAAAGAAAGGTAGCAACTGAGATAGAAAATCAGGCACAAAATCACAGATAAAAGGGATAGTCAAGAACAAGAGCCAAAAATACAGAACGGAACAGTAGCAAGGCCTATAAAGTTAGCAAGGAGACCTTAACCAGCAATGGGAAGTCATATAGTTGCGTCTGTTTTTTTTCTATAGGAGACAACTTAATGGGCATTTGACTTTATTTTGACATTCAGAGTAAATTTCACCTAAAAAATAACTCTTATAAGTCAATGTCAACCTCTTAGTGACCAAGAATAAAAGCGACACCATAATTAACCCCTTACCAACGCGTGCCGTAATAGTACCGGCACGTCGGGTGCTGGTACATGCAGAGGGCTCACGGGCTGAGCCCTCTCCATAGCCGGTAAGCTCCCCGTGACGTCATTGGGGGGGCAACGATCCATCGCCATAACAGCCTCGGGTCTTCTGAAGACCCGAGGCTGTCTCGTTTTAACCCTTTCATTACAATGTGAAATCAGCACATTGTAATGAATGAGGAGGAAAATCCCTATATTCTGCCATACTGTAGTATGTCAGTATTTGGTAGGATCGATCAGACAACCTAGGGTTAAAGTACCATAGGGAGTCTGAAAAATAGTAAAATTAGTAAAATAATTTAAAAAAAAATTATAATAAAAAAAACTAAATATTCAAATCACCCGCCTTTCCCTAGAACTTATTTAAATATAAATAAACAGTAAAAATCACAATAGGTATTGCCGCGTCCGAAAATGTCTGATCTATTAAAATATAACAGCGTTTTTTCACTGCGTTTAACCGCGTAACGGAAAATAGCGAAAATGCCACTTTTTTTGCCATTTTGAAAAATATTAAAAATTAAATAAAAAGGGATCAAAAGGTCATACAGTCCTAAAAATGATAGCAGTGAAAACGTCATCAAAAGTCGCACAAAATGACACCACTTACAGCTCCGTACACCGAAGTTTGAAAAAGTTATTAGCAGCAGAAGATGGCAAAATAAAAAAAAGATTTTTGTACAGGAGGTTTTAATTTTTGTAAATGTATGAAAACACTATAAAACCTATACAAATTTGGTATCCTCATGATCGTACCGACCCAAAGAATAAAGTAGACATATCATTTGGGGCATACAGTGAAAGCCGTAAAATTCAAGCCCACAAGAATACGATGCGAATGCGTTTTTCACCATTTACATTGCATTTTGAATTTTTTTCCCACTTCCCAGTACATGGTATGGAATAGTAAATACGATCACTGTGAAGTGCAATTTGTTCCGCAGAAAACAAGCCATCACAGAGTTCTTTAAGTGTAAAAACGGCCAAGTCGTTAAGGGGTTATAAGGCGCCTACCTGCATGCACCTCTTGTCACTTAGCAAAAATATAGAGCTGTATATGAGCTAATTTGCATAACTTTTTTTAGCGTTTTCTCATTCTGACAGTACGAGCTGAGGAAGATGCTGACACGGATGTAACATTAGTTTTGTAGGTAATAAGTAATCGTATATTTTATCATTGTAATCCCAGCAAGAACTTTTTTGGTCTCTATGACAATGGGAATTTAAAAATGTTGTGTTGTCATTAGAACTAGGATTAACAATAAATCTTCATTACAGACACCTGTGATAACTGTTATAGCTGTTTATTGTAGCCTAGGACTAAAGTACAATAAATTACCAATATCCAGTGGTCCGTTTGTAACTAGGGGTCGTATGTAAGTCGAGTGTTCTTAAGTAGGGGACATTTTGCTTTTCATCATGTTTAATTAAAAATTTCTACGAGTTTCTGTCCAGAAAAAAGTTGACTACCATCACAATATCATATATACATGTGTTTCCTCTAATTTGTTGATGTTAAGCTTTGTTTCTTCCAGAATGCCAAATGTTTCCTTGGCAGAATAGAGCCTCTCCGGTGGTATGCGGAGCACCAGGCCTCCTGCAGACTCAGACATTGCTGTGGGGCTGCAGATAATGGATACATAAATACTCTTAAGTGTTTGTGTCCCTGTCATAGCAAGACTGTATGGCACACTGAGCATATAAACACAAGTAACAACTCTAGATGTATTTCTTAGAAGGGAATAATAAAACTAATCAGGTTCCATTTCTAGTGGTGCATTGGATACTGTAATTTATGTCCATGGTGTTTTACATAGGGAATTGGTTGTGTGATCATTGGCAGAGGAAGGCCTTCCACCTTATACCTAAAAATATAATAAAACTGGTCATACATTAGGTGCCAAATGCCTTTTCTCCCGATTGTTGGAAAGTTGGTTTAATACTTCTATACCTAGGATTTTATTCCATTAAAGCTTCACTCTATTCACTACTTTGATCACAAACCCCAAGGAAGGAAGCAGCACTCCAAGATAAATAGTGAATATTTATTCCACCAGTGGTAAGTGCTACGTTTCGGCTGACTCTATACCGCCATTCTCAAGCATGCAAGTTTGTATGCATATGGGACCCTGAGTCAGTTCCTTGAAGCCTGCACCCACATTGGATTTAATCCGGTTATCCACAGTGTTGCTCCTTCTACCTATTTATCTGACACTACTTTGATAAAGTATTGACCCTAAAACCTTGCATCATAACTACAGTTTTTTACATAGGGTTACTAGACAGCATATTCCTAGAAAATAGTCTCGTATTACTCATGTCTTTAGTTCAGGTTCACGAGTTTTGACTTTGTAGAGGGAAATAAGAATCAAGGAAACTTAGATGGATTCAAATCATATTAACCCCCATATATGGTTAGAGATTTTAGAGGAATTTAATTGAGTTTGGTCTGGTCAGGGGAAGTGCACTCATTACTAAATGCCCACCACTCCACGAACACAACTTAGATGTCAGTGTTTGGAGGAGTACGGATTACCCGAGGGAAGTCAGGAGGACACTGGATGTCAAAGGAAGTTCCAAAAGCGTCTGTTACCATGTCACGTGACCCATTACCCCTTTGGGTAAAAGGGAAAAGTTTACCAGGGTTCGTATGTTGATCCTATTAGGTATTATACTTAACGCCTTAATGACTAGTGACGTACTAGTAGAAGGGGGCTCACAGGCTGAGCCCTTCTCAAAGATACTTGGTGTTTTCTGCATTATGCAATAGTGGTGTAATTAGGGAATGAAGATCCGCAGACAAACAGCCTGGAGTCACTTCTTAAAATCTGTTACAGTGCGCCAATGGCACAATGTAACAGATCTTCAACAAAACCATCATATACTGAAATAATTTAGCAATGCAGTACATGGTAGGATAACCTCTTGGCAGGGGCGTCGCTAGGTCAAAAGATCCGGGGCTCGTGCCCCGGATCTTTTGGCCAGTGCCCCGAATCTCCTCGGTCAGCAGATCATCTGCCCCGCTGCCCGGAGATTCCTTCCCTCTCGTTCTCATCACGATCTGTATCCTCAGATCGTGATGAGAACGAGTGCAGGCGCTGCTTTCCCCTGCAAGGACCTAGCCTCCGGGAGTTCCAGAAGCTGAAAGACCTGTGATGATGTCATGATCACATGACCTGCAGGGGAAAGCAGCGCACAGAAAGAGAGAGAGAGCTGCATCTGTGAGGTGAGAAACATGATAGGGACGATGGAAGGGAGAACATTGTGGGCACATTATTTACTTTACCTGGGGGCTGTGTGGGCACATTATTTCCTGGGGGGCTGTTTGAGGCACATTACTTACGTTGGGGGTTGTGTGAGGCACATTATTTCTGGGGGGGACTGTGTGAGGCACATTATTTCCTGGGGGGCTGTGGTGAGCCATTATTTCCTGGGGGCTGTGTGTGGCACATTACTTACTGGGGGCTTGTGTGGGGCACATTACTTACTGGGGGCTGTGTGTGGGCACATTACTTACTGGGGGGCTGTGTGTGAGGCACATTACTTACTGGGCTGTGTGTGAGGCACATTACTTACTGGGGACTGTGTGAGTGCATTATTTACTGGGGCTGCGTGTGGGGCACACTATTTACTGGGGCTGTGTGAGGCACATTACTTACTGGGGGGCTGTGTGAGGCACATTACTTACTGGGGGGCTGTGTGGGCACATTACTTACTGGGGGGCTGTGTGAGGCACATTACTTACTGGGGGGGCTGTGTGGTCTCATTACTTACTGGGGGTGTGTGTGAGGCACATTATTTACTGGGGGACTGTGTGGGGCACATTATTTCCTGGGGGCTGTGTGAGGCACATTATTTCCTGGGGGGCTGTGTGTGAGGCACATTATTTCCTGGGGGCTGTGTGAGGCACATTATTTCCTGGGGGGCTGTGTGAGGCACATTATTACTGGGGGGCTGTGTGAGCACATTATTTCCTGGGGGGCTGTGTGAGGCCACATTATTTACTGGGGGGGCTTTGTGATGCACATTATTCCAGGTGAGATTGTGAGGCACATTATTTCCTGGGGGGCTGTGTGAGGCACATTATTTCCTGGGGGCTGTGTGAGGCACCTTATTTCCTGGGGGGCTGTGTGAGGCACCTTATTTCCTGGGGGGCTGTGTGAGGCACATTATTTCCTGGGGAGCTGTGTGAGGCACATTATTTCCTGGGGGCTGTGTGAGGCACATTATTTATGGGGGGACTGTGTGGGGCACATTATTTCCTGGGGACTGTGTGAGGCACATTATTTCCTGGGGGGCTGTGTGAGGCACATTATTTCCGGGGGGCTGTGTGAGGCACATTATTTACTGGGGGCTGTGTGGCACATTACTTACGGGGGCTGTGTGAGCACATTACTACTGGGGGGCTGTGTGAGGCACATTACTTACTGGGGGACTGTGTGAGGCACATTACTTATGGGGGCTGTGTGAGGCACATTACTTACTGGGGGGACTGTGTGTTGAGCACATTACTTACTGGGGAGCTGTGTGAGGCACATTACTTACTGGGGGGACTGTGTGAGGCACATTACTTACTGGGGGGACTGTGTGAGGCACATTACTTACTGGGGGCTGTGTGAGGCACATTACTTACTGGGGCTGTGTGAGCACATTACTTACTGGGGGGCTGTGTGAGGCACATTACTTACTGGGGGGCTGTGTGGGCACATTACTTACTGGGGAGCTGTGTGAGGCACATTATTTACTGGGGGGACTGTGTGGGGCACATTATTTCCTGGGGGGGCTGTGTGAGGCACATTATTTTCCTGGGGGGCTGTGTGAGGCACATTATTTCCTTGGGGGGCTGTGTGGAGCACATTTTTCCTGGGGGGTGTGAGGCACATTATTTACTGGGGGGACTGTGTGGGGCACATTATTTACTGGGGGGACTGTGTGGGGCACATTATTTCCTGGCGGGCTGTGTGAGGCACATTATTTCCTGGGGGGGCTGTGTGGGGCACATTACTTCTGGGGGGCTGTGTGAGGCACATTATTTACTGGGGGGGCTGTGTGGGGCACATTACTTACTGGGGGGGCTGTTGAGGCACATTACTTACTGGGGGGCTGTGTGAGGCACATTACTTACTGGGGGGTGTGAGGCACATTACTTACTGGGGGACTGTGTGAGGACATTACTTACTGGGGGCTGTGTGAGGACATTACTTATGGGGGGCTGTGTGGTCACATTACTTACTGTGGGGCTGTGTGGGGGACATTTCTTGGGGCGTGTTCACACATGGCACTAGGACAGGCCTTGGTTTGATCACATATATTTTCCAGTAATACACATTTGATGGGTAACACGCACCTGGTTTTGTTTAAATGCAACAACGTGTGAGCGCAGCCTTACAGTATTTGGGGAGATTGTTAGGGGCAGCAGCAGGATAACACTGCCAGGGAACCAAGATGTAGGGACAATGAGGAACATAAGATGTGGTGATGGGGATTTCTCCTTTGTTCTCTGTAGCTGTATATACCAGAAGTAACCATGTTATTGGCACAACCACATGTGAGGGGGTCATGTACAGGAGGGGGCATTACTGTGGGGCCCGTCCCCGGATCTTTTACCACCCTAGCAACACCCCTGCCTCTTGGGCATCTACACATACAGAATGTAAAAAAATCAACCACTCTTGCCCTAGAACAGATAGAAAATTAAATATACAAAAAATATGTTAGATATCACCGCATCCCAAAAGTTCAGATCTATCAAAATATATACTGTAACATCTGTTATCCCTGGCGGTGAACCCTGTAACAGAGAATACCCCCCAAATGTCCAAATCGACACTTTTGTACCATTTTTCAACTCGTAAAAATTAAAATGAAAAGTGATCAAACGGTCTTACAGTTAAAAAAATTTAACTTTTTAACTTTGTAATAAAAACAACAGATTGGTACCTGCCGCCGGGAGTTTGATGACAGTTGTCGGGGGCTTAATGCTGGCCGGCCAGAGGGCCGGAGCTCTGTGTCGGAGCCGGGAGTGTGGGGGGGTGCAGCGGAGGTGTGGTGGGGGGCGGGCTCAGAGCCGGCCAGAGGGGACAGGACCTTGATGCTGGCCAGAGGGCAGAGATCGGTGGCGGGCGAGGGAGCTTGATGTTGCCAGACTGCGTAGATCGGGGGCAGGAGCTTGATGCCGGCTGGCTGGGACGGGAGGACTGTGCCGGCCAGCAGGGGGTGGGGGTGCCGCCACCTCTTCCAGCAGAAGGCGCATCGCCTGAGTTGAGTTTCTCAACTCGCCTCATGGTAGGTGCGCCCCTGCATGGTGGTGCACATCATGATCCAACATACAGTCATACTACTTTAGCGCTCACCCCTTCTCCTCTCCTCTTCCCCTTTTTATTACACATTCATTATTTAGATATATGGGAACTTCAGAAATGTTTTAATAATAATTGGAGCCAAGATTGTACAAAACCGTATTGTATTTGACAAACTTTGCCTCAAGAGGTTTGTTGTCTAAAACTTTTATTTATTTTTCATTTGTAGCAGAGGGGACCATGGTAACAGACAGTTCCATCTACTTCAATCTGCTTTCAGCAATGTAGCTGTGTGGGGCACATTACTGACTGGGAGGGGTGAGGCATACTAGGGGCTTGTGAGGCACATTACTTACTGGGGGGCTGTGGTGGGCACATTACTTACTGGGGCGCTGTGTGAGGCACATTATTTACTGGGGGGGACTGTGTGGGCACATTATTCCTGGGGGGCTGATGTGAAGGCACATTATTTCCTGGGGGGCTGTGTGAGGCACATTATTTCCCTGGGGGCTGTGTGGAAGGCACAGTATTTCCTGGGGGGCTGTGTGAGGCACATTATTTACTGGGGGGCTGTGTGGGGCCAATTATTTACTGGGGGGACTGTGTGGGCACAATTATTTTGCTTTAAGCAGAACTGGGGGCTGTGTGGGCAACATATTCTGGGGGGCGGTGTGACTAATGGGGGGTGGGACATTATTTACTGGGGGCGCTGTGTGGGGCACATTACTTATGGGGGTGGGCAAACTGTGTGGGTGATGGCGACCATTACTTACATGGGGGCTGAGTGTGAGGGCACGATATCTTACTGGGGGACTGGTGTGAGGCACAGTACTTACTAGGGGGCTCGGGTGAGGACATATTAACAGCATTAGGGGGTTGTGAGGTGACATATATGGGGGGCTGTGTGGTTCACAATACTTGACGTGGGGGCTGTGTGGGGGACATTTCTTGGGGCGTTGTTCACACATGGCAATAGGAGAGGCCATTGGTTTGATCACATATTTTTCAGAAGGTACACATGGGATGGTAACACGCACCTGGTTTTGTTTAAATGCAAGACAAACGGTGAGCGCAGCCTCTACAGTATTTGGGGAGATTGTTAGGGGCAGCAGCAGGATAAACTGCCAGGGAAACAAAAACCAAGATGTAGGGACAATGAGGAACATAGATTGTGGTGATGGGGATTCTCCTCCTTGTTCTGTAGCTGTATATACCAGAAGAACCAATGTTATGGGACACAACCACAGTTGAGGGGGGGTCACTGTTACAGGAGGGGGGCAAATTACTGTGGGGCCCGTGCCCGGATCTTTTACAACACCCAGCCAACACCCCCCTGCCTCTGGGCATTACACATTACAGAATGTAAAAACTCAACCACTCTTTGCCCTTAGGAACAGATAGAAAATTAAGTAGACAAAAAAATAGGGAGACCACCGACAGGGCCCAAAAGGCGACACAAAAGATAACGGTGAAAGATCTGATGTATCGCACATGGAGGTGAATCGATGTTTGTAACTAGAGAATACCCCCCAAAATGTCCAAAATCGACATTGTACCAATTTTTCAAACTCGCTTACTTTAAAATTAAATGATAACAGGATTCAAAACGGTATCTTACAGTTTATATAAAAATGTAACTTTTTAACTTGCTAATTAAAAAACAACAGATTGGTACCTGCCGCCGGGAGTTTTGATGCACAGGTGTCGGGGCTTTAATGCTGGCCGCCAGAGGGCCGGGCTATGCGTCGGCTCGGAGCGGGAGTGTGCGGGGGCGTGCACGCCGGCCAAGGTGTGGTGGGGGAGCGGGCTCAAGAGCGGCCAGAGGGGACAGGAGCCTTGATGTGCTGGACAGAGGGCAGAGATCGGGGCGGGCGGGGAAGCTTGATGTTGCGCAGAACTGGAGTATCGGGGGGGAAGGAGCCGTTAGCCGGCTGGCTGGGAGGGAGGACTGTGCGGCCAGCAGGGGGTGGGTGGTGCGCCACCTCTTCCAGCAGAAGGCGCATCGCCTGAGGTGAGTTTCTCAACTCGCCTCATGGTAGGTGCGCCCCTGCCATGGTGGTGCACATCACTGATCCAACAACCAGTCTATACTACTTTAGCGCTCACCCCTTCTCCTCTCCTCTTCCCCTTTATAACACATTCACATATTTGATATAGTGGAACTTCAGAGAAATGTTTTAATAATAACTGGAGCCAAGAGTGTACAAAACCGTATTGTATTTGACAAAAATTTGCTCAAGAGGTTGTTGTCTAAAACTTTTAATTATTATTTCATTTGTAGCAGGGGGACCATGGTAACAGACCGTTCCATCTAATTCAATCTGCTTAGCATGGTGTGTGATGGATGTGAAAGTAACATTGGAAGCCATGCCTTGACCTGCCCTAGGATACTTTTCTGTACGTAGCGCCACAATATAGTATGGCTTGGCTATACACTGAACTGGATTATGATGTCCTCTTAGATAAAGTTAGCCTTATCATACCATATCCGTTTCTTGGAAAGCAGTCCGAAAAAAAATATATAGTGGATTACTTATGACGCTACAACCACTAAGGTTACATCCGTGTGTCAAGCATCGTAAAGAGATCGGAGAATATAACTATACGATGCGTCTGGTAATACATTTGCCATGGTCAGCTCCTAGCCATACTAATTACAGGCAGTCCCAGGTTACATACAGATAGGGTTGTAGGTTTGTTCTGAGTTGAATGGTATGTAAGTCGAGAAACTGTATATTTTATCTTGTAATCCCAGCAAGAACTTTTTTGGTCTCTATGACAATGGGAATTTAAAATGTTGTGTTGTCATTAGAACTAGGATTAACAATAAATCTTCATTACAGACACCTGTGATACTGTTATAGTGTTTATTGTAGCCTAGGACTAAAGTACAATAATACCAATATCCAGTGGTCCGTTTGTAACGAGGGGTCGTATGTAAGTCGAGTGTTCTAAGTAGGGGACATTTTGCTTTCATATGTTTAATTAAAAATTTTCTACGAGTTTCTGTCCAGAAAAAAGTGACTACCATCCATATCACTGAATATACAGTGTTTCCTCTAATTTGTTGATGGTTAAGCTTTGTTTTTCAGAATGCCAAATTGTTTCCTTGGCAGAATAGAGGCCTCCTCCGGTGGTATGCGGAGCACCAGGCCTCTGCAGACTCAGACTTGGTGTGGGGCTGCAGAATATGGATACATAATACTCTTAAGGTTTGTGTGTCCCTGTCATAGCAGAACTGTATGGCACCACTGAGCATAAACACACAAGTACAACTCAGATGATTCTTAGAGGGAATAATAAAACTATCAGGTCCATTTCTAGTGCGTGCTTGGATACGTAATTTATGTCCATGGTGTTTTTACATAGGGAATTGGTTGTGTGATCATTGGCAGAGGAAGGCCCTTCCACCTTATACCTAAAAATATAATAAAACTGGTCATACATTAGGTGCCAAATGCCTTTTCTCCCGATTGTTGGAAAGTTGGTTTAATACTTCTATACCTAGGATTTTATTTATCATTAAGCTTCACTCTATCACTAATTTGATCCACAAACCCCAAGGAAGGAGCAGCACTCCAGATAATAGTAAATATGAATATTATTTAATCCACCAGTGGTAAGTGCTACGTTTCGGCTGACTCTATACCGCCATTCTCAAGCATGCAAGTTTGTATGCATATGGGACCCTGAGTCAGTTCCTTGAGCCTGCACCCACATTGGATTTAATCCGGTTACCAAAGTGTTGCTCCTTCTACCTATTATAGTTACACTACTACTTTGATAAAGTATTGACCATAAACCTTGCATCATAACTACAGTTTTTTACATAGGGTACTAGACAGCATTATCCTAGAAAATAGCTTCGTTACTCTGTCTTTAGTGTTCAGGTTCACGAGTTTGACTTGTAGAGGGAAATAAGATCAAGGAAACTTAGATGGATTTCATAATCATATTAACCCCCATATGGTTAGATTTGAGGAATTAATTGAGTTTGGTCTGGTTAGGGGAGAGTGCCACTCATTACTAAATGCCCCACACTCAACGAAACCAACTTAGATGTCAGTGGTAGGAGGAGTACGGATTACCCGGGAAGTCAGGAGGACAGGAGTGTCAAAGGAAGTTCCAAAAGCGTCTGTTCAGTCACGGACCCATTACCCCTTGTGGGTAAAGGGGAAAGTGTTACCCCGGGTTCGTATTGTTGATCCTCTTAGGGGTATATAACTTAACGCCTTAATGACTAGTGACGTACTAGTAGAAGGGGGCTCACAGGCTGAGCCCTTCTCAAGAACTTGGTGTTTTCTGCATTATGCAATAGTGGTGTAATTAGGGAATGAAGATCCGCAGACATAACAGCCTGGAGTCACTTCTTAAAATCTGTTACAGTGCGCCAATGGCACAATGTAACAGATCTTCAACAAAACCATCATATACTGAAATAATTTAGCAATGCAGTACATGGTAGGATAACCTCTTGGCAGGGGCGTCGCTAGTCAAAGATCCGGGGTCGTTGCCCCGGATCTTTTGGCCAGTGCCCACGAATCTCTCGTGCGTCAGCAGATAATCTGCCCGCGCCCGGGAGTTCCTCCCTCTCGTTCTCAATCACGATCTGTATATCAGTATCGATTTGAGAACGAGTGCAGGCGCTGCTTTCCCCTGCAAGGACCTAGCCTCCGGGATTCCAGAGCAGAAAGACCTGTGATGATGTCATGATCACATGACCTGCACGGGGAAAGCAGCGCACAAGAAAGAGAGAGAGCTGCAATGTGGAGGTGAGAAAACATGGATAGGGACATAGGGAAGGGGAGAGAACATTGTGGGGCACATTATTTACTGGGGGGCTGTGGTGGGCACATTATTTCCTGGGGGGCTGTTGCTCTGTGTGAGGCACAATTACTTACTGGGGGGGTGGTGAGGCAACTATATTACTGGGGGCTGTGTGGGCACAGATTTCCTGGGTGGCTGTGTGAGGACACTATTACTGGGGGCTGTGTGGCACACATTACGTCATGGGGGGCTCTGTTGTGGTCACATACTTACTGGGGGGCTTGTGTGTGCGGCACAATACTTACTGGCGGGCTGTATGGTGTGAGGCACATTACTTAGTGGGGGCTGTGTGTGTGAGCACATACTTACTGGGGGGACTGTGTGAGGTGCTATTATTACTGGTGGCTGCTGTGTGGGCATATATATTTACCGTGGTGGGTTGTGTGAGGACCTTCTTACTGGGGGCGCTGTGTGAGGCACATACTTACTGGGGGTTGTGGGGGCACATTACATTACTGGGGGGCTGTGTGAGGCACATACTTACGGGGGGCTGGTGTGTGGTCACCTTACTTACTGGGGGGGCTTGTGTGAGCACATTATTATGGGGGGACTGTGTGGGCACATTTTCTGGGGGGCTGTGGAGGCACATTAGTTTCCTGGGGGGCTGGGTGAGGCACATTATTTCCTGGGGGGCTGTGTGGGCACATATTCCTGGGGGGGCTGTGGAGGCAATTATTTACTGGGGGCTGTGTGAGGCACATTATTTCCTGGGGGGCTGTGGAGGCATTATTTACTGGGGGCTTTGTGAGGCACATTATTTCCAGGGGAGATTGTGAGGCAACTTATTTTCCTGGGGGGCTGTGTGAGGCACATTTTCCTGGGGGGTGTGTGAGGCACCTTATTTCCCTGGGGGGCTGTGTGAGGCACCTTATTTCCTGGGGGGCTGTGTGAGGCACATTATTTCAGGGGAGCTGTGTGAGGCACATTATTCCTGGGGGCTGTGTGAGGCACATTATTTACTGGGGGGACTGTGTGGGGCACATTTCTGACTGTTGCGGCTGATCGGTGTGTGAGGCACTTATTCCGGTTTCTATTTACTGGGGGGCTGTGTGGCAATTAATTACTGGGGGCTTGTGAGGCAGCATTACTTACTGGGGGGCTGTGTGAGGCACATAACTTACTGGGGTGGGGACTTCTGTGTGTGATAGGCACATTACTACTGGGGAGCTGTGTGAGGCACATTACTTACTGGGGGGGACTGTGTGATGGCACATTACTATGGGGAGCTGTGTGAGGGCACATTACTTACTGGGGGGGACTGTGTGAGGCACATTATTTCCGGGGGGACTGTGTGAGGCACATTACTTACTGGGGGGGCTGTGTGAGCACATTACTTACTGGGGGCTGTGTGAGGCACATTACTACTGGAGGCAGCTGGGCTGTGTGGGCACATTACTTACTGGGGGGCTGTGTGGGCACATTACTTACTGGGGAGCTGTGTGAGTGCACATTATTTACATGGGGGGACTGATTGTGGGGCTATATTCCTGGGGGGCTGTGTGAGGAAATTTTTGCCTGGGGGGCTGTGTGAGGCACATTATTTCCTGGGGGGCTGGTGTGAGGCACATATTTCCTGGGGGGCTGTGTGAGGCACATTATTTACGGGGGGGATGTGTGGGGCACATTATTTACTGGGGGGAGGACTGTGGGGGCACATTATTTCCTGGGGGCTGTGTGAGGCACATTTATTCACCTGGGGGGGCTGTGTGGGGCCCATTATACTGGGGGGCTGTGTGAGGCACATATTTACTGGGGGGGCTATGTGTGGGGTACATTACTACTGGGGGGTGTGAGGCACATTACTTACTGGGGGATGTGAGGACTTATTCGGGGGGCTGTTGTGGGACATTACTTACTGGGGTGTGGTTGAGGACATTACTACTGGGGACTGTGTGAGGACATTACTTATGGGGGCTGTGTGGGTTCCACATTACTTACTGTGGGGCTGTGTGGGGACACATTTCTTGGGGCCGTGTTTCACACATGGCACTAGGACAGGCCTTGGTTTGATCCATATATTGTTCCAGTAAGTACACATGTGATGGGTAACACACATCCTGGTTTTGTTAATGCAGACAAGTGTGGAGCTGCAGCCTTACAGTTTTGGGGAGATTTTGGTCCCACGCATGCTGCGGAGATGCCAGCAGCAGTATAACACTGCAGGAACCAAGATGTAGGGACAATGAGGAACATAAGATGTGGGGGTGATGGGGATTTCTCCTTTGTTCTCTGTAGCTGTATATACCCAGAAGTAAACCATGTTATTGGGCACAACCACATGTTGAGGGGGTATGTACAGGAGGGGGCATTACTGTGGGGCCCGTTGCCCCGGATCTTTTACCACCCTAGAACACACCCTGCCTCTTGGGCATCTACACATACAGAATGTAAAAAAATCAACCACTCTTGCCCTAGAACAGATAGAAAATTAAATATACAAAAAATATGTTAGATATCACCGCATCCCAAAAGTTCAGATCTATCAAAATATATACTGTAACATCTGTTATCCCTGGCGGTGAACCCTGTAACAGAGAATACCCCCCAAATGTCCAAATCGACACTTTTGTACCATTTTTCAACTCGTAAAAATTAAAATGAAAGTGATCAAACGGTGTCTTACAGTTAAAAAATTTACTTTAAACTTTGTAATAAAAACACAGATTGGTACCTGCACGCCGGGAGTTTGATGACAGTTTTGTCGGGGGCTTAATGCTGTGGGCCAGAGGCCGGAGCTCTGTGTCGGAGCCGGGAGTGTGGGGGGGTGCAGCGGAGGTGTGTGGGGAGGGGGGGGGCTCAGAGCCGGCAGAGGGGACAGGAACTGATGCTGGCCAGTAGGGCAGAGAGTCTGGGTGGCGGGGGAGGGAGCTTGATGTTGCCAGACTGCGTAGATCGGGGGCAGGAGCTTGATGCCGGCTGGTGTGACGGGAGGGACTGTGCCGGCCAGCAGGGGGGGCGGCGGTGCGCACCTCTTCCAGCAGAAGGCGCATCGCCTGAGGTGAGTTCTACACGTCGCCTCATGGTAGGTGCGCCCCTGCATGGTGGTGCACATCATGATCCAACATACAGTCATAACTACTTTAGCGCTCACCCTTCTCCTCTCCTCTGTCCCCTTTTATTACACATTCATTATTTGAGATTGTATGGGAACTTCAGAAATGTTTATAATTGGAGCCAAGATTGTACAAAACGTATTGTATTTGACAAACTTTGCCTCAAGAGGTTGTTGTCTAAAACTTTTATTTATTTTTCATTGTAGCAAGAGGGGACCATGGATAACAGACAGTTCCATACTACTTCAATCTGCTTCAGCATGGTGTGATGGATGTGAAAGTAACATTGGAAGCCATGCCTTGCCTGCCCTAGGAGCTACTTTATTCTGTAACGTTAGCGCCACTAAATACTATGTGCTGGCTATACACTGAACTGGATTATGATGTCCTCTTAGATAAAGTTAGCCTTATCATACCATATCCGTTTCTTGGAAAGCAGTCCGAAAAAAAATATATAGTGGATTACTTATTACCTACAAAACTAATGTTACATCCGTGTCAGCATCTATAAGAAAGAGTCGTAAACATTTGCCATGGTCAGCTCCTAGCCATACTATATACAGGCAGTCCCCAGGTTACATACAAGATAGGGTCTGTAGGTTTGTTCTTAAGGTGAATGTGTATTGTAAGTCGGAACTGTATATTTTATCATTGTAATCCCAGCAGAACTTTTTTGGTCTCTATGACAAGGGAATTTAAAAATGTTGTGTTGTCATTAGAAAACTAGAACAATAAATCTTCATTACAGAACACCTGTGATAACGTTATAGCTGTTATTGTAGCCTAGGACTAAAGTACACTAAATTACACAATATCCAGTGGTCCGTTTGTAACTAGGGGTCGTATGTAAGTCGAGTGTTCTTAAGTAGGGGACATTTTGCTTTTCATCATGTTTAATTAAAAATTTCTACGAGTTTCTGTCCAGAAAAAAGTTGACTACCATCACAATATCATATATACATGTGTTTCCTCTAATTTGTTGATGTTAAGCTTTGTTTCTTCCAGAATGCCAAATGTTTCCTTGGCAGAATAGAGCCTCTCCGGTGGTATGCGGAGCACCAGGCCTCCTGCAGACTCAGACATTGCTGTGGGGCTGCAGATAATGGATACATAAATACTCTTAAGTGTTTGTGTCCCTGTCATAGCAAGACTGTATGGCCACACTGAGCATATAAACACAAGTAACAACTCTAGATGTATTTCTAGAAGGAATAATAAAACTAATCAGGTTCCATTTCTAGTGGTGCATTGGATACTGTAATTTATGTCCATGGTGTTTTACATAGGGAATTGGTTGTGTGATCATTGGCAGAGGAAGGCCCTTCCACCTTATACCTAAAAATATAATAAAACTGGTCATACATTAGGTGCCAAATGCCTTTTCTCCCGATTGTTGGAAAGTTGGTTTAATACTTCTATACCTAGGATTTTATTCCATTAAAGCTTCACTCTATTCACTACTTTGATCACAAACCCCAAGGAAGGAAGCAGCACTCCAAGATAAATAGTGAATATTTATTCCACCAGTGGTAAGTGCTACGTTTCGGCTGACTCTATACCGCCATTCTCAAGCATGCAAGTTTGTATGCATATGGGACCCTGAGTCAGTTCCTTGAAGCCTGCACCCACATTGGATTTAATCCGGTTATCCACAGTGTTGCTCCTTCTACCTATTTATCTGACACTACTTTGATAAAGTATTGACCCTAAAACCTTGCATCATAACTACAGTTTTTTACATAGGGTTACTAGACAGCATATTCCTAGAAAAAGCTCGTATTACTCACTGTTTAGTTCAGTGTCACAGAGTTTTGACTTTGTAGAGGGAAATAAGAATCAAGGAAACTTAGATGGATTCAAATCATATTAACCCCCATATATGGTTAGAGATTTTAGAGGAATTTAATTGAGTTTGGTCTGGTCAGGGGAAGTGCACTCATATTCAAATGCCCACACACTCCACGAACACAACTTAGATGTTGCAGTGGTTGGAGGAAGTACGGATTACCCGGAGGGAAGTCAGGAGGGACACTTGATGTCAAAGGAAGTTCAAAGCGTCTGTTACCATGTCACGTGACACTTACCCCTTTGGGTAAAAGGGAAAAAGTTTACCAGGGTTCGTATTGTTTGATCCTATTAGGTATTTACTTAACGCCTTAATGACGAGTGACTGCCTGTATAGTAGAAGAGGGGCTCACAGCTGCGCCTTTCAAAGATACTTGGTGTTTTCTGCATTATGCAATAGTGGTGTAATTAGGGAATGAAGATCCGCAGACATAACAGCCTGGAGTCACTTCTTAAAATCTGTTACAGTGCGCCAATGGCACAATGTAACAGATCTTCAACAAAACCATATATCTGAAATATAGCAATGCAGTACATGGTAGGATAACCTCTTGGCAGGGGCGTATCGTAGGTCAAAAGATCCGGGGCTCGTGCCCCGGATCTTTTGGCCAGTGGCCCGAATCTCCTCGGTGGTCAGCAGATCATCTGCCCGTGCGGGAGATCCTTCCTCTCGTTTCTCATCAACGATCTTGTATCCTCAGATGTGATGAGAACGAGTGCAGGCGCTGCTTTCCCCTGCAAGGACCTAGCCTCCGGGAGTTCCAGAAGCTGAAAGAACCTGTGATGATGTTCAGATCACATGACCTGCAGGGAAAGCAGCGCACAGAAAGAGAGAGAGAGCTTGCATATGAGGTGAGGAGAAAACATGATAGGGACTAAGGGAAGGGAGACATTGTGGGGCACATTATTTACTGGGGGGTGTGAGCACATATTTCATGGGGGGCTGTTGTGGGCCACATTACTTACTGGGGTTGTGTGAGGCACATTATTTCCTGGGGGGGCTGTGTGAGGCACATTATTTCCTGGGGGGCTGTGTGAGGCACATTATTTCCTGGGGGGCTGTGTGTGGCACATTACTTACTGGGGGGCTGTGTGGGGCACATTACTTACTGGGGGGCTGTGTGTGGAGGCGCCATTACTTATGCTGCTGGGGACCTTATAGGGGGCTGTGTGAGGCACATTACTTACTGGGGGACTGTGTGGGTGCATTATTACTGGGGGCTGCGTGTGGGGCACACTATTTATGGGGGCTGTGTGAGGCAAACATTCTTACTGGGGGGCTGTGTGAGGCACATTACTTACTGGGGGGCTGTGTGTGGGCACATTACTTACTGGGGGCTGTGTGTGAGGCACTTACTTACGGGGGTGGGCGGTGTGGTCACAGTACTTACTGGGGGCTGTTGTGGTAGGCACAATTTACTGGAAGTGGGGGCTTATTTCCTGTGGGGCTGTGGAGGACAATTATTCCCTGGGGGCTTGTGTGAGGCACATTATTTCCTGGGGGGCTGTGTGAGGACCATTATTCCTGGGGGGCTGGTTGAGGCACATTATCACTGGGGGGCTGTGTGAGGCACCACTAATTTCCTGGGGGCTGTTGAGGCACATATTTACTGGGGGGGGTTTTGTGAGGCACATTATTCCAGGGGAGATGTGTGAGGCACTTATTTAATTTCCTGGGGGCTGTGTGAGGCACATTTTTGCCTGTGGGGGCTGTGTGAAGGCACCTTATGTCCGGGGGGCTGTGTGAGCACATTATTTCCTGGGGGGCTGTGTGAGGCACATTATTTCCTGGGAGGACTGTGTGGGACATTATTCCGGGGGCGTGTGAGGCACATTATTACTGGGGGACTGTGTGGGTGCACATTATTTCCTGGGGGCTGTGGGACATTATTTACTGGGGGCTGGTGTGGGCAAATTCCTGGGGGCTGTGTGAGGCACATTATTTACTGGGGGCTGTGTGGGGCCAATACTTACTGGGGGCTGTGTGAGGCACATTACTTACTGGGGGGCTGTGTGAGGACACTACTTACTGGGGGGCTGTGTGAGGCACATTACTTACTGGGGACTGTGTGAGGCACATTACTTACTGGGGGACTGTGTGAGGCACATTACTTACTGGGAGCTGTGTGAGGCACATTACTTACTGGGGGGACTGGTGAGGCACATTACTTCTGGGGGGACTGTGTGAGGCCATTCTTACTGGGGGGCTGTGGAGGCACATACTACTGGGGCTGTGTGAGGCACATTACTTACTGGGGGCGTGTGGGCCATTACTACTGGGTGCTGTGTGGGGACATTACTTACTGGGGGGCTGTTGAGGCACATTATTTACTGGGGGACTGTGTGGGGCACATTATTTCCTGGGGGGGCTGGTGGGCACTAGTTCTGGGGGGCTGTGTGAGGCATATTATTCCTGGGGGGCTGTGTGAGGCACATAATTTCCTGGGGGGGTGTGAGGCACATATTAACTGGGGGGATGTTGGGGCACATTATTTACTGGGGGGGACTGTGTGGGGCACATATTTTACTGGGGCTGTGTGGGGGCACATTATTTCCTGGGGGGTGTGTGGGGAGCACATCTTACTGGGGGGCTGTGTGAGGCACATTATGTTACTGTGGGGGCTGTGTGGGGCAATTTACTTACGGGGGGGCTGTGTGTGAGGCACATTACTTACTGGGGGGCTGTTGTGAGGCACATTACTTACTGGGGGGCTGGTGTGAGGCAATTACTTACTGGGGGACTGGTGAGGACATTACTTTTGGGGGGCTTGTGTGAGGACATACTTATGGGGGGCTGTGTGGTCACATTACTTACTGTGGGCTTGTGTGGGGGACATTTCTTGGGGCGTGTTCACACATGGAACTAGGACAGGCCTTGGTTTATGATCACACTATATTTTCCAGTAATACACATGTTGATGGGTAACACGCACTGGTTTTGTTTAAATGCAAGACAAACGTGTGGCGAGCCTGCCACAGTATTGGGGAGATTGTTAGGGGCAAGCCAGCAGGATAACACTGCCAGGGAACAGATGTGGAGAATGAGGACAAAAGATGTGGTGATGGGGATTTCTCCTTTTTCTCTGTAGCTGTATATACCAGAAGTAACCATGTTATGGCACAACCACATGTGAGGGGGTCATGTACACGGAGGGGGCATACTGTGGGGCCCGTGCCCCCGGATCTTTTACCACCCTAGCAACACCCCTGCTCTTGGCACTACACATACAGAATGTAAAAAATCAACCACTCTTGCCCACGAGACAGATAGAAAATTAAATATACAAAAAAATATGTTCGATTATCACCGCATCCAAAAGTTCAGATCTATCAAAAATAATACGTAACATCTGTATCCCTGGCGGTGAAACCGTAACAAGAGAATACCCCCCAAATGCCAAATCGCACTTTTGTTCCATTTTTCAAATCGTAAAAATTAAAATGAAAAGTGATCAAACGGTCTTACAGTTAAAAAAATTTTAACTTTAACTTTGTATAAAAACAACAGATTGGTACCTGCCGCCGGGAGTTGATGGACAGTTGTCGGGGGCTTAATGCTGGCCGGCAGAGGGCGGAGCTCTGTGGCGGAGAGGGAGTGTGGGGGTGCAGCGGAGGTGTGGTGGGGGGCGGGCTCAGAGCCGGCCAGAGGGGACAGGACCTTGATGCTGGCCAGAGGGCAGAGATCGGTGGCGGGCGGGGGAGCTTGATGTTTGCCCAGATGCGTACGATCGGGGGCAGGAGCTTGATGCCGGCTGGCTGGGACGGAGGACTGTGCCGGCCAGAGGGGGTGGGGGTGCCGCCCACCTTTCCAGCAGAAGGCCGCAATCGCAGAGGTGAGTGTTCTCAACTCGCCTAGGGTAGGTGCGCCCCTGCATGGGGTGCACCATCATGATCAAACATACAGTCATACTACTTTAGCGCTCACCCTTCTCTTACTTCTTCCCCTTTTTATTACACATTCATTATTTAGATATATGGGAACTTCAGAAATGTTTTAATAATAATTGGAGCCAAGATTGTACAAAACCGTATTGTATTTGACAAACTTTGCCTCAAGAGGTTTGTTGTCTAAAACTTTTATTTATTTTTCATTTGTAGCAGAGGGGACCATGGTAACAGACAGTTCCATCTACTTCAATCTGCTTCAGCATGGTGTGATGGATGTGAAAGTAACATTGGAAGCCATGCCTTGCCTGCCCTAGGAGCTACTTTATTATCGACGTTTAGCGCCACAACTAACTATGTGCGGGCTATACACTGAAATGGATTATGATGTCCTCTTAATAAAGTATCCTATCATACCATATCTACTGTTTCTCATTTGAAAAGCAGTCCTACAAAAGAAAATATATAGGGATACTAGTATACAGTTCCGACTTACATACAAATTCAACTTAAGAACAAACCTACAGACCCTATCTTGTATGTAACCTGGGGACTGCCTGTATATAGTATGGCTAGGAGCTGACCATGGCAAATGTTTACGACTCTTTCTTATATGAATTATAGTTAATCTGTTGGAGAACAAGAGGCTGCCTGAACTCCCACAAGGGTGCTGCAGTAATATTGTGACAGGCATGGACGAAAACATACAGGAGATGAGTGTGATGTAAGCTGGCACAATTATACATAGTTTCTTTATTGACTGGGTTGCACTGCAAGATAATATAAAAGGAAGAAGTAGTGGAACTCATTACAAACAGCTTGCTGTGCAAGGAGTCATGGGAAATGCAGTCTCAAAATAATAATAATAAGTTAAAGGGGTTTGCCCATTAAAGAAAGTTCTAAAATTGAATCCCCTAATGATGTTAGCACACTAAAGATCATTTTTAACCCCCATACTTTACAATTTTACTCAGTTTTATTGCTGTTTTAGCTCCTATAACTCAGTGATGGAGAGTGTGGGTGGGGACTCTCTAAGCATAAACACATCCTAAGAAATGCTTTAGTGACAATGTGATTAGATCATCAGGGTACTGGTTGATCTACATTTTTACTTAGCTTCTGAACATTCACTAGTTTCTGACACATAGAAGTAGAGATGAAATATATCAGAGATGATGAAATCCATGAGATGGATATACAACATAATGAAACTCTCAGCTATAACACACACAGTCAGCTCTGATGTACCTCCTTCCCCATGTTCTAAAAATCTTATCTTATCTGTAGTTTGTAGTGTATGTCTTTGCACGCTGCTTGCTGGCAGGAGGTGTCTCTTAGTGTCTATATCTGAGCTGGTCTTGTAATGCAGGGGGAGGGGCAAGAGGCAGAGGGCACTGCATCGTGCAGACAAGAGAAGCTATTCATGAGAAGAATCTGTCCTGCAACCATTTCAGAAGATTTACATTCGGATCCAGGGCCAACCAAAATTGTATATACCAGGACTGATAGAGACAGATTGGAATTATACCTGTGAAATGCTGCATTTTTATTAATAACAATGAATTAGAGAATGTGTTATTTTGATATCCTGAGTTTATTTAAAAATTTTTTTCCAGAAATTGTCTTAACATGAGTGTTAGGACATGGGGATGTTCATGTTTAAACAAACTCTTACAGTAGTTCTAGCAGTGCCAGGAGCCACCCAGAAAGTACACTTAACCGGGGAACAGTTGGTACTACATCATTAGAATAGGCCATCTGTATCAGATTGGTGGGGGGTCCGTCTCTCAGTACACTTACCGATTAGCTGTTTGAAGGGGCTGCTTCTTTGTGCACAGCTAAGATGGCTTTATTGTGCTCATCCACCCATCCACCTACCCATTAAAACAATTAAGAGGCCGCAGCACTCTGGTGATTGCCACCGGCCCCTCCAAACAGCTGACTGGTGAGGATGTTAAGGGTCTGAACCCCACCAATCTTAACCTTAGGCAATCCATATTGTTATTCTAGATAGCCCTTTTTTAAAACATGTCATGGTAAAATTGCTCTTTTAGTTTGCTTCATGCTCTGAGCTAGTTGACTAAATGTTTGGATAAAAGAGTAATAAAGATAAGATATATTACATTCGGTTAAGACTCAGAGATTTACATAATACATTAAGATGACTAATTGTCTTTTCATAAACAAAAAAAAACGTTCAATGTTCCAAGAACTTTATATCTCAAGAAAACTCCTCTTCATCTCTTACTCCAAGGACAGGAAGTCTTGTTAACTCCTACTGCTGACAGGAGACTCCATGTGAGTGACCTTAGATCAGGTCTTCCGTGCTCTCCGGCCTGCAAAGATTTTTTTTCAATTCTCATAGGAATTTTGAATCCTGAGCTAGCATGAATTCAAATAAAAGGGAACATATTAGATAAAAATTTCCAAAATAAAAGTGTTTTATATTTTAATATTTTCAATATTTTCATTGTTTCCCTTCTTGACTTGAATTCTTTATGATACAAAAAGGTGCAGATTTCAATGCTGATCAAGGGTTTATCTTGCCCCTTTTGAGACTACAGCTTCAATAACCTCTGGAAATCAGAAGTAATACAAGGGAAGAGCTCTATATGGCATAATATTTCTACTGCATCTAATCTAAAGATGCTCTTCATTTGGTAACCAAATAGTAAACTATTTAAATTGTCTAGTTTTCTATATGTCTAGGAAGAAAAATGTGTCATGCTTTACTTGCAGAAGATCGTCCTTTGTTTCCTTGACTGTATCTCAAGTTATCCATGTGACAAAGCCCAAATCTGAGCCTCCCTGATTGTATACTTATGGTATGGAGAATACAGCTGCTTCTATGTGGTTGGCAATGCACAAGGGAACATACAGCATAGGAAATGTAAAAATCAAGATGTAGTCACTATTGCAGTCCAGGCTGCAATGCAGAGAACAAGTGCAGTATGCATGTGTGAAGGAAACTGTGACGTTTCGGACCCTGAAGGGTACGCAAAGTCACTTAGTTATCCTTTTATAGACACTCCCAGAACGCACGGGTTCTGAGAGGCGCAGGAAGTGAATTAAAGTTGTCCACACAACTTCCGGATATGGCACAACAATAAATCCCAGCTCGGAATGGCTATAAGATTCCTCTCATTAGCCTCAATGAAACAGAATCTTATCAACCTTGAGAAGCTGCCACCAGTTCTCCTTTAATATAAGCCCGGTCCATAACGGGATTATATAGGGTGAGGAACCAACCCGGTAGCATGTATATAAGTGAGACTCGGACGTGGGGATTCATGGATCGAGATAAAAGAGCAACACAGATTAGATTTTATATTTAATTGCCTAATGGAACCTGATAGTCCACACCTTAAGATCCTTCTCTGCTCTTGATGTTAAGATGGTTCCGAGACAAAAGACAATGCGCCTTAGGGGTGTCTGATTATATCTGGTGCAGACACACCTCTGCCCATCCAACAAGAGTCATGGGTCCCTCCGACCTGGTATTACAACCGGAGACACCATAGCTTCTCAAGGGGAAGTTGTAGGGTCATGGTTCTTGTATTATTGGATCCAGATTAATCCCTGGAGTGCAATGATACCAAACCTGACACATTTGTTATGGTCCTATCCAGAGATATTGATATCTCTGGACCTAAGGGTGCTAGAGCCCCAGGAATTGAAGCACTGTGAGTTCCTGAAGATAACAATTCCAAAAATGTTTTTGTCCTTGGAGTGAGCTGGACCATAACTCCATAACTGTCCCAATTCAACCTATTGGTTTAAGAGTTTTTATGGCTCTTTGTCTGTTTGAAAATTGGGGGGGAAATCAGCTCATGCCCTCAGAGACGGTGCGGCAACAGAAATCCTTTGAAGCTTGTACACCTGCTGTGTTAGGTAACACTAGCTAGCTCCATTAGGCTAATTAAGCGGGCTGGGGGAAAGTGGGGAATTTGAGTAGGATAAGGCCCCCCTCCCCCTGGTCACATTTATCACAACATGGAAGAAATGCAGAGTGTGATAGAGGGGAATGGTGGTGCAAGGGAAAGTTGTGTTCGTAATGGAAGTCTTCAGAAGTCTGCAGGCAAATAAGACCCTACAATCAGTGCACCTTCTGTGTACTGAATACATATTTGGTCTCCTCTGGCTTATAGATGAGTGTCCTATATCACTGTATTTCGCAGAAATACACCCGACCTTTATTAGGGCATGTATTTCCATGCTGTACCTATTCTGAACCCTACAGGAACATTTCAGACATATCTGCAAATGGCATTTGCAGTTCTTCTAATAAACTGCTCTATAAATACAGATTTAGCACTCCTTTATATCATCACAAAGTGGCTTTTTATTAGACGTATGATTAACAGGAGCTGCTTGGACAGTGTTAACTAGGTCGGTGTATATTGACTGCGGTACTGTGATTATGAAAGATTTGACTTTGAAGATACTTTATGTTATAGTGTGAATCAGCTGTGGGAACACTTGCGTGAATAAAATGAAAATATTTTTACCAAGTTTAGAAAGCGTTCTGCATGTCATAGGGGACCCAAGCAGATCTGTATAAACATTGAGATTTGTTGATGATATTTGGACCAGTGTATCAAGATATCAAGATAGTATGTATCTTATCTATAAAATTGCTCTGTAGTCATGGACGTGGGCAGTAAAAGCTAAAACATCACACATATATAAAGGAGTCACGGTGGGGAGATTTATCAAGGGCATTTTTGTGGTCAGTTTTCCTGGAGTCTGCATTGCTATAATTTGCATATCTACATCTTAATAAGTCTCCACATAGCTTTTTAGCCTTCTTGTTTCTTCTAGTCATCACCCGCTGTGTCCTTACTTATAAGTGATACCTAATTTTAACACAAAATGCTGTGAATGATTTTGAATAATGCCTGTCAGTACCTGTCCAGCAACCGCGCGACCACAACCAGGCTTGGCGCTAGCTGTCAGACTAGGTAGGTGGTGGCGAACTCACCGTGTGATGTCCCTGCGGGCTAAGGCCCAGCCTAAAGCAGATAAACCGCCCTTATAAGGGCGAACCCACTATCAGGAACCTAACTGACGGTCCCTGAGCGTCCCTACAAGGTGACAGGAAGACTTACTTCGTCTGGCAGCTGCTGGATGGTGGAGCGGACATGTAACAGGAGTACAGATATAGGCCAGTGTTCACACTGGTGCACAGAATACTAACACAGGTCTGGGACAGGAACAAACAACGTATAAACAGGACTTCAGGAAGGTATAAACAGGTCAGGTCAAGATACAGGTCAGGTTCAGATACAGGCAGACAAGCGGAGACAGGTCAAGTATATACATAGGTCGGGTATATACATAGGTCAGACTTAAAATAACCAGCAAGGTATGATTGGAATAAGCAGGTATATAAGGCCTTTCCTGGACACGCCTCAAGCCGCACACTGGGGAAACTATCCATCAGGCTAGTAACCCTTGCTGGGCAGGCCAATGTAAGGAGCATGTAATCTCTGTAATATGTGGACCCTCAACTTGGAGGTTCTGCTGCAAAAAGATAATAGAAAGTTCTCCTTTTAAGAGCTGGTAAAAAAAAGTTGCTCCTTTGCGCATCAATGACTATGGGAAAGCACAGGAGTTGTAGGTCCATATACACATTCAGCTTTTTTGCATGCATTTTTTGTAGACAAAACCAGTTGTGGATTTGTGAAGAGTACATATAAATGATAAGTGCTCCTCCTGCTCCTCCTTTACTTCAGTTTTAGATGCAATAACTGCACAATATATAAATGCATCCTTACCAATCTAGCCCTAACCAGATTTGTGTTGGCCTGTACAGAAAGCCACTTCTCAGAACTAGGTTAGAAGCTGGTGCATTACAAACAAAAGGAAAAGTAATATATTAACATTGCATGCCCTAAGGGGGATTGAATTTAAAGCATAACTTTACCTTTAAACCAATTTTTCATTGTAGAAATGAATAGTGTGGGTGCTGATTGTAAACATCTTTTGCTCCTTTTTTATCTTGTAGCGAGCACTGTATCTGAAGCCATGTGCACAGCTATATTCATACCAATATAATATTTCACTTGATAATTCAGCTCTGTAAGGAGATGAGCCTCTTCAGGGACTGGCAATAAATCAGTATTCATTACCTGTAACTTAACTGTGAGTGCAACATTCTTCATTATGGTGATGTAATGTTATTTTTAGAAAAAAAAATGGAATTGAATGTTAATACAACTTCTTTAAAAGAATTAACACACATTAAATAACCCCTTTTATATGAGAGCCACTATGGCCACATGTCATTGAACTTAGTGTCTATTGACATTGCTGTGATACATGAATGCCATTACTCGGAGTACTGCAGTGGGTGCAGTGTGGCACTGGAATCGTGCTATAATTTTCAATGTGATTTAAGTTTGTGGCGCAAGGGGTTAAAGATTTGGCACAACCAAAAGATTTAAAACTATCTTCACACCTTCATGAAATAGAACTCAATAGCCTTTCTTTTAGCTGTTCTATTTTTGCACCACAAATTGTGCCATAAAACTAGTCAGAAAATTGTGCCAGAAGTGTTGGAAAAGCACCAATATTTTGCCGCCTCTTCATAAATAAGATGCAAGAGGCGCATCAAGGAAAAAAATTCCGCCAGTTTTCCAATTTAAAGTCTATAATAAATGCCCCCCAATGTCTCCAGCCCATGATACCAACTAGGCAGTGGAACAGAGTCTGACTATACAGGCAATTTCCTATGAGTATATTTCTGTTCTCTCTGCTGCATCAGCTAACGCCAGCTCTGCTACACTATTTCAGCCTTAGATTCTGCCATATCAGCTGGGCACCAGTCCTGTACTAGCATCTGGCATACCCAACACTGCTTTGCCAGACTACACCACTCTGACCCTGCTACACCGGCATTGATAACTTAAGCCCATCTACACACTACACACCAGATTAACCCCAAAGCTGGTTGGTGTCCAGCTAACTACTCGTCCTGCATTTACATAACTACTGTACTGTACTCCGTGTCCCCAGCTAAGTCAATATCGGCTTGGCAGATCCAACAGGAACACTGTGGGGCTCATTTACTAAGGGCCCGAATTGTGCACTTTCGTCAGGTTTCCCAACGATTTCTGATTTGCGACGAATTGCCCGGGATTTTGGCGCACGCAATCGAATTTTGGCGCATCAGCGCCGGCTTTCACGCAATAGAAATCGGGGGGCATGGCTGTCGGACAACCCAGCGGATTCGGAAAAACGTAGAATTTAAAAAAGAATTTGTGTCGCAAGATCAGCACTTACATGCACGGGGACGAAGAAGGTGAACTCCGGCGGACCTCGGCTCAGCACCGACACCTGGTGGATATCGGGCGCATGGACCTTAGTGAATCCCGGCAGACCCGAATCCTCGTCGGAGAATGCGCAGCTGGATCGCGACTGGACCAGATAAGTAAATGTGCCCCTGTGAGTGTCCACCATAACATTTTGGTTATTCTTGATCCCGAAGTCTTCTTTCACATTTTTTTCCAAGGACAAACTGTTCAAATAACTCTTGAGTTAGGGCAGGAAATGGTGTCCTCAGTACTACTATTCAGCGCAAGCCATAGTTGTACTGACTGCTCTGAATCTGTGTGTTGTGTAATACTGAATACTCTCCGATACTCATGGAATGTCAAATTTCTTAGGGAGTTATGGAAATTTTCACAGAAACATGATTTGAGCAGAACACTTTGTAGTCAATGAGCCCATATTCCACTGAATGAGTTAATTATCCAATAAAGCTCACTTGGCTTGGCAATGACAATAGCAATGAATAACATCAGAGCTTTCTTGATAAAGCACAAAGAATATGTTGGCTCACATTATCTTATAAAAAAACTAAGAACATATGTGCTGTCTCAAAATTAAACACCATTGTTTCATGTATTTAACTCTATAAACTTTTCCTATAACAAATTTGGATAAACTAACTTCAAGGGAAATCATAAGCCACTAAATATTTTCTATTTGTATAAGATTTTATATGAGGATTATTGGCAGAAAAAACTGTAGAGCGCTCCTGTATAGGATCAGTATAAGGTCCTATTGTTATTCACATCTTAGTATAGAGAACCATCCTTATGTCTGTCTTACAATGTAATAGTACTACATTCACACCTTATTTTATGGATATATTATACACTAGCAAATTTCATGGCCTATACAGCGAGCATATCCATAGACATATACTGGCAGATAGAGGCATCCTTTTTGCCTCAGTCTGCCTAGTGTACATCAGATCCTGCAAGAAACACAAATAATGGAAAGATGTAGCAAGCTTCGTCTTTCCCTCCTGCTTCCTATACACACACATATAGACGCTATGGAGGACAGATGCAACTGTATTGCATCCATCTCCGGCCTCCGTTGAGCGTATTTATGGACAGATACTGGGGAAACACCCTGCACAACAGCAGCAGCCAATCACTGGCTACTGCCAATGTTTACTCCTTCTCCTTCTCCTTACATACTGGGCATCTGTGCAGCTTCACAGGCTACACCAATGATATGTCCAACCCTGCTATGCAGGGGTGTAACTAGGAGAGGCAGGGCCCCATAGCAGTATTCTGAATGGTGCCCCCCTACCCCCTTAGAAAATATTTGGATACTTTTATACAGATTTATACACATGTATATACTACACATTTATACACTCTTACACACATTTATACAACTATCCACACACATTTATGCACTCATATATACATTTATACACTTACACAGATCTGTCCCAGTAGCTGCTGACCACATGGTCCCTAGCCCAGTCATTCTGCTCTCTCCTCCCTCTCCCCCAACATTTCTGAGATGCTGATTCATGCTGTGTACTGTTATATACATATTATACTGTACAATGTGCAGCATAATATGTAAATAATGATGCACTTCCTCCATTCATTAGTGTGTCAGCTCGGATGTCGGGGGCGCCCTGACACTGTGGGCCCCATAGCAACTGCTATGGCTGCTACCACTGTAGTTACACCCCTGCTGCTGTGGGGTTTATCAGGTGGTCCCGTATAAATGCTTGAATGAATCCATGGCTGTTCATTATAATTATACACTGATGTCAGTACCTGAAATGTTGACAGGGCAGATATAGACTTTTATGACGTAGTTACGTAAAAGAGCATAGAGTTATCGTTTGGAAGGGATCCCATAGCTTCAATAGTATTACCCCTCTATAAATCCCTGGTTAAATCCCATCTTGAATAAATTGATGTGCCATTGGTGCACACAAAGTCACAACAAAATGTAAAAGAGCATAGAGCTATTGTTTGGAAGGGATCCCATAGCTTCAATAGTATTTTACTTGTGCAAAATTGTTGGACTAAATAAATAAAACATCTCTACTAGCTATAGTAGCTAAGTATATAAAACTGCATACAACAGAATGAGAAAAGGACCTTTATACTGGTTACAAGTAAGCTAACCATCAGCACTCAATATCATGCTGCAGTTGAAAAAGCAAAAAATATAATAATATAAATCTAATAATATAAATAATCTTACGGAATATAGGAAGATAGCTACAAGTCAGGGATTGCATTTTAATATTACCCCTCTATAAATCCCTGGTTAAATCACATCTTGAATATATTAATGTGCCAGTGGTACACACAAAATCACAACTAAAGATGAGTGAATCTATTCCTTAAATTGTAGATTCTGTATGAATCCAATCCGAAAAATGTTCTAATTTGCTTAGGATGAACTGATGTCGAATCCATTGTCCTGAGCATTGAATCTTGAATGATCAGTTTATCTTTAATCCCCACACCAGACTAGTTTTTTCTTAGAGCGTGACCAGACCATGCTTACTTGGCCAGATTCAGATTCATTTTGGTGTCCACAATAAATCAATTGTGAATCATGATCCGTTTACTGCAAATTGCGGTATTTAGGAGCACTATATATATATACTATAAGGCACACAAAAAATCCTTTGATTTTCTCAGAAATCAAAGGTGCGCCTTATAGTCCAGTGCGCCTTATATATGAACCGTACTTACAGACAACAGCTGCCTTGAACTGTGCACAGGTCTGCCACCTGGTGGTCATTCATCCTTATAATCAGGTGCGCCTTATAATCTGGTGCGCCTTATATATAAACCTAGACTTTTTAGAAGGCATTTATTGAAGGTGCGCCTTATAATCCGGTGAGCCTTATAGTCCGAAAAATACTGTGTTTGTGTGTGTGTATATAGTAGAATTTATATTTATTTATACAATTACAACATCTATCCTTCTACCGATCTATCTATTTATATATGTAATTATATATCATAAGAGTATAAATGACTCAAAATGTAAGAGCCCCCCAAACTGTACTATTATGAACTCAGGGGAGAACATAGACATAATATTGTACATTTCCTTCAGATTACTAAATTAAGCTTTTAAGAGCCTACTGTCTATGAAGAGTATCCAATTTAAACATGAATGTTATGATTTACCATGGAAAGCTCAACATTATATCATCTTTACTGACATACTAAACCTTTAGGTATTCATCCTCGGCATATTCTGCATACATCTGTTTACATCTTTCCCAATGTATGTTTTACATGCATATCCTATGGATATGAAATATTCCAGAAGGAAGTGTTTCTACAAACATGGTAAGGTGCAAGCAGACCCCTATAAGAAAGTATATAAAATTTACAGAATAGAAATAGTACGCTACATGCTTAAATTGTATTTCATTCTTGTGCTGAAAGAAATGGAACTTTTGTTGAACTGGAAAATAAAAATACAGTGTAAATGCCAGGCTTATTGGACTGAAATTACACTGCATTAAAGTCTGATTTTTGAGCTTGGAAATCTAAACAAGAATCTAAATTTTGGAAGACACTTGGAAACGTCTGTACTTGCTGCCAGAGTTTTATATAACAGAATACAGTTGCAAGTTGTTTAAAGTTTGTTGCCTTGTATCCACAGAAGTGGAGACAGACAAAGGAAAATGGTTAAAAAAATAAATGATAACAAAATTGGTGCTCTAATAACTGTAACCTCAGTTCTGTCATTCTCCTCATTGCCCCTTCATTTAACCCACCTGCACATTTAAGCAGAAATTCCGACTGCACAGGGTTTGTTTTTTGTCTGTTACTATAAAGTAACAATGACTACATAGAAGGTGTAGAAACAAAACAGTGTGGTAATTTTAGGCTATGCTCACATCTTGTTTTAGACCTACGTTGTATGGATACGGCGGATGGATTCCCAATGTGTCCTAAGAATGAAGGGTTATGACATATCCAACTGTGGGATATGTCCTCCTGCTCCACCTCTACCCCTTGAAATTGGGAGGTGGAGTGAACATAGGGTGTCTCCCGAGTGATGTAACTCTCCTTATATGGACAGTTACATAACTGGGGATCTCCCAGGATTGCATACATCCCCCATAGGCAGGACTGAGCAGGATGGAAAGACGCAGCCTGCATTCAGTGTTTCCTGCACAATGTATACAGGTAGTCCCCGGGTTACGTACAAGATAGGGTCTGTAGGTTTGTTCTTAAGTTGAATTTGTATGCAAGTCGGAACTGTATATTTTATTATTGTAACCCCAACCAAATTTTTGTTGGGTCTCTGTGACAATTGGATTTTAAAAATGTTGGGTTGTCATAAGAACCAGGATTAACCATAAATCTTAATTACAGACACATTTAATAAGGTTATAGCTATGTATTGTAGCCTGGGACTAAAGTACAGTAAATTAACAATTACCAGAGGTCTGTTTGTAACTAGGGGTCGTCTGTAAGTCGGGTGTTCTTAAGTAGGGGACCGCCTGTACTGTGCAGATGGAGTATATACGTAGTCTAGGGATATGTTCAGCTTGTATACCCATTGACTTTCCTGGCATATACACTAAACATATCCAAAAGACAAGATATGAATGTAGCTTTATCAACCTGTTAAAAACAGAATCCTGATGTAATTTGGGTCAGAAAATGCTTTGCACCACAATTATCAAGGGTTCCAGGCAAGACACCTTCACGACTGGTTCTAGAAAAGTGGTAAAATCTCACAGACATAGTTGTGGCTTCAAAGGTATATCAGTATACACCAGAATTTGTGTGCTGTTTTCCAGTGTAAACTAAGCAAAATAATAGGAGGTGCAATGTTACACTAGACATTCTTATTAGTCCTCCCTCATCAGACACAGTGAAAGCTGTACACATGTCTGTCTAACTTTGTGATTCTTTTGAAAAAAATCTGCCCCAGTACCTTATTTTTGATAGCAGATATTCAGATATTATCAGATGGAAATCCTCTATCCATTCTTTACAGTATTTAGCTTGTTCTGTTATAGAGCAGCTAATTCAATACACATTTAAACATAAATAAGCATAATAATAATAATCATATAAAATACAGCTGCCAAATTTTTTTTCTGACTTCATAGGCCCTTTGTTTTCATGACTAGGATAAGGATTAGCTAGCTATCTTAGAAGACACTTTGGCCTGGAATCAGAAGAGGAGATAATGATTTTCTAGGATACCCCTTTAAGCCTAATAAGGAGGCATTTAGGAAAAGTAGCTGGAAATGAAAAACAAAGATTGAGAAAGATGAAAAAAAATTGCACAAAAACAATCACTACAGTTCTAATTTATTTTCATAATATTTATTTCATTTTTATTAAGTTTTCGTACACAACTCCAAAACATTTCAATGAGTAACGAAATGAAAAGAAGATGCAAAATCTTCCACATAGGGGCTGTATGTAGTAATAGAAGAAAAGATATACAAAAGCCCCTAAAGGGGCTGTTACTGACTTGCGCCACAATTCTGCAGCATGAACAAAGTGCACCAAAAGAAATGTCGCTCACCAACCGAGCAATGTAGGGGGCAACTTTATAATCTAGTTTTGATGAATCTGGGGGACTCTGCACTCGCCACTGCAAACTGGACATAGTAAAGACGTTTTGCTAAATGTGGCCCAATGTTTTAACACCATTTTCGTAATATACAGAGTGCATTGTTTGGAGCTATGTATTGAGTATAGGAAACATGATTCTTAACCACTAGAAATATTTTATTTTAGCATTTTGTAAACAAAAATATAGTGCAAAAAAATAGCTTTAAAAATTATGCAAATGAGCTCAGGGACTCCGGGCTCCATTGGTGTTAATGGACTTTGGACTTGTATATAAGATGGTGGCTGATCATTGGTTCAAACAGCAGAATTATTATTTTTTTTTTTTAATTATTTTTATTCCATTCCCCTATAAGGAATATCTGGACCATTATACAAGCTCTTATACCTCTTGTGTCACCCCTTCATCCTCATAGACTGTAAGCTCTTGCGAGCAGGGCCCTCACTCCTATTGTTCCATATGACTGTTTGTACTCTGTAATGTAATATTATATTTGTATATGTACTACAGCATCTGTAAAGCGATACAGAATTGGATGGCTCCATACAAATAAAGATTATTATTTGCATAATGAAAGGTTTTTTTTCTTAACAACAAGGGCATAGGAAGCTTGAAGAGTAGATTTTGCCAGAGGGGGCACACAGTAGTGTCAGTGTGCTTAGTTTACATTCCTCTATCCTGTCCTTTAAATTGTATGCATTTAGTACAGGCATATTTAATAAGTTTAATTCCAGCCAAATAATTGTTTTGGAGCCTGTGACAATTGGATTTTAAATATTTTGGGTTCAATTAACAATAAAGCTTCATTGCAGCCTGGGGCTAAAGTTCAGTAAATTTCCAGCATCCATAGAGCTTCACCAGAGGTCACAGTGCGACAGAGGTCCATTTGAGAAAATGAAATTAGAAGCAATTAAATATGAATAAAACTTACCCATCCCTGCGCGATCCCCAAGGTGCATTGTCCGACGATCCTGCACAGCTGTCGCGATTCACAAAGAGTGTGCGCCCGAGATCCTGCATGTGTTGCTTCCCCGCTCAGGTCCGCCAGAGTTCCCCTTCTTCTTCCCGGTGCATGTAAGTGCTTGGTATTGCAACACAATTTAAATGTTATATCCCGCGCGTTGTCCGAATCCGTTGGGTTGTCCCGCCTCCCGATTTGTCCCGCGCCACCCTGCTCAAAAAAATAATAAATGACCCTCATAGAGATCACATGACCCTCCATCTGTGGCCATTTTATGGAATGTCTGACTGATGAGATAATAGTCCGAAGGCTTCACATTACATATCAAGAAAGCGGTACGGAAATTGTAATAGATGTATATTGGTTAGTCACCTAATATCCTGTCCCCCACACTTACACACACATTACAAAAACATGAGGTAAAGTGGCCAACCCCTTTAATGTATGCACACCCCCATAAGTAATAACATACCATCAATGATTGAAGGGTCAGGATGTCACAGGGAGTCCTGCTGGTGAGTCAAGACATGGCTGCCAGGGACTCCACAGAACCTTCACCAGGTAAATCCCATTAGGGTCTTCTGTTTGTGTGCATGACTTGGGGCTGCCGGGGTTAGTTCTAACCACAAGCGTTATGGATAGTGGGATTAACACATTGGTGCGATCATGTTGGGTCACTATTGACCCACTACATACCCCCACTGGCCTTCCAGTTTCATGGATGTCTTTATGGCAGGGATATCTCCCTCTATAATCAATACCTAACCCAGCCCTGGTCCATAGTGAGGAACAACTATTATGTTTTTCCAATGCCACTGCTCTAGCTTGAAGAATTGACTCTTCTTATTCAGTTTCAACATGTCACCAGTTGTTTGGATTAGATTAATGATGCTAGCGCTGCATAAATAGTAGTATAATAAACTTTATGTGCCTGGCCTGCTTTGGATTTCTTTCATATAAATATTAAGGATACTGGACTTCAAATGGAGCCTGTAAAGCTTTTCACTTTGAGACGATTGGAAGGTTAATGGAAAGTTACCAGCTCTGCAGCGCCTGCACATGTGCTCTTATTAAATGACTGAACACCCAGACATGTGTTTTCCGGATCACATCCTAGGAAGAGCAACATACTCCATTAGTGTTAAAAACGCATTAACTTGTTCAAAATATCTTTAAAAAAAAGAATAAGAAAAGAAAAGATCATGTGACCAAAGGTTCAGATTAAAGTTAATGGATATTTTTTTCCTTACCCACCCACTTTGATATCCAGTAGGAACCAAGTCGTGACAAGTACTGTCACAACAGATAAAAAAGAAGAAATATGTTAACCTCAATGGCATCTCTGTCTTCTGTGTGGCTATTGTTCAATATATGTCATAAAAAAGATGAATAGAATGTCTGGTATATATGTATTAAGTTGTAGTTACATCACACGGCTCTGATTATTCTCTGTGATAATAACAGCTTGTGCATCTGTGTGACATCACATGACCATGGACACATTTCTATCCAGTGAAGAACAGCAAGCAGCGATCTAGAGTCATACAGAAAGTATATTGAAAGATTTTATAATGGGGGAAGTATATATGGCCGATGTATATACGGCCGATATACGTCTCCCATAGATGGCAATGAGCGCACGGCACCCTACGGGAGCGGTACGGTGCAGTACATGTGCGGCACCATACCGCTCCATACCCGGGAAAAAGATAGGACCTGTCCTATCTTTTCCTGTTGTACGGCGCCGTGCGCCATGTATCCCTATGGAGAGGGGCGGGGGTGAGCTGCGCTCACCTCCTCCTCCTCTCTCCGCGCTGCCGTTGCCCGCTACGGTAAGGTACGGCGGGCAACGGCAGTGTGAATGCAGCCTTAAACAACCCATATCAATTATTTGCTGGAAGCGTACAATCGCATTAAACTGCAATTGCAGATGCAACCGGCATTAAGGCTGCCATGGGCCCTGGGCTGTATGACTTTTATAGCCCCTACAAATCTTGAAATTACTTCCTACATATGATACTAGAATCAGCTTCTTGGTGAATGGCGGATGCGTCCCTTCTGTCTGCCTATGTACTATTAGTGCATACAAGGAGATATACTGTATACCACTTATTCCACTTTTTTGTATGGATAAATATGAATTTCCCCAAATAAACCTGCACCCTCATTAACAGCATGTGTACCTAATAATTGCAGAGCCGGTTCATTATCTAGACTCAGCCATTAGTTCAGCCTTTAATTAGATATTGTTACCTGCTATCAGGAAATCTTTCTTTCAGACTTCCTGATGCGTAAAGCTCTTATTAATCATAGATGACAAGGACACAAAGTACCGAGTGTAGAAAAGTATACAGTATATGCTGCGCTAGTAGTCGCCCCATAATATTAGAGATTCTTCCTACTGAATGGCTTCTGCTGTAATATTACTAGATGAAGAACTTCATAGTAGTACTGTATTTAATAATAAGATAATGACTGGTATAACTCTGTCAGCAATAATAAGACCTAAACCATTCTCAAGGGGGATTATAAAGTACAGTTGTAAATGTATTTATTTCCATGAAGAATTACAGACATATCATATGTCATAAGACATATCACGCTGGGCCTCCTTGGGCCAGAAAAAATTTATAGGAGGTTGTCCTGCATCCACATGTGGGAAATAAACCCTAGTACAGTGGTGGCGAACCTATGGCACGGGTGCCAGAGATGGCACTCTGAGCCCTTTCTGTGGGCACCCAGGCCATCACCCCAGGACAGAGTTCACCAAACATGACCAAATCTATCAAATCTTCTTGCAGTCCTAAGCAATTTAAGAGATGCTGCTCTCAGCTTTATTTTACATTGACACTTCATTGACTGTTTGGAACTGCGTGAAAAGTGAGAAGGTGTAAATAGGTGTTATCTTTGTAGGTCATCCTGCTACAGCCACCATTCTTCCTGTACAGAGAGACCCTGGAGAGAAGCTACAATGATAGTCTGTATTTGCCCTCCTTCTTTCAATTGTTTTGGTGGCCTCAGGCGACCGATACAATTGAAAGAAGTGGAAGAACAGGTAACGGTAAGTTACTGCTTAAAATGCCATGTTGGCACTTCAGGGTAAATAAGTGGATTTTGGTTGTAGTTTGGGCACTTGGTCTTTAAAAGGTTCGCCATCACTGCCCTAGTATCTTCCACTCTGGCTTATGTTCTGCTTAACCTCCAGGGCCCCTACTTAAGAACACCCAACTTACAGACGACCCCTAGTTACAAACGGACCTCCAGATGTTGGTAATTTACTGTACTTTATCGCTAGGCTACAATAGCAGTTATCACAGGTGTTTGCAACTAAGCTTTATTGTTAATCCTGGTTCTTATGACGATCCAACAGTATTAAAATCCAATTGTCACAGAGACCAAAAAAATTTTTGTCTGGGGTTACAATTATAAAATATACAGTTCCGACTTACATACAAATTCAGGCAGTCCCCGGGTTACATACAAGATAGGTTCCGTAGGTTTGTTCTTAAGTTGAATTTGTATGTAAGTCAGAACCATATACTTTATAATTGTAACTACAGACATATTTGGGCAGATTTACTTACCCGGTCCATTCGCGATCCAGCGGCGCGTTCTCTGCGCTGGATTCGGGTCCGGCCGGGATTTATTAAGGTAGTTCCTGCGCTGAGAAGCATCGGAACGCACTGGAGTTCACCGAGCCGGGCTGAGTGAAGGTAAGTGCAAGCTCCGCAACATATTTTTTGTTTTAAATGCGGCAGTTTTTCTGAATCCGTCCGGTTTTCGTTCGGCCCCGCCCCCCCATTTCCGTCGCGTGCATGCCAGCGCCGATGCGCCACAATCCGATTGCGTGCGCCAAAATCCCGGGGCAATTCAGGGGAAATCGGCGCAAATCGGAAATATTGAGGTAACACGTTGGGAAAACGCAAATTATTTTTGGTATCTTTGACAATTGGATTTTAAAAATGTTGGATTGTCATAAGAACCAGGAATAACAATAAAACTTAATTGTAGACATATTTGATAACTGTTATAGCTGTTTATTGTAATCTAGGGATAAAGTACAGTAAGTTACCAATAACCAGAGGTCGTTTGTAACTAGGGGTCGTCTGTAAGTCGGGTGTTATTAAGTAGGTGACCACCTGTGTTATATATATATATATATATATTATTATTATTATTATATATTTACTATAATTGATGTATATTAAAAGGGTTGTGCTAAAATATACATTCCTTATCCAAAGTATGGAAGTCATGGAAATTGAACAGACATAAATGGAATGCAGGTCATCAATTAACCTCTTGAGGACATATGTGTACTATGGGCAGTCCCCAAGAGGTTATACCATCATATAGAGCATGGGCCCCAACCTTTTTTTGCCCAGGGACTGGCTGTAAACATAAATATTCTCCAGGGACCGGTGGATAAGGGGATGTGGTCTATTTTTTAGGTTCATAGCCAAATCTGTATATTTGTATGCCCCATCATAATTCCCTGTGTGCCTAAATTGTCCCATTTCCTGAAGAAGTACCCTCACTTATATTGTCCTCTTTTCTGTAGCATACCCCCTCCCATGTCTGCTTTCCTGCATCATGCCTTCCTCCCATGTCCTCTTTTCTTTAGCTTCCCCCACCCTCTGCTTCCAATGGCCTCTTTCCCAGCCGAACTCTGTAGAAAAAAAAACTCACCTTCTTCATTCACCTGCAGTAGTCTTGTCTTCCACACTAACGCATGGTTCTATTGTCGGTAGATACGATGTGATGAAATCATGACGCTCGCTGTCAATAGAATGCATTATCAGTGCATTAGTGTGGAAATTACCGTAAATAAGAGAAGAGGTTGTCGTGGCCCATTACCAGCTGTTCCACGGCCCGGTCTTGGGCCGCGGACTGGTGGTTTGGGAACATTGATATAGAGGATACTCAAAAGACCATACCATCATATAGGGGATCCCTGCGCTCAGCTCTTGTTCTGTTTATAAAGGATCTTTGCTCTCAGCTTTGGCAATCCATATAGATCCTTAGCTCCAATCAGCTTTAGGTGGTCCTATTCTTGGGGCAAATGTATGCCCGTTACCAATTGTTTACAAAGACCACCAATGATGTTCATAAATTTTCCCCTCTTTGCATATAGAGAATGACTGACAGGTCTCATTGTTAGAAGACCTGCTACTACAGATGGAAGGGGTCGACTTTATTGAAGCAACCCAGTATACTATTTTTTACCATATTAAAAATAGTTAATTTAGTAAAAATCAGGGGCTTAATTGTACATCATTCTTGCCTGCCTATGGCACCAAATTCTATTATCCTAGGGCCTGGAATGAAAACGGCAGGACTATGATCGTGTGACACACTGGGGCACATTTACTTAACCGTCCGGAGGAGTCCCCGAACATTGTGCGCCCAATATCGTGGATGTGTCGCTTCCCCGTTCAGGTTCCCCCGGAGTTCACCATCTTCTTCCCGGTGTATATAAATGCATTGGTTGGAACACAATTTTAATCTTAAATTCCGTGCTCAGTCCGAATCAACCAGATTGTCCGATGGCCTGCCCCCTGATTTCTGTCACATGAAAGCCAGCGCCACTACGCCAAAATCTGGTCACGTTCAACACAATCCCCTTATAAATACCTGTCCCAGCGGCGCAAAGCCCGTATACCATGAACAGTCCGACAGAAATGCGATCCACGGACCCTAAGTAAATAAGCCCCACTGTGTGACTGTGATAGATTCAGGAATAACCACATTAGCTCAATGTCCTATTCTAAATACATTAATTGTTAACTTGTTGCTAACTGTTAAAGGGAATCCATCCGCACAAATTACCAACCCAAACTAACTGCTATGCTATGCCCACACATGTTATCCATACCTTTGTTTTTATTTTCCTGCTGCTCCTTCCCAGCTGAAACTTAAAAATATGCAAATGAGGTTGAAGTGCTTTGGGGGTCTCCAATGGCACAGCAATAATAATGCCCCTGTTACACTCGCTGGACTCAGGAGTGGTGTAGCTGAGGGGGGAAGGATGAGGATAGGCGTTGGATGGTGGAAGTATAACAGGGGATGTTGTTATTGCTGTGGAGCCCTAAGATGCTCTAACACCCCCAAAGCATTTGCATATTGCTAAAGTCAACAGTTAGCATGAAAAAAAAAGATATAGGTGACATTGGTGGCCGTATATCTACTTAACATAGCAGTAGGTTAAGGGAGATAAATAGTGTTGATGGATTCTCTTTAATTTAAGTGGATTTTTCCTAAAGTTTGCAGATATAAGCAACAATGGGTTATCAATCTATAATTTGCTCATCATGTTGACATGGGGAATTGGCCCAAGTCATGGTTGTGTGGCGACTATTATATGTGACACTACCCTATGTGTGCACAATGACAGCAACAAAGGATTATGAGAAATAGAGATGCACTGTTGTCAATGAGACATAACATCAGAAACCAACCAAACACTGCGTTTACACATTGCTGCTATCATTCAGGTCTTGGATGCAGTTTAGTTTATCACACCAAAACAAGGTGTTAATCATAAGAAAACAAGATCATATAAAGTCCACATGGTTCTTCTCTTTTTTTATTTCACTTCTGCTTTTGACTTTAAAAACTTAAATAAAAACCAGAAGGTGAAGATTTATGTCCTCAAGTATAAACCTTTAGTTGTTTAATACACATTAGGTCATTTTTATGTCTTTGTTTTTCTGTTTACTACAAGGTTTGTGCTTTATTTGGACACGGACCGATTATGTGTTCCAGAGACGTGTTTGTTTCAAGGGGTTCAGGCATGTTTTTGCATTTCATTTGAATATAAGTTTTGGGAATAAACTCAGAAGGGTGACCTTCCCAGTCATGTCATGCAGTAAAGCAGTTTAGCAGTCACGCACATAGAGGACGAGGCAGTGCATGCTGTGACAGGCATTGAGCTAGCAGATTCCCTGTCACAGATATCTGCAAGTGAAAGTAAAAAAGCTTATTAGAAAACATCTGCTGGGAAATGTCCTTGCTTTTTTTAACCTGACAATTTATGACTTTAAAATAATTCTAACAGAATACACCTGGTGACTAAGAGAACATTTGTCTTAACACAGTGCCTCACTGCCTCACTTTAAAATTCAATATATCAGTGAATTTAGACCATTATTAATAAAGCATTGAGCCATGAGGCAACTAACACTTAACATTTTTTTGTGGTTACAATTATGAAATCACTCTAAAAGTGACCCGATGTTAGTTTCACATCAAAATTCTAAATAAAGATTCTTCTCAGCTGCATGATTTAGTTCTGTAATGTGGAAGATCAGCTAAGGTATCAGCTAATAATTCTGACACAGCCTGGAGAGAAGCAGAAAGAAGCAGTTTATAAGTTTACTTAATAGAATGTACAAACATGAATTATTTTACTGGACTGGATGATAAAGAATGTGGTAGTGCCATAGTGGCTGCACTTGCGATAGCACAGCTGTGGAAATGCCACAATGATGCAAAGCTGTGAAAATGCAGATATGAAATGACAGAGATACGAATTAGGGTGAAGACACACGTGGCGTTTTTAGGCCGTTTTTGGTTAGTGCGTTTTCAGATCGTTAAAAACGCATCCGTTTTTTAAATGCATGCGTTTTTGTCCGTTTTTAATTGCGCAATTTCGAAAAAACAGACAAAAACGCATGCGTTTTAAAAAACGGATGCATTTTTAAAAACTGATGCTTTTTAACGCATGCATTTTTAACCATCTGAAAACTAAAAACGGCCCAAAAACGGCCTAAAAACGCCACGTGTGTCTTCACCCTTAGAGATGTAGTTTACAGTGATAAAACAATCATTTGGGCTCAAAAGTTTACACACTCCTGCAGAATTTGACTTTCTTGTCCTTTTTTCAGAGGATATGAATGATAACACAAAAACTTTTTTACACTCATAGTTAGTGGTGGGGTCGTTTATTGTCAAACCCCTGTATTTTCTCTTTTTCAATCATGATGACAACCAAAACATCCAAATGACTCAAAATGACTCAAAAAGGCCTTGAAAGGCAAAATTCTGCATTATGCAAACTTTTTAGCACAACTGTAGCTGTGCTAAAACAATGTTCAATCAGCAAAGGAGAAAAGCTGTGAACATGAATCAGTGCAGCAAAGAAGCAGAACTGTTGATGTGTAATTGTAGTAGATGTAAAGGGGTATTCTCATTTCGGCAAATTAATGTTATTGTTTGCATGTTGAAAAATTATAAATTTTTCCAATATACTTCCTGTATCAATTCCTCGCGGTTTTCTACTTCTCTGTTTGCCGTCCTTCTATAGAAAGCTTCTATGTTTATTTCCAGTGAACTGAAATCTGACCATGGTCACACAGGTGCACAGCTTGTTAGTATCAGTGAGTAATCAGAGCCGGGGGTTATAACGAGCCGTGCACCTGTGTGACCATGGTCAGATTTCTGTCCACTGGAAATAAACAATGAAGTTTTCTATAGAATGACAGAGGTCTAGATAATATATTGGAAAACTGTATAACTTTTATTTGCTGAAATGGGAATACCCCTTTAAGCCCAAGTAAAACAGTGTTAACCTCAGTTTATTAGTGAATTTAAGCCAGTTAAGGTCAGACCTAACATGAATGAAGTTTGAGGTTTAGGCTTGCATCACACTTGACACATTTACACTTAAAATGTTATACTTTAAATATTAATTGCTTATGGAAAAGCTAAACCTTAGATTGTCCATATCTGCACAATGCCTTCATATAAAATATAAGTCACTATAGTTACCACAGTGTGGGGGCAGCTGGTTTCCTCCAAAATATTCTCCATGCCCTCTATGTGACACAAGTAACACGGAAGCATTCATGTATCAAATATTGTGACAGATAAGGGAGTAAGTAAATATAGCAAAATGCTGATGTTAGAAATGTTATATTTCATATTTTTTCCACAGATGCCAAGAGCTCTGACATTGTGACAGGATGTCATTATGGTTTCACAAAACAACACTATCACCAAAGCAATGACAATTATCAAGGCAACGACTTCATATTACAAAATCTGTCGTGTAAACCAGTTCTACTGTTGCAAGCTCCATAACTACACAAAAGTAAGTATAGACGTTAATATGATGTAACAATAATTATATATTATAGTATATATATATATATATATATATATATATAATATCAATATATGTATATTTTCCCCCCTATATTAACATAAAATTTTAAAATGCCAAAATTTGGAATAACCCACCTCCTGTAAATTACATACCGTATATACTTGAGTATAAGCCAACCCGAGTATAAGCTGAGGCCCCTAATTTTACCACTAAAAACCGTGAAAACATATTGACTCGAGTATAAGCCTGGCCAAAGCCTGCATTGGTCACAGCCTCCCAGTATATAGCCACCAAGCCCCCATTTGTATACAGCCAGCCCCCTTTAGTATATAGCCAGCCAGTTCTCTGTAGTATAAAGCCAGCCCCCTTTAGTATATAGCCAGCCAGCCCCCTGTAGTAAACAGCCAGCCCCCTTTAGTTTATGGCCATTCCCCTGAAATATACAGCCAGCCAGCACCCTTTGGTAGCCAACCAGCCCCCTTTAGTAGTCAGCCCCGTTTATTAGCCAGCCAGCCCCCTGTAGTATACAGCCAGCCCCAAGTTTGCCCAGCACTTAAAAAAATAAACTTACATACTCCCCTTCGGATGGTCCCGATGTTTGACGCAGCTTCTCATCTGTCTTTTCCGCGATGCTCCGGTCCCCGCATCCCCTCTTCTGTCTTCTGTCTGCTGAGACTCACCCTACAAAGATGTACCCCACCCAATAAAGTATCAAAAAGTGTACATTGAATTTTTTCAAAATAATATAAATGGCTGGCCTGCAGTAAAAAAAAATAATGGCGTTATCTGTCCAGTGTATTCGGCAAAAGTTTTCCTGGCTTTATTGAATGCTTTCTATGTTCTTAATTTAATTGATTTGTACAATTTTAGCACCAATTTCACTCGATTCATCATCTTATTTTGATTAGAAAAGTAACTGCAAGTTTTTCTCTGAGCAACTTTTAGAATGTTCATGTTTAAGAAGCCAACAACCATTTGATTTACGGGATTTGAGCAATAATTTTGTGCAAAGTTTTATAAATGACAGCAGCCAAATACCAGAGTCCATAAATAAGTAAAATAAAAAAATGTTACATGGTAAATGCCCTTAAATGTTTTCGTTTACTTATGCAAAAACTATGTGACTATGTTTTTTTTTCCATTGTAATACATTAAGAATATTTTTCGAGTTTCAAGTACATTGCATAGAATATTAAATGGTGCTAGATGGGGGTATAAAAAACACAAAAATTTTAAGGGTTGCAATGGGAAGGGCTTAAAAATGATATGTATTATGTAGACCCCTGACAGACTAGTGGAAGCGGCTGTACACCATAACACAGGCTGTCCCTGTATATAGGAAATTCAATATACTTACAAAATGACACAATGTGGTGTGTAGATAATATCTGTATATAAACTATAAATGGTGCTCAGAGGTAAACCTAACGTGTGAGTAACTTTCCATGATGCACGAAAAGTACATTTAGTGACAATTACTGTATAATCGGCGATTCTCACGTCAATATTTCACAAAGGATGTGCTGACTGTACTTTCTGAAATCCCTCAGGCTCAGTCCTCCTATCTTCAATGTGGAAAAAAACATTAAAGATTACAGTTCACAAAGGGAGAATCCCGAATAAAACTTAGTAAAAACAGATCTTGAAGCGTCACTGAAAACATTATGTACTTCCAAGATGTGTTCCTGCTCTTGGTCTGATTCCTAGTAGATGTTTCTTAACCTTTAGTGACTGCTCATCCATCATTGATCTGCAGATTAGAAACAGTCCTGTCTACTGTACTTAGCTTGTGCTCTCCCTCTGCAAACAGATACACTGGAAAGGGAGCCATAGGAAAACTATTTAGGCGCATTCACACTGCGCACCAGCGTGGTATCTGGCCGCAGCTGCTGTTTACCGCTGAGGTCTGGGGTACATAAAAGTAGAATACATGTAATATGCAGCTTCATTTTTTGCACTGTTGTTTTTTAAGTTATACATAAATATTTTTCTTTTTAGAAAGGCATTCAAAGCTGATTCTCTTTAAGTAACTATCCCAGATGCACAAGAGCACATTTTGTGTCTTTGTAATTGTTGCCAAAGGTCAACTATTATTGCCAATGGGTACCCAAGAGGTTTCCCTGGGATCTAGAAAACCTCTATCCGGCTGGGACTGGGGTGGTTAAAAAAATAAAAGCATACTTAACCCTCCAGCCCTGTATTCACTCTGGTAATTCTGGTATGAAGCCCTGTGTGGGTCACAGAACCCACTTTTTCCCAAAAATGGCCTCTCTGGACCATGGGAGGTCACTTCCATTTTCCAGGGAACTTCCTTTATTGTCCTTTGGTCCTAGAAGGCCACTCAATGGCTGAATTGGTTGTGTGACTCTCCCCTCCCTCAGAACTTCCCACCAGTTACAGGCCCAAGAGCCAGAAGTACTGCAATGTGGGAACCAGGAGTGGAGCAAGGTGAGCTTGTGTTACAGTAAAGCATACATGAAATTACAAAAACCTTAAAAACAAAATTGATTTGTTTGTTTTTTTTGTCATAAGAAACACTTCAAATTTTCCAATGTTTAAAGGGAACCTGTCACCGCATTTTCACAAATTCAGCTAGTGACAGGTTCCCATAGAGCTCTAGTAACTCACTGACACCTTTCTTTTAGTTAAAACTTGTTTCCCTTACATCCCCAAAAATCAACTTTCCTACCTAGCATCGGAGGGTGGCATGCCTTGCTTGGCTAACCCCTCCCATCTACTCCTCTCCATGTCCCATGCTTGCATGTCATGTGACCAGGGTGATGTAATCATGGAGGATGGGGATGAGTAGAAGTCCATGGAGGCATGCTGTGATTTCATGTGATCAGATACATATATGGGGTAGACTTTGCAAATCCTACTGGGTAAAGGACCTTAGATTACATCATTTTGGTCACATGACATGAAGTGCCCAATGATGTAACAAAACTCTCATTATTCCTTACATACATCATGTCCTGGCAGTGAGACCTGTCAATCAGGAACAAGCAGGAACAAGGAGGAAGAGCAATGCAAATAAACTTTACTATGCAGGACCCACTTAGTGTATGACTCACATCAAGTCATTTGCATATAATTTTACAAAATGATTTTTCTTACATTGCAGCCATGGAAAAGAACCATTAAGGGATAAGTACACTGCTTTTTAATCATAGTTTTAATGAAGTATTTATTTTGGGTGTGTTAATTTAAATGACAGGTTCTCATTAAACTTTCCTAAAGATAGAAATATGCCTTCTATGAGAAATCATAGATTATATAGCAATTAAATGTTCTCAATTTCTCAATAGTGGTGCAATTAAAAATGTACTTCTTTTTAAACTAACACAAACCCATGAACAAATAACCCTCAATCCATTTTTTTGAGAAATTTCCTGTTGTTCTCAAGCAGTAGCTACTATGTGGTATGTATCTCCATGGTAACAGACAACATAGTCTGTAGTCTGGTCCTGCAATCATTAGGCCTCATTTATGAAAACTGTCTCACAGTAACAGCTCAGTTTTAATTTTTATCAAAACAATTACACACGCTAAAGTTGAACCCTGATTGGTTCCAATGGCCAACAAGGACACTTTTACTGTTTTAACAAATGAGGTCCAAAGCCTCTTTCATGTTTTTGTCCAATTTCTGCATAACTTACATTTGGCAAGAGAAATGTGTTACTATGTGAGGTGCTGCATACACTATCTTTTGTGCAGATATACAATCTGTCTTTGCTCTGTTTGTTGATTCTTATTACGTACTTAGCGGCAGTTATCCACACGCGGTCACGAAAGTCATGCGCCTAAAAGTAACGTGAGTCTAACTTTCAAAACATCCCCGTGATGGAGGCTTATATTTACAAAACTTGTGGGGCACTGTAAAATTTATAGGAGGATGTCAGATGGTTGTAGAATGCAGTCATACAAAAGCATTCTTTTCACAGTTTGGTTCTGCAATAATGAGGCTGAAAGTAAACAAGGTCCTTTGCCTGCACTTGTAAGCGGCTTCATTTATTCTGCCTTTTTACAGCTGGAACTAATTCGCACAAACGTTTTGGAAAGTCTATGTTATGCTGTATAATATACATACACCGTACTAGTACTCACAGATCTACGTACATATGGTATATAATGTGTATATATAATAAAATTCCTTTATTCCGGCATACATTACTCCTGAAATCTGAGCATTTGTTTCCACCACAGAATTTCATCTGGAACCGCAGAATAGCTTAAGCATAAAACTGCACAGAAGCAATGAATAATGGGATTCTATGGAAAGTCGAATATTTATATGATGTCATTATTTTTTACTTTATACTATATGATACTTACAAACCTTTTGTTACAAAAATGAGGACATTTAATGGGGTTGTCCGAGTATAGGACTGATCTGGCAAGCTCTGTGCAGCGCTGTAGAATCTGTTGGCGCTATATAAATAAAGGAATTATTATACAGTACAGGCAGTCCCCAGGTTACGTACAAGATAGGGTCCGGAGGTTTGTTCTTAAGTTGAATTTGTATGTAAGTCGAAACTGTATATTTTATAATTGTAGATCCAGACAAGAAAATTTGGGCCCCCAAGGATTATCAATAAAGCTTCATTACAGACACCTTACAGCTGATTATTGCAATCTGGGACCATAGTAAAGCATTCAGAAAGCTTTACAGAGGTCAGAGGGGTCTGTCTGTAACTATGGGTTGTCTGTAAGTCAGGTGTCCTTAAGTAGGGGACCGCCTGTACATAAAAATTTTTATATATGGCTGGAAGGGCTTTGAATTTGGGAACAATTAGGGATCTGATCTGAAGGTGCTTATCTATAACAAAATACAATCTAAAATATGCCCCCCTTCTATCTGTGGCAGATAGATGGATGTTTTCTTCCACAGTTCTTCACGTGAGAAAGCCTCATACAATAAGACTAGCCATGTGATATCATGGGTAATATAAGCAGCATGCTGTACCTTCCATAGTGCATTTTACACTGGAAGTTCAATGATAAAAACTGCTGTGTGAACTAAGCCGACAAAACCACAGGTAGTTCCTTATCGGATCACTGGGATGTGATTCTGCAGGGTGGCCAACGAGTTCAAAAGGGTTACACAGACTACATTTTATTGAAGACGATTTAGAAACTTCTAATTTTAGAAGTAAAAATGAACACTAAAGTGGCCAACATGTCTAGCACCTTCAGAGAACCCCATCTAAATACTTACAATTCAGCTGTGGGTGACATTTCTAGACACTGCCTACTCATGCAGTGGCAGGGAGTCCAGTAAGAAAAATGATCAATCTGTAGGAGTGCCCTGAGGAGGAAGAGACATTCATTAACCTCATCAGATAAGTCAACCTTTCTCTAGTGGAAGATTACTGGCACTAAACTAAAGCTGAATTGTTAAAAAGAGGCTACTCCGCTACAAACATGTATCATACAGCAAATGACTGAGATGACCTCATGAATCCTGTGGTCATTTTTGTGCACCTCAGAGTATGTTTCTTAGCTTACACTTGTTAACCCATCTTCAGATACACCAGACTGTAAAGAGAAATTTAATGTTGCCAATATCAATATTCTATTCTGGTTATTACATTGGGACATAATAAGAGAGATTTGTAATAACTTCAGTAAATAATTGATTGTGTAATGAAAAGTTATACAATTTTCCAATATACTTTCTGTATCATTTCCTTGTAGTTTTCTAGATCTCTGCTTGCTGTCATGCTATAGGAAGCTTTATTGTGTACTTCCTGTGGATAATACCCAGTCCATGGTCATGTGATGTCACACAGATGCTCGAATAGTTATATCAGAGAGTAATTAGAACTGTGTGTTATAACAAGCTGTGGCCATGGACCGGTTTATATCCACAGGAATCAATGAAGCTTCTTGGTGAATGAAAGCAAGCAGAGATCTAGGAAACTATGAGGAATTAATACAGAAAGTATACTCGAAAATTGTTGAACTTTTCATTAAACAAACATTTATTTAAGGAAATCTGCTATCAAAATCAAGCATGTTAAACCAGAGACCCTTAATCATAGATCCAGACACAATGGGGGTCATTTACTAAGGGCCGATTCGCGTTTTCCCGACGTGTTACCCGAATATTTCCGATTTGCGCCGATTTCCCCTGTATTGCCCCGGGATTTTGGCGCACACGATCAGATTGTGGCGCATCGGCGCTGGCATGCACGCGACGGAAATCGGGGGAGTGGCCGAGCGAAAACCCGACAGATTCGGAAGCCCGAGCCGGTGAACTCCAGTGCGTTCAGATGCTTTTCAGCGCAGCAGCGCCACCTGGTGGACAGCGGAGGAACTACCTTGATGAATCCAGCGCAGAGAACGCGCCGCTGGATCGCGAACGGACCGGGTAAGTAAATCTGCCCCAATGAATGTGGTAATCATATTATATATGTTATCCATGGGCTTCGTCCTTCTTAAATCAACCTTTACATTTATGCTAATGAGCCATACGTGCTCTGTGGGACGTTACCATACCCCTGAAGTGCAGCTTCACAGGGTGTTACACTGTGCTGGAGTTGTGGAAAGGTGAGATGTAGGCCCTCCATAGCCCTTCTCTCTCATCAGCATAATTGTAAAAGTTGATTTTAGGAAGGAGGCCATCGATAACGAATATAAGAAGATTACCACAGTGGCTGGATTGATGAGCAAGTGTCACTGGTTTGTCATGCTGGATTTTGATGGTGGATTTCCTTTAAATTAAAATTAACAATAAAAATTATCTTACTATCTTTTATAGTGTTTATAACATATATACAAGTGACCGTGTAATATGTGGCTTTGTCTAGTCTGCCAATGCTGTAGTCACATTTTGTAACTTTTGGTTATTAAGGCAGTTCCAGCTTAGGAACATCACCTCTATAACATCCATATGTGTTAACAGGAGATATGGTTAGGAGTAATAAGACGCCTCCTTTGAAAGTTTACATTGGGTATGTCACTGCTCTAATTTTTCTACGAATTTCATCTATCTAAGCACAGAGAATGTTTACATTGTACATTTACACTGTAAGCCACTACTCGCAAAGTCCTCAATCCTATTGTCTCAATTTCAGAGATCTGCAGGTCTACGTTACCTGTGAATGTGCAATTATAGGGTCACATGTGTCACGCTGCAAGTGGTAACTAATCATACTGGATGTGGCTGTGCAGAAATACAACAACTTTAGATATCTAATGACGATAGAGTTGTGCTCAATTACAGGTCACAACATGACCCCACTTACTGGTATGCCATCTAGATGTGCCACAAACTGACACTATGTAACATGTCAACACGCAGCACTAGACTTTTTTCGCTTCTTTTTTTTTTAGCTTTTTAGGCTACTTTTTTTTAAAGTTTTTTTTAAGCTACCAGGTAACCAAGTGATGTATTGGTCAACGCTGATGAGCTGCAGCAGTGACATGCCTATGAATAGCACATTACTGACTATGGTCGAAGAAGAGCTGCAAAAGCTCGGACCGAGTTGTCGGGGCTGAAACAGAGGGTTTTGGTTTTAAATAGAGTTGCAAAAAAGCAGTTTTGTATTTGATGTGGACAAAAAGGAATATGACACACAAACTTATCATAAGAATATTTTATTTATATATTGAATATATCTGTATATATTACACACAGCTTTTTAAATATCTTACTTTGCCATTTATATATACATTTCTTGGACCAGTTTAGACATACAGTATGTGGGTTCTGGGTTTTTACATACAATGAAAAGACAATGACAGGACTCTATACATATATACAAATCATATATGTACATACAATATATTACACTTCTAGGAACTCATGGATATATTACATTGTAAAAGTATCACAAAACAGGACATAAGGTCAGAAACAGTAACACAAGACAGTCACCTGCACAGGACGTTATGAGTGGATCTCTATGAATCAATACAATACCAAGAAAGCTACATAGTGTTTTTTTTTCCTTTCAGCTATATTCTAGTTGTGATGTTTGTGCCCATACATTTGAACCAAATATGTTGTTTCATGCATCTCGTGATCATTCTGAATAAGCCGTGATTTTAACAGGAATGATGGACACATTATTAGACAGTACAAAGACATACTGTTAACCAGAGAACCGTACACAAAACTTACACTGTATAAAGGTGCACAGACAGCAATTGTTATGACAGAGGATGAAATGCAACGATTTTAACAACAGAGAAATAAGGAATCTCAGACTTTGTTTGACTTCTGCCAATGGTGAAGGGAATTAATCCAGTGTCATTGCTCAATGCACATGAGAGGACTGCACTTTTATAATATATGTTCATATAACGGTTTTTAATGATTTAATAATCCTGGAACCTAACTTGTTAAAAAATGTATTTTAGTAATACAGGCAGTCCCCTACTTAAGAACACCCGACTTACAGACGACCCCTAGTTACAAACGGGCCTCTGGATATTGGTCATTTAATGTACTTTAGCCCTAGGCTACAATAATCAGCTGTAACAGTTATCACAGGTGTCTGCAATTAAGATTCATTGTTAGTCCTGATTCTTATGACAATCCAACATGTTTAAAATCCAATTCTCACCAAGATCAAAAAAAATTTTGTCTGGGATTACAATAATAAAATATACAGTTCTGACTTGCATACAAATTCAACTTAAGGACAAACCTACAGAACCTATCCTGTACGTAACCCGGGGACTGCCTGTATGTAAATTAACTACATGGGCTACTGGGGTGTGTACTAGCCTGGCCAGGCACTGATAGCTAAGGCTAGTACATGCCCAAGTAGCCTCTGCAATTAATTTGCATATTACTAAAATAAAGTTTTTTAACAGGTTAGGTTAGGTTCCAGGATTATTAAATTACAGATTACCGAAAAGGCAGGTAGGAGGAATCTACCATCAGATCTACTTTTGATGGTAGAGTCCTCATGGTAGGTTTCCGTTAATAGCAACATTATATGCTCTAGTCCTCAAGACTAATTGTTCCCATCCTTAGGCTAGTTTTTCACGAATGTAATACAAATGCATTATCCTGGTATGACTTTTGTTATTTCCACAATTATAATCAAGGGCTTATCGTCACCACTGGAATAAAAAAAAGGTTGTCAAATACAAAAAAAATATCTGCTGCTATGGATTTCTTCCTCTAGAATTTGCTCCGTGTGCAATTTTGGCTTCCAAAATACACACAGCTCTTTGATTTCACATGTCTTTGAAGAATATCGAACCTTTTTTGTTGGCAACAAAGAGAGAAAAAGAAGATGTGTAAAAGGCTATCTAGATATAAACAACTTATCTTTAATAATTATCCAAAATATATAAGTCACAAACAACCCAAACCCATAATAAAAAAAATAATTGTTGGTTGGGGTTAGGTGGCCCCACCAACCAGTTGCCACAACACCCAGGTGTAAGACTGCTCTAGGTAACATTTCACATCACAAGCATGGTAACAAATGTGCAGGTGCTGCACCACAACATTGGTGTACTGGGTTTCTGGGGTGACTTCTCTTCATTTTTTATTTGTGTTTTATCATTCTTGTACCCCCTGTAGTATTTTTTTACCATGCTTGTGATGTGAATTGTTAACTGGAGCTGTCTTACACTTAGATGTTGTGGCAGCAAGTTGATGGGGCCACCTTACCCCTATCAATTGTTTGTTTGTGATTTATATACTTAGCATAATTAATAAAGATAAAGTTGTTTACATCTAGCTGGCTTTTCATATAATTTTCATGTGAATTTATACCCTACATTGGCAGTGCCTGCCATTTGTGTGTCAACCACTTTCTGTTGTCACTAATAGCGTTATCGTTATTCCCCCATGCATATGTATGCTCATTTTTTCAAAGTTTTGCATGTATCCTGAAAATGAAACAACTACTCTCAGAGCTCTTTCAGACTACTTTGTCAGCAGCTTTTCCCCCCAAGAAAAAAAGGATCATACAGTTAAAGTCAAACCCACCCAAAACGTGACAGTGATGGCGAACCTTTTAGACACAGAGTGCCCAAACTACAACCAAAACCAACTTTTATGTTGCAAAGTGTCAACATGACAATTTAAGCAGTAACCTATTGATCCCAACTGTATCACATGTCTCTATTGTATTGGCGTCCTAAGGACACCAATACAACAGAAAGAAAAATTGGATTGTAGCTTTCTTCCATGGTCCCCTGAAGAATCAGGGGACCCAGAGCAGGAGCTCCAACCATAAACCATCTCTGTCCATACCTTCTCGCTTCTCGTGTAGTCTTGGCAGCCAAGTAGGTGTCTTGGACCACAGGAGGAAACCTGGAGTCATGTCTAGCAAATTATGTGCTGGGGTGAAGGCCTGGGTGCCCACAGAAAGGGCTCAGAGTGCCACCTCTGGCATCTGTGCCATAGGTTCGCCACCACTGTCCTGTGACATCATGGGGGAGTCAGGTTAGCCAATACATATCTAAAGTCTATGACCTGTATATTGACACAGAGTATGTTTTAGATCAGTAGCTACAATATATAATACAATAAAATTGGGGGAGAAGCAAGATGGTTATTTAATATGTGTTCAAACAGCTGTCCCATAACTGGAAATTGAGGCGTCTTTAGCAAGTTGCTGCAGAAGACTTTGTATTCCCAGGCCGAGGAATGAACTGGTTCACTTTCTGTTTAAACTGCAAAGAATACAGACATCTGTTTATTGTGATTTCTGCAATTAGCCATGAGGTGCTTCAGTATTGTCACAGCATGGTATGTCTGCTCCACGCATTCCTTGCCCCCATAAAAGTGCATTCCTCTTCGTGCATACAAGGGACATGGCTGTGAGAACACAAATAAGGCACATATAGTAATACGTGCAGAATCTGTCTAACTAGCGAGGTCCAATTGCTTATATTCATGTACTTTTCACTGTGTATATAGATCTACACGATGGAGCCAAAATACATGACTGAAAGCAAAACAGTGCGGACAGCAGCAAGAGCCAACAGGCCTGATAAGAGATAATAGGAAGATGAAAGAGCAGGACTCTTTGATCTTCATAATTTGTGGGGAATCTCATCAGACCAATGTTGGGACTGCTTTGCAGTAAGCTGTGGTTATTTCTGACTTCTCCACTTATTTTTTCATATTTCAATGACACCTTTTGAAGCAGTTAAGTAAACCCATTAAACCAAATTAGAAAGAGTAATGATGAACACTACAGTACGGGGCACTGCTAGATAAAGGTGTAAGCTTAAACTTGGGAAGAAATTAGAGTGGCCACTGCCAGCATTTATATACTCCCATAGGGGCACATTTACCAAGGATCTTGCGTATCCTTCTGTCGGACTTTGCACATATTTTTAAGTGTCTGTGCCATGTATGTTTTGGAAGTGACCTTTTTGTCCGACAGAAGTGTGTTTAACACCCCGTGTTAAAGGTGCACCAAAAAAAGTTGGTGCACTGTATTGGGGACACACCACACGTCATGAATCTGGCGCCCTGTGCTCACTGCACAGTAACATAGAGCAGTTTGCACTGTTTTTCGTAAATGTGCCCCATAGTCTTCTTTGTCAATGATATGCATAGGTAACAGAGGAGTTTACAACTGACCTTCTTTATTTAGTAAACTTACATGAAACAAGTCAGTACATCTCACAGAGGTAAGGGAGGACTCACAGAACATCACAACATTAGCCATTCTGCGTTACAACGCTTCCACTGGCTTGTGTTTGCACGGCACGGTTGCTGGTCCTGTGAGTCCTCCCTTCCCTCTGTGATGTACTGACTTGTTTCATGTAAGTCTACGAAATAAAGAAGAACATTGGACCTGTTATGGCGAGTGCCGCTCCAACCTTTCTTTCTTTAGATTTTTTTGGCTTGAAGCAGATGTTAAATTCAAATTACGAGTCATGACTAAATATCTCTGGTATTACAGAGAGTCCGTTCTTCTTCTGGCAAACACTGCCGACATACTCTTTACAATCCCTCGGATTCCCGTCCCCTTCTTTGTAACCAGTTTGGACTCTTTAATTTTGTCTACTAGTCCATGAAATACCATCAGTACACCATGATAGGCTTCAGCTGCTGAGACTTCATAGAATTCACAGTCCATGGAAAGAGCCAAGAGTCTTCCTTCTTCACTAGACACTGTTCGTAGATGATGGAGATCACGTTTGTTACCCACAATGACGATGGGCAGTTTTTCTGGCCCTAAGCAGTCTTTTGAAGCTTTGATGAGCTGGATTGTCTGGCATATAATGTTAAAACTGGCTCGGTCACATATGCTGTAGACAAGGACAAAACCATCTGCCCACTGAATGCGTTTCTCCTCCTCAGCACAGCTTTCTTCTGTAGGCTCCTACGGCAAAATATGGAAATGTCATTATAAAACCTGCTGAGCCATAATTGCTTTTACAGGGATGCTTTCTATAATTTGATATTAAAGATCACAAACCTAAACAGATATCACTACAGAAGCATGTACAATCTCACAATCTAGCAATAATGAAGACCTGGGTTGTGTCAGGTATTGCAGTTCAGCCTTATTTATGTGATGTGCGCCACAATGCCCAGTGCACAGAAAGAGACCATAAATCATTGCTGGGAAAATAAAAACATTTTCTTTCTTTTTATCATATTAAAAGGTTGATACCTGGATTTTACCACCAAACCATAGTGAAATTTTAAAAGTATGTTGCCAGAGGCTTAGTTCTGTATTGTTTTTACACACGAAAATCAGCCAGTGTGAACATGCCCTTACAGGGCTGTACCAAGTTTAAGTGTTATCCCCTATCTACAGGATAAGGACTAAGCATCTGATCTGTTGAGTTCCAACTACTGGGTCCCCCCATTCCCAATTATGAGAATGGTCTCCCACTGGCTAGGGGGGGCCCCACTCATATTATATGATAGAGTGGCAGGTCAAATATACGTCCTTCCATTCTATTCAATAGTATGGGAATGTCGGAAATTACTGTGCACAATGCTCAGGTATCTCTGGCACTCCCATTCACCGTGCCGTACACAGTGCTCAGGTATCTCCGGCTCTTTCCAGAGTGCGGGAGATTGTTTCTCTGCAATTTCTGACACTCCCGTACTATAAAGTGGAGCGGCATCACATATGTTCAATCTGTTGCTAAATCAATCAGAGAGCTAGGAACCCATTGCCCTTGGGACCGGACCCCCACTTGGTACAACCCCTTTAAAAAGCCACAGATTTGTTGCATACAACATATACTTGCAGCAGAAATAGCCCAATATATATAAATGGAACTGATGTTTAGAGGTACACTATAGTTAAATTAGTACATTCCTCCATCATGGATCAAACTGGAAAATATGTGAAAACCGTTAGCAAAATTGCATAAAGAGAAGACACTTGTGAGTGGTCCGGCAGGTGGTAGTAATTCTCCTTATCTCACTTGACATTCTGTACATGCTCAGCCACTGGTACAGCGGGCTCAGAGCTCTGCTTGTTATGCTCTTCATATGGCCGCTCTGTCTCTTCCGAGCACCGATCAATCAATATTGTTAGTCTGGATCTGTGGATCCAGCGATGGAAAGTCACTGGTATTTTCTCTGCTCCTTTGTTGTTACATATTAAGTCTTTTAGAGTTACTTATTAAACAAGCAAAATGGCCAAGTCATATGACAATTACTATTACCATATTATTCTTGTGTGTCCAGCCACTAACAAAACATTCTGTACATCATTTTAGTTGTAGCTATGAAGAACTTCGGGTGGGCTACAGGAAATCGCCTATAGAGTAATTCCCTTATATAATACTTGTAATTACTAATACCAATAATAAAAATACATTCCCAAACTGTCCGCCAATGTCAGTCTAGCAGTGCCACAGAGTTTGGTATGTGCTGTCAACAACTTTCATGGAATTATATTCCATTTAGCCACTTTACATGCAGGTAGGGCAATATTAATATAGAAAGACTGTTCCTGAAACAATACAATGCAAGCCCCTCAGCCAAAAACATTGCAGGGATTCTGAGGATTATAAGAAAATAAACAGAACAAAAATATGAAATTCCACGCAGTCCAGCAGGGTTGACACTGTGAAATCTCTTCTGCAAGGTTATTATAGGACAAACCTGTTTGTGAAGTGCCCATTTATAAGAGTTATAGTATGTGTTTCGTAAGGGGCATGGTATGCTTTTAGTAAACAGTACTATGATTTTTAAGAATATGTTACAGCATAGTACACTTAAAGTTTGATACCATAAAAAGATCTTAAAGAGGTATTTACAGCTTACAGAATGTTGGAATATTGCCTTTTATGCCATAAATATGCAATTGGTGCAGGTCCCAGAGTGGGACCCATATCTATCTCAAAAACAGAGTACCTGACCACCATCTTGTGAGTGTTGAGTATGGAGTCTTATCTACACTGACTCTCTTCATGTATGTCTAGGCGTGTGTGGCCACCTCTCAGCAGGAGACTCCTATACACAATAGGCAGATGACCAAGGTGGGATGTCCCTACAGTAGTGGATTATACGGTAATATTGGAGAGTTGGGCAGTATAACCAGGACCAAGGCTTCTAGGGGCCCCATGGCCACACAAACCACCTAACATACTTAACATACATAATTAAATAGTAACTATTTGATACTGCCTTTTTCAGATAATAAAGAGAGGAACTTCCAGTCTCTCTATATTAGTGTGCCAGATCCTGGCACACAGGTGAACAAGAGCCCTACTGGGACCTTTGAAGCTCCTACAAAGATCCTTAAATTGCAGAACTGAAAGTTGACAGAAGCATTTCCAAAACTTGGTTCTGGTAAAAAAAAGTGACTAGAGGACCGATTCAAGGCACTTTTAATTCACCTCTGTCTCTGCTTCTATATCTTGGGCAATTATGGTACTGTATATTTTTTGGATAGTTTATGAATGTAAGAGATGAAACTACCTCTTTCTGCTGGGCAAATTAGACTAATATTAGGCAATCATTCTGATTTTGAAGGTATTGAACACACCTAATGTGTATGTACCATGTCATCAGGTATCACAAAGATTAGGTAAAGAAGATACATTTTAATATGTCAGCAGGACTGGCACCAGCGCTGTGCATACCTGGGCAAGTTCTGGGGGCCCACATAAATCTTTATATAAGGAATCCATGGAGGTGAAGGGGATTTATATAGAGGGGGCTGTTTGGTATGATAAACTAGGGAATATTTTAGGGAACAGGTTACTGTTTTAGTTTCTGAATTTTTAGTGCAGCCATGTGAGTTCAATGTTAAGGAGCCTACTGAGGCTCTGTCGCCCAGGGGCCTACTCAAACCTGGAGTCAAACCTTCGTGTTAGAACCCATTTTTTTTATAAGAGAGCTAAAATGACACATCTTACCCCCTACTTCCAACCCAGAATACATGCATTCTCAGTCAATCCAAGAATGCATGTCATTGAGGAAGTTAGAAAAGAAAGCTGTCAGACAAATAAATGTTTGGCTAAAATCTAGTTAATGTGTATGACAAGATTTAGACAATCACATAACACAAATAAAGGTGTTCTAGAACACCACAGTGACTTGATTTTTGGAAGAATGGAAAAAAAACCCTCACCTTTGAATATGGAAAATCCCAAATATTGAAAACAACTTCTTTTCCATCCACCAAAACATTGTGGCTATATATAGATTCTGCAATGAAAACAAAAGCACAGTCATGTTAGTCTATGGGATTAATACAATAGGATTGTACAGTGGATTGCAGAATACACAGTTTGCGTGTTTAAGAGAACCTGAATACATTAATATCCACAAGCTGCATCTGCTTCTGGTCAATAGTCTGCCTTTATTTCATTACATCTATACGTACAATCCTACCGCGAGCCTCGGACAAATTATCTTATCCTAGGGTTTCTAAGTTAATTAGGAAGCTCCTATATTTTACATGAATGGCAGCATCTAAAAATAGGTTTATTATGACGCCAGGATCCAACAGGAGGATGACAAGTACAATGCACTTTGCAGTAATTACATTAGTGATGTTTCACAGGCATAATGACTGTGCAAAATGGAATATGTGGCCCATAAAAGGTTTTTCTTCCTCAATATTATATATGCACAAGCGAAATACTATTCATATTGTACTAAACAAACAGCATATTTATTATACATGCATTATATAAATATATATATACATATATTCATATATATACATATATATAAAAATTGGGAGCACAGTGTGGACTGTAGTACAGGATCTCAAGGGGAAAATAATCTATGTAAATTGTGTTCTGTTATTTATACACGATTGTGATCATTTAAATAAAATGTACAACATAACAATCCCTTCACATGGAGCCTACAATTTATTCCTTTCTTTAAATATTCGACACTGGTTATGGGGGAGTGTAGGAACGTAGCTGCATGTGATGCAGCTGCAATGATTCTGCAATGATGTAGAATATACATTTTAAATTACAAATCATATATTTCATTATGGGTCTTAAAATCTACTCTGGATAACCTGCCCTTTAACCTTAATGCTGAGCAATAAAACACAGGCGCCTCAGGCAATGCAAAGATTTCACATTCTCCCTATAACCATCACAGTAAATCACTTGACCTTTTCATTCCAGATCTTTATAGGGTTTTTTATTTGCCTTGATTTATATTTTTAATATAAATGTATAGCGTAACAGTAACAGATCAGCAAATCCATTCAGCTACTACAGAGGTCTGCTACTGAAATATAATTTAAAATCATCTGCCAAGTAGTCACTTTGAATAGTAAAAGTGCCTCTATACTTTGGCTCTTATCATCCAGCTTCCTTGCTAATCTGCTTTTCACTCTGAAATCTCAAGACAACAAAAGCTCCCTGCCAAAGGGAGAGGAACAGTAGGTCTGATCTGAAAATTTGGTTAATAGTGTGGTATGTGTGATTTGAATACTGGACTCAGGGACACTGAACCCTAAAACTCCAGCCCCCCCAAATAGCTATGCATGTTTGCCTCTACGAATCCGGGTATGGGACAACCACAAAAATGGTCCCTCTGTCGTAACAAGACAGGCAAACAAGTAACACAAAGGGGAGGTCAACAATCTGGCTCACGACTGAGATAGCATATAACGTACAAAATTAAATACACAAAAGAATAGTCAAGAATGTAAGCCAAATATTCAAAAATCTGAAGTACAGAGATATAGCAAGTAAAGCAAGCACAGACTAGAGAGCTAGAAAGAAAACCTTTAACCAGCAATCACGATAGAGCACAATTTATAAAAGTAGGGAGTCTGCTCCAGGTGAGATGGGCAGTGCTCTGAGAAAGAGAGCAACGTATGCAGAGAGCCGTGCAAGGTAGATTCAACCAGCATTCTGGGAAAAGAACACTGTTCTGATTGAAAAGAACTGACAGTAGGAACTGCAGAAGACACAGACATTGCATTATGATTTAATAGTGACAAATATGAAAAACATACAAAATGACACTGGGTAAGAACTATCATACATGGTACAACTCAGCCACATTTGCAGGTAATTTGCCTGCATGTACATTTAGAAAGTATAGAGCTAACCCTGGCAAGTTGCTATAATTGCCTGTGGCATGCACTAATTGTTAGGCCATACCAGTATTAGCTATCTAAAGGTATAGCAAATATAGGTGCCTGATATAAAGTACAGGTAAGGTCCGGCAATAAGCAAATGTTACATGCGGCTGGTGCACGCTTTGGGCACCTAAACACACTTGCAATGACAAGGGAATAGTTCCAGCACCACATACAGTCATATCACATTTAAAAATATAATAAAATTAAACATTTACCAAGATCTCCATATTCTCCAATGAACCGTCGGGTTAGAAATCGGACAGTCAATGCTGTAAAGAAACACAAACAAGGGTTACAAAATGCAAACCAAGTGTGAGACGAATATAGACATCGGGACTTTAGATGCTATCTGGCCAATGGCCCTTGTTATGTTTATGCCATAATTTGTATGTATTGTAAAATGCTAACTGGCACCAGTGGTAAGCAACATGGACAAAAACTGTGAACTCAGCTGCAAATTACCACATTTTATATGTGGTTTGTGCCCACACACAAATTACTGAAACCAACACTAGTAAATGTTTCACCTGTAATTAATGTAGGGACAAAAATTTAAAAAACTCAGTAATTATGGGCTTATGGTGCATGGTGCACTCCTTTTGGTTCTGGAAAATCGAGTTTAAAGAAAACATATTATCAAAATCAAGCATGATAAAACAGGAACACTTACTCATAGATCCAGGCACCGTGACTGTGTTAATCTTCTTATATTTGTTATATTTGCTTCTAAAAATCAACTTTTATCATTGTGCTAATGAGCCAAAAGGGCTCTGGAAGGGTTCCCAAAGCCCTTCTGTGCTGTAGCTTCACAAGCGGTTACATTGTCCCCTCCCACAGTGCAAGATTACATCAGACAGAAAAAGGGAAAGTGCTGGGTGAGCAGGGGGAGAGTGAGACAGTGTAACAGCAAGTAAGGCTGCAGCACAGAAGCTCTGGTAACAACCCCGAGAGCCCTTCTGACTCATTAGCATAATTATAAAAGTTGTTTTTAGAAGAAAGGAGGCCGTGGATAACTGATATAAGAAGATTACCACAGTCACGGTGCCTGGGTCTATTTAGTATTGTACTATTGTACATGGACAAAATTTATCCCATTAAAGATAATAAAATGTTTAGAGTTGCCCTTTATTAGGACTGATCTCGATGGCTGTGATGTAGCCATATTAAATGGATCATATTATGGCTGTGAATCGAGTCCTGTGGATCTAATAAACTTATTTCGCAACATGACAGTTTCCTATGACCCTAAGTTATTTTAGGATTTGTAGCTGTAATACGGTTTACATGTAGGTTTAATACAGCTGAGTTATCGCCGTCTGAATAAGCCCTTAGGGACACTAGTAAAGATTCTGTGGTTATAAGAACAACTCAGGATGTAAGACCCCCCTATACGATTAAAACCCCTTTAGCACTTCTGCAAGCTTTCTAAAAACATCCTGGCGATGGGATCAGTCAGATCAATAGAATTCTGCCAAAATATTTTTACATGATTCGTCATAGTCATCTCTGGCAGGGTCATAGTCTTTTTTTTAACTGCAAATCAGGGGTTATTATTATTATATTTATTATTATTAGATGTGGTCTGAGCTCACAGACTTTACTAAGATGATCTTCCTACAAGTTTTACTGCAGACTAAATTACATGTGCAAAAACCTGTAACAAAACTACAACCGTTATCGGTATATTTCTACAATGCTACATCTGTCCACAATACTGCTGCAAATACAATGTAAAAGTTGAGTTCACCTCCTGTACTCCTACAGGGTATCAATACATTTTTTTCAAAATCTATAGATAGGAAATTGATCATCGTAAAGTAAAACATTAACGTACAAATGACAGGATAACTTTATTCTTGCTTTAAATTATGAACTATCTATCTATATAGAAGATTTCTTCTGTAAATTTGAGAAATGATACGTTCTATATCTCAATGAGCAAGTTTTACATCTAAAAGATACTCAACTGACAGGGCTTGCTGGGAGTTGTAGTCCCACCACTGGTTGCAGCCACTCACCTGATTTCCCGACTCCGTCAGCACCAAGTACTAGATATTCGCTTCCATCTTTAGTGCAGTGGGTCCAGTCATGTCTGCTGGGGACACAGAAGGTTGGTGCTCCGGGCTCAGGCTGACAATTCCGGAGAGGGATTTTTAGAACCATTTGCAGATAGAGCTGCAGCAATGCCTGGCAGGACCTGCCCTCCTCCTCCACTATGAGCCCCCGCACACAGCGCTGCACAGGCATTTCAATGGAACGTACCACCGGCCGCCAGACACAGGGTCCAGTCTATACAAAAAACCCACATGAAGCAGATAGGACTTTGCATAAGAGTAACTATAAACTCGTACTTTTCTGTTGTCATAAAGATTATAATAAAACAATACATTAAATTCTCTATATAAATGAATCGTGTGGTATTGTGGTACATCCCGCTACTAAGTATTCTGGCCGCTGGTTTGGGCTGCATATGACACATCTGGTCACTGAGGGTCGGTTCGGCGTCTGCGGCTGGTTGTGTGTGTTGTATCGGGAGCATCCTCAAAGTCTGCTCAGGCTCTTTGAAGGTGTCACCTGCACAAGTTCCAATTTGTATCCCTGTTTCTTTTAACTACAGCACCAAGTCATTGTTCATTATTGTAAAGCCCACTACTCATCTCTATACTGTACCCCAATATAGACCCCTTGTTGTGCAGTATTAACGTTCACTCTTAACAAACAATATTTATATAGTCTGTGTAATCAGGGGTGGGGGTTCAAATAACCAAATTAACCCTTAAGACCAGGTGGAACACGTACAATAACAGAACAAAATTGAATACATAAAAACCCACACCATAACAGAGCCCAGTACATAAATGCAGAACCAGAAGTAAGTTTTCACATAAATACAGCACCAAACCAAGCCCAGTACATAAATACACACTAGAACCCAGTTCAGTAAAATAATACAGAACCGAGCCCGCTAAGTACATAAAAATGTACCAAGCTAGTGTAAAATATTGAGTATAAGTGCAGAATTGTGAGGAACTCCTTCATCTTCTTCTTCACCCTGGCTGCCATTGCAACTTCTTTCAGCCATGACTTCTCTCTGCAGATTTAGCAACACAAAATGTTAGGTTCCTCATTTCATCATCATCTCCTCTAATTTCTCATCACAAACTTAATACTGTTCTGCAGTCAACGGGGGCGGACTGGCCATAAGCCTCCGGGGCAATCCCTGTGGCCGACTGCTCTGGGGCTGCGGGGGACTGGTGGTGGGGCCGGTCTGAAATAATAATCATGTACTTACCCTTCCGACGCTCGCTGAAGCTCTGCTACTTTATCCAGTCTGTTGGCAGTGACAGCTCAGCTGCGCACAGAATATGACTTCGGCAAGTGGCTGATGTCACAGTCTGTGCACCCGCCGGAGCACACTGAGCTGTCACTGCCTGCCGACGGGATAAAGTAGCAGAGCTTCGGGCAGCATCGAAAGGTAAGTATACAGTTTATTAATTTTATGTGCTGGCAAGGGGCTGGCTGTATACGAGGGGAGGCAGGCTGGCTGTATACTGAGGTAGGGGGGCTGCTGTATACCGAGGGGGAGGGCTGGCTAACTGTCTACCGAGGGGAGGCATGCTGGCTGTATATCCTGAGGGAGGGGGCTGGCTGGCTGTATACCGAGGGAGGGCAGGCTGTATACGGGGGAGGGCTGGCTGTATACTGAGAGGGCCGGCTGGCTTATACTGAGCGGGGCAGGCTGCTGATACAGGAGGACAGGCTGGGCTGTATACTAGGAGGACAGCTGGCTGTATACTAGAGGACTGGCTGGCTGTGTACTGAGGGGGGCTGGCTGTATACTGGGAGGAACTGGCTGCATACTGAGGGACTGGCTGGCTGTATTGAAGGGAGGGGGCTGGCTGTATCCTGGAGGGGGCAGCTGGCTGTATACTGAGGAGGGGGCAGCCTGTATACTGAGGAGGGGGGTTGGCTGTATACTGAGGGGGCGGCTGGCTGTGTCTTGAGGGACTGGCTGGCTGTATACTGGGAGGACTGGCTGCATACTGAGAGGGACTGGCTGGCTGTATATGGAGGGGAGGGGGCTGGCTGTATCCTGAGGAGGGCAGCTGGCTGTATACTGAGGAGGGCAGGCTGTATACTGAGGAGGGGGTTGTCTGTATACTGAGGGGGGCAGGCTGGCTGTGTACTTAGAGGGGCTGGCTGGCTGTATACTGAGAGCTGCAGCTGGCTGTATACTGGGGGGGCTGACTGTATACTGGGGGGGCAGGCTGCCTGTATATTGAGGGCAGACGGGTGTATACTGAGGGGGGACTGGCTGTTTGTATACTGGGGAGGCTGGCTTGTCGGTATGCTTGGGGGCTGGCTGTATACTGAGGCTGGCTGAATACAGGGGGGGGGACTGACTGGCTATTATTGGGGGGAACTGGCTTGCTATATATTGGGGGCCTGACTAGCTATATACAGGGGCTGTCTGGCTATATACAGAGGCTGACTGGTGGTGTTATATGGCATAGTAGTAGTAATAGTAATTATATTCCTGTACATAGAAAGCAGTATTATAGTAGTTTATAGTCTTGTACATAGGGGACAGTATTATAGTAGCTATATTCTTGTACATAGGGGACAGTATTATAGTAGTTATATTCTTGTACATAGGGGGCAGTATTATAGTAGTTATATTCTGTACATGGGGACAGTATTATAGTAGTTATATTCTTTTACATAGGGGACGATTATATAGTTATTTTCTTGTACATAGGTGCAGTATTATAGTAGTTTATTTCTTGTACATGGGGGCAATAGTATAGTAGTTATATTCTGTATCATGGGGTATTATAGTGTTATTTCTGTACATAGGGGGCAATATTATAGTAGTTATTCTTGTACATAGTGGGCTGTATTATAATATATTTTACTTATTGGCATATTACAGTAGTTAATTCTGTTGAGTCTCTTCCTGTGCTGTACAGGTTGATTAGACCATCTGTCAACAGTTTTGTGTGGAGTTTAGTTACTCCACCCACATCACATGACCACCGCCGCCTACTTGTTTTGACTCCCCCCAAGAATGGGGTCACTTTAAAAGTTTTTTCCAGGGCCACTTTAAATTCCCAGTCCGCCCCTGACAGTTGCCAATATAGTAATGGTGTCTCCTCACAGTTTCCAAAGTCACCCTTGCCCCCGCACAGTAGCCAATAATCACTGCTATTGCCCCCCACCTATCCAATAGTCCAGCTACAGCCCCACAGTTGCCAGTGATCCCAATACCTGCCCAAGGTACAAGTAGTCCCAGTACTTTCCCTCGTAACTACCAGTACATTCTAAAAGTACTAGTAGCCCACACCTGCCCCATTGCAGTAATCCCAATATGCACAGGTCCGCAAATGGCCAGAGAGCAGCAGAGCACGGGACAGAAGCTTTCATGCTCCGCTGCATCAAGCCAGGGCAACCTGCCATGCCTCCCCCGCTAAGTGCACCCAGCCAAGGTGAATGCTCCTGATCCCACCCTGTGTGTAATAGAAAAATATACAATTTTTCACTATACTTTCTGTATCAATTCTTGTATAAATTGCTTGCAATTTTCTAGATCTTGCTGTCAATCTACAAGAAGCTTCATTCTTTACTTCCAGCGGATAGCCATCGTGTTCTTGGTCGCATCTACCCAGCAGTGTTAAAAGTAATCTCCACTAATAAGTGAAATTTCTGTTTATGACCAGGCTTTTGTCTGTTTTTCATTGTCCTGCTGCTGATGAACTTTTATCAGCCCTTTTTTTTATACCCGATATGGTGCAGTGTGCCTAATTGCAGTTTACTACTCACCATGTGCACTTGCACCCAGGCCGATTCTAGCATATTTGGTGTCAATAGCCTTCAATAGCCTTCTCCCATTCCTTTATCCACACCTGGTTCAGTAAATACTGAAAACTTTACTAACAATTGTTAACCTTAACACAGGCAGCTCATCACTGTCACTCTACCACTAACTACAGATTCTGAAGTCATTAGTGGCATCTAGTACCTTTAAATGACAAGCTTTTCCATCAGGAAGAGGACTTTACGGTTTATACCATTTATAATGTCATCACTGCTGAATTTACAGCCAGGTTGCTACAGCTCTGGCAGCACTCTCCACCCGGCGTCCCAAAAACAAATTGGGGCTCATTTACTTACCCGTCTGTCGCGATCCCGCGGTGTGTTGTACGACGTGGATTCATGTTCTGCCGGATTCACTAAGGTCGTACGCCCGATGTCGTAGGTGTCACTGCTGCCAACCGAGGTCCCCGGTTCACCTGCTTCTCTCTTTCCCCGTGCATGAAGTGCTGATCTTGTGACACATATCGTTTTTTTATATTCCGATTTTTTTTCCGAATCCGGCTCTGCACATGAAAGCCGAAATCCGTTCGTGTCGCCAAAATCCCAGCGGAATTCGTCGGAAAACGTTAAAATCAGGAAACCCACGAAACTGCGACGACCGCGGAGCCCTTAGTAAATGAGCCCCATTATTTAATAGTGTTGCACATTCTTAGTTAATCAGGTCTGTTTTCAGGATGTGCACACAGTCGCTCCTTTTTTTCTTGTGCAAACTACGGACACACACCTCCACCCCCCTTTGATGCACAGTTTTCAAAAGTATTGCACAAATTGTGCCACAAACTATAATAATACATGTGCAAGGTTCAAAAGACATTTTTTTCATGCAAATGTAGACAAAAACTGCCGCAGACACAATAATTTATCTGGGCCATATCGTTTAATTAGAACAACCTTGTGGTTCATAATCCCTATGATTTCTTTTACTATTTATGGATGTGGTTTCCACAGTCTCGTGCATGAGTCACTGCCGGGACTGCAAAAGATAGTAGGTACTATTACTGTCCGTTTTTTGTCTGGACATCTGCTGGGTCATACCACATTTGGTAGGTTTGGCGTCCATGACCTAGAAGCAAACAACACAGTTTGTGATTGTGTTCATGGAAAAAGCACCAAGATTATTATTGGCTGCTGAGCGGCCAATTAACCAGCCTATAGCCCCTTACAACCACAGGTATGCCCTCTGTATCATGACTGTGATTGGCCAGACGGACATGTGACTCCTGCAGTCTTGATCAGATCCCATGTCCGACAACATTATACAAAGGAAACAGAAGGGTTCTGCTGTTATAGGGTCAGTCAGTTATCAGAGGGACTTCTCAATAGCATGACTGCCCTGTTTCAGAACACTTAGGTAGGAACCGGAGTGCTTGCTGTAGATTAGGGACAGGAGGAAATCTAAGAATATTGCCCTTTTTAAGGCACTGCGAAGACTGCATTGAACTACTGAGGGGCTGCTGTAGTGAGAAACCAGACTTAGTATTACACATTACACCATTTATCCACCAATATCTTTAAGGCACAATCTCAGGATAGTTTCATGTTACATCAAAATCAAAAAATTGCTGTTGTATATAGTTTGCAGTTGCTGAAATGTAAAAGCACTGGTTCTATATATTTGCCAGTCCACAAAATCCAAAAGATGCTCTTTCTGTATGTTTGCAGCCCACCAAAATCTGAATAACTGTTTGTGTGGCTGGGTACCTTGCTGAATTGATGCTAAAAAGATAGTGTAGCATCCTTAAAGGGGTATTCTCACTGGATATTGACATTAATTTAATTACTCTACCATATAATAAATTCCTCCTCAATTGATGTTATAAAAAATATGTATCTTGCAATAATATCCCATATATGTAGCAATGTCGTTACATTGTAATGGAGGACATCTGTTCCCGGCTACCACCCCCACTGCTGTAGTGACTGCACAGAAACCAAATACTTTCTGCATTGAAATAGTCAGGAGTTACTGCATGTCCCACAACCATCCGGTGGTTTTGAACCCTTAATCAAGTGGTCAACAGAGCTCATAATGACTGCAGATACGGCATGTAGTATCAGAGGAAGACTGTGACTGGCATGGTGGAAGAATCTCTGTTTTGGTATGTGAAGGTGTGGGTCCTTCCCATCAGGGCCGCTCCAGGTTTATGTGGCCCCTTCCTGGGTCGTCCTCAGTAGCCACACTGCTCCCCTCCTCCCCTGTGGACACACTTCCCCTTCCCCCCCTTTCCTCCTCCCCTGTGGACACACTGCCCCCCTGCCTGCCCAGGTCGGCCGGCTTTTGGTGCTGGCCTTGCATCCCATTCAATTTCTGAGTGGGAAACTGGATCCGTGGGCAGCTTGTCCTGCACTGTGGTAAGTATGGCATGGTATGGTACAAGAATGATGGCATGCCATCATTCTTTACCATACCATGCCATACTTACCACAGTGCAGGACAAGCTGCCCACGGATCCAGTTTCCCACTCAGAAATTGAATGGGATGCAAGGCCAGCACCAAAAAGCCGGCCGACCTGGGCAGGGGAGGCAGTGTGTCCACAGGGGGAGGAGGAAAGGGGGGAAGGGGAAGTGTGTCCACAGGGGAGGAGGGGAGCAGTGTGGCTACTGGAGGACGACCCAGGAAGGGGCCCATAAACCTGGAGCGGCCCTGATGGGAAGGACCCACACCTTCCTACCAAAACAGAGATTCTTCACCATGCCAGTCACAGTCTTCCTCCTGATACTACATGCCGTATCTGCATGTCATTATTGAGCTCTGTTGACCACTTGGATTAAGGGTTCAAAACCACACGGATGGTTGTGGGACATGCAGTAACTCCTGACTATTTCAATGCAGAAAGTATTTGGTTTCTGTGCAGTCACTACAGCAGTGGTGGGTGTAGCCGGGAACAGATGTCCTCCATTACAATGTAACGACATTGCTACATATATGGGATATGTATTGCAAGATACATATTTTTTATAACATCAATTGAGGAGGAAATTTATGTATATGGTAGAGTAATTAAATTAAATGTCAATATCCAGTGAGAATACCCCTTTAAGGATGCTACACTATCTTTTTAGCATCAATTCAGCAAGGTACCCAGCCACACACAACAGTTTAATTTCAGATTTTGGTGGGCTGGCAAACATACAGAAAGAGCATCTTTTGGATTTGTGGACTGGCAAATATATAGAACCAGTGCTTTACATTTTCATGCAACTGCAACTATATACAACAGCAATTTTTTGATTTTGATGTACTGAAAACTATCCTGAGATTGTGCCTTAAAGATATGGTGGATAAATGGTGTTAATGTGTAATACTAAGTCTGGTTTCTACACTACAGCAGCCCCTCAGTAGTTCAATGCAGTCTTCGCAGTGCCTTAAAAAGGGCAAGTATTCTTTAGATTTCCTCCTGTCCCTACTACAGCAGCACTCCGGTTCCTACCTAAGGTTCTGAAACAGGGCAGTCATGCTATTGAGAAGTCCCTCTGTAACTGACTGACCCTATGAACAGCAGGAACCCTTCTGTTTCCTTTGTATAATGTGTCGGACATGGGATCTGTCAAGACTGCAGGAGTCACATGTCCGTCTGGCCAATCACAGTCATGATACAGAGGGCATACCTGTGGTTGTAAGGGGCTATAGGCTGGTTTAATTGGCCGCTCAGCAGGCCAATAATAATCTGGTGCTTTTTCCATGAACACAATCACAAACTGTGTTGTTTGCTTCTAGGTCATGGACGCCAAACCTACCAAATGTGGTATGACCCAGCAGATGTCCAGACAAAAAACGGACAGTAATAGTACCTACTATCTTTTGCAGTCCGGCAGTGACTCATGCACGAGACTGTGGAAACCACATCCATAAATAGTAAAAGAAATCATAGGGATTATGAACCACAAGGTTGTTCTAATTAAACGATATGGCCCAGATAAATTATTGTGTCTGCGGCAGTTTTTGTCTACATTTGCATGAAAAAAATGTCTTTTGAACCTTGCACATGTATTATTATAGTTTGTGGCACAATTTGTGCAATACTTTTGAAAACTGTGCATCAAAGGGGGGTGGAGGTGTGTGTCCGTAGTTTGCACAAGAAAAAAAGGAGCGACTGTGTGCACATCCTGAAAACAGACCTGATTAACTAAGAATGTGCAACACTATTAAATAATGGGGCTCATTTACTAAGGGCTCCGCGGTCGTCGCAGTTTCGTGGGTTTCCTGATTTTAACTTTTCCGACGAATTCCGCTGGGATTTTGGCGACACGAACGGATTTCGGCTTTCATGTGCAGAGCCGGATTCGGAAAAAAAATCGGAATATAAAAAAACGATATGTGTCACAAGATCAGCACTTCATGCACGGGGAAAGAGAGAAGCAGGTGACCGGGGACCTCGGTTGGCAGCAGTGACACCTACGACATCGGGCGTACGACCTTAGTGAATCCGGCAGAACATGAATCCACGTCGTACAACACACCGCGGGATCGCGACAGACGGGTAAGTAAATGAGCCCCAATTTGTTTTTGGGACGCCGGGTGGAGAGTGCTGCCAGAGCTGTAGCAACCTGGCTGTAAATTCAGCAGGATGACATTATAAATGGTATAAACCGTAAAGTCCTCTTCCTGATGGAAAAGCTTGTCATTTAAAGGTACTAGATGCCACTAATGACTTCAGAATCTGTAGTTAGTGGTAGAGTGACAGTGATAGCTGCCTGTGTTAAGGTAACAATTGTTAGTAAAGTTTTCAGTATTTACTGAACCAGGTGTGGATAAAGAATGGAGAAGGCTATTGAAGGCTATTGACACCAAATATGCTAGAATCGGCCTGGGTGCAAGTGCACATGGTGAGTATAAACTGCAATTAGGCACACTGCACCATATCGGGTATAAAAAAAAGGGCTGATAAAAGTTCATAGCAGCAGGACAATGAAAAACAGACAAAAGCCTGGTCATAACAGAAAGTTTCCACTTATTAGTGGTAGATTAACTTTAACACTGCTGGGTAGATGGACCAAGAACAACGATGGCTATCCGCTGGAAGTAAAGAATGAAGCTTCTTGTAGATTGACAGCAAGATCTAGAAAATTGCAAGCAATTTATACAAGAATTGATACAGAAAGTATAGTGAAAAATTGTATATTTTTCTATACACACAGGGGTGGGATCAGGAGCATTCACCTTGGCTGGGTGCACTTAGCGGGGGAGGCATGGCAGGTTGCCCTGGCTTGATGCAGCGGAGCATGAAAGCTTCTGTCCCGTGCTCTGCTGCTCTCTGGCCATTTGCGGACCTGTGCATATTGGGATTACTGCAATGGGGCAGGTGTGGGCTACTAGTACTTTTAGAATGTACTGGTAGTTACGAGGGAAAGTACTGGGACTACTTGTACCTTGGGCAGGTATTGGGATCACTGGCAACTGTGGGGCTGTAGCTGGACTATTGGATAGGTGGGGGGCAATAGCAGTGATTATTGGCTACTGTGCGGGGGCAAGGGTGACTTTGGAAACTGTGAGGAGACACCATTACTATATTGGCAACTGTCAGGGGCGGACTGGGAATTTAAAGTGGCCCTGGAAAAAACTTTTAAAGTGACCCCATTCTTGGGGGGAGTCAAAACAAGTAGGCGGCGGTGGTCAGTGATGTGGGTGGAGTAACTAAACTCCACACAAAACTGTTGACAGATGGTCTAATCAACCTGTACAGCACAGAGAAGAGACTCAACAGAATTAACTACTGTAATATGCCAATAAGTAAAATATATTATAATACAGCCCACTATGTACAAGAATAACTACTATAATATTGCCCCCTATGTACAGAAATAACACTATAATACCCCATGATACAGAATATAACTACTATACTATTGCCCCCATGTACAAGAAATAAACTACTATAATACTGCACCTATGTACAAGAAAATAACTATATAATCGTCCCCTATGTAAAAGAATATAACTACTATAATACTGTCCCCATGTACAGAATATAACTACTATAATACTGCCCCCTATGTACAAGAATATAACTACTATAATACTGTCCCCTATGTACAAGAATATAGCTACTATAATACTGTCCCCTATGTACAAGACTATAACTACTATAATACTGCTTTCTATGTACAGGAATATAATTACTATTACTACTACTATGCCATATAACACCACCAGTCAGCCTCTGTATATAGCCAGACAGCCCCTGTATATAGCTAGTCAGGCCCCCAATATATAGCAAGCCAGTTCCCCCCAATATATAGCCAGTCAGTCCCCCCCCCTGTATTCAGCCAGCCTCCAGTATACAGCCAGCCCCCAAGCATACAGCCAGCCAGCCTCCCCAGTATACAAACAGCCAGTCCCCCCTCAGTATACAGCCCGTCTGCCCCCTCAATATACAGGCAGCCTGCCCCCCCAGTATACAGTCAGCCCCCCCAGTATACAGCCAGCTGCAGCTCTCAGTATACAGCCAGCCAGCCCCTCTAAGTACACAGCCAGCCTGCCCCCCTCAGTATACAGCACAACCCCCTCCTCAGTATACAGCCTGCCCTCCTCAGTATACAGCCAGCTGCCCTCCTCAGGATACAGCCAGCCCCCTCCCTCCATATACAGCCAGCCAGTCCCTCTCAGTATGCAGCCAGTCCTCCCAGTATACAGCCAGCCAGTCCCTCTAAGACACAGCCAGCCGCCCCCTCAGTATACAGCCAACCCCCCTCCTCAGTATACAGGCTGCCCCCTCCTCAGTATACAGCCAGCTGCCCCCTCCTAGGATACAGCCAGCCCCCTCCCTCTCAATAACAGCCAGCCAGTCCCTCAGTATGCAGCCAGTCCTCCCAGTATACAGCCAGCCCCCCTCAGTACACAGCCAGCCAGTCCTCCTAGTATACAGCCAGCTGTCCTCCTAGTATACAGCCCAGCCTGTCCTCCTGTATCAGCAGCCTGCCCCGCTCAGTATAAGCCAGCCGGCCCTCTAGTATACAGCCAGCCCTCCCCCGTATACAGCCTGCCCTCCTCGGTATACAGCCAGCCAGCCCCCTCCCTCAGGATATACAGCCAGCATGCCTCCCCTCGGTAGACAGTTAGCCAGCCCTCCCCCTCGGTATACAGCAGCCCCCCTCCTCAGTATACAGCCAGCCTGCCCTCCCCTCGGTATACAGCCAGCCCCTTGCCAGCACATAAAATTAATAAACTGTATACTTACCTTTCGATGCTGCTCCGAAGCTCTGCTACTTTATCCCGTCGGCAGGCAGTGACAGCTCAGTGTGCTCCGGCGGGTGCACAGACTGTGACATCAGCCACTTGCCGAAGTCATATTCTGTGCGCAGCTGAGCTGTCACTGCCAACAGACTGGATAAAGTAGCAGAGCTTCAGGCGAGCGTCGGAAGGGTAAGTACATGATTATTATTTCAGACCGGCCCCACCACCAGTCCCCCGCAGCCCCAGAGCAGTCGGCCACAGGGATTGCCCCGGAGGCTTATGGCCAGTCCGCCCCCGTTGACTGCAGAACAGTATTAAGTTTGTGATGAGAAATTAGAGGAGATGATGATGAAATGAGGAACCTAACATTTTGTGTTGCTAAATCTGCAGAGAGAAGTCATGGCTGAAAGAAGTTGCAATGGCAGCCAGGTGAAGAAGAAGATGAAGGAGTTCCTCACAATTCTGCCTTATACTCAATATTTTACACTAGCTTGGTACATTTTTATGTACTTAGCGGGCTCGGTTCTGTTTATTTTACTGAACTGGGTTCTAGTGTGTATTTATGTACTGGGCTTGGTTTGGTGCTGTATTATGTGAAGAACTTACTTCTGGTTCTGCATTTATGTACTGGGCTCTGTTATGGTGTGGTTTTTATGTATTCAATTTTGTTCTGTTATTGTACGTGTTCCACCTGGTCTTAAGGGTTAATTTGGTTATTTGAACCCCCACCCCTGATTACACAGACTATATAAATATTGTTTGTTAAGAGTGAACGTTAATACTGCACAACAAGGGGTCTATATTGGGGTACAGTATAGAGATGAGTAGTGGGCTTTACAATAATGAACAATGACTTGGTGCTGTAGTTAAAAGAAACAGGGATACAAATTGGAACTTGTGCAGGTGACACCTTCAAAGAGCCTGAGCAGACTTTGAGGATGCTCCCGATACAACACACACAACCAGCCGCAGACGCCGAACCGACCCTCAGTGACCAGATGTGTCATATGCAGCCCAAACCAGCGGCCAGAATACTTAGTAGCGGGATGTACCACAATACCACACGATTCATTTATATAGAGAATTTAATGTATTGTTTTATTATAATCTTTATGACAACAGAAAAGTACGAGTTTATAGTTACTCTTATGCAAAGTCCTATCTGCTTCATGTGGGTTTTTTGTATAGACTGGACCCTGTGTCTGGCGGCCGGTGGTACGTTCCATTGAAATGCCTGTGCAGCGCTGTGTGCGGGGGTCTCATAGTGGAGGAGGAGGGCAGGTCCTGCCAGGCATTGCTGCAGCTCTATCTGCAAATGGTTCTAAAAATCCCTCTCCGGATTGTCAGCCTGAGCCCGGAGCACCAACCTTCTGTGTCCCCAGCAGACATGACTGGACCCACTGCACTAAAGATGGAAGCGAATATCTAGTACTTGGTGCTGACGGAGTCGGGAAATCAGGTGAGTGGCTGCAACCAGTGGTGGGACTACAACTCCCAGCAAGCCTGTCGTTGAGGTATATCTGTCCCACAAATACTGCTGCAGATACAATGTAAAAGTATGAGTTCACCTCCTGTACTCCTACAGGGTATCAATACATTTTTTTACAAAATCTATAGATAGGAAATTGATCATCAGTAAAGTAAAACATTAACGTACAAATGACAAGGAAATAACTTTATTCTTGCTTTAACATTATGAACTATCTATATAATATAGAAGATTTCTTCTGTAAATTTGAGAAATGATACGTTCTATATCTCAATGAGCAAAGTTTTACATCTAAAAGGATACCTCAACTGACAGGGCTTGCTGGGAGTTGTAGTCCCACCACTGGTTGCAGCCACTCACCTGATTTCCCGACTCCGTCAGCACCAAGTACTAGGATATTCGCTTCCATCTTTAGTGCAGTGGGTCCAGTCATGTCTGCTGGGGACACAGAAGGTTGGTGCTCCGGGCTCAGGCTGACAGATCTCCGGAGAGGGATTTTTAGAACCATTTGCAGATGAGAGCTGCAGCAGATGCCTGGCAGGACCTGCCCTCCTCCTCCTCACTATGAGCCCCCGCACACAGCGCTGCACAGGCATTTCAATGGAACGTACCACCGGCCGCCAGACACAGGGGTCCAGTCTATACAAAAAAACCCACATGTGAAGCAGATAGGACTTTGCATAAGAGTAACTATAAACTCGTACTTTTCTGTTGTCATAAAGATTATAATAAAACAATACATTAAAGTCTCTATAGTAAAATGAATCGTGTGGTATTGTGGTACATCCCGCTACTAAGTATTCTGGCCGCTGGTTTGGGCTGCATATGACACATCTGGGTCACTGAGGGTCGGGTCGGCGTCTGCGCTGTGTGTGTGTGTGTAGTCGGGAGCAGTCCTCAAAGTCTGCTCAGGCTCTTTGAAGGTGTCACCTGCACAAGTTTCAATTTGTATCCCTGTTTCTTTTAACTACAGCACCAAGTCATTGTTCATTATTGTAAAGCCCACTCCTCATCTTCTATACTGTACCCCAATATAGACCCCTTGTTGTGCAGTATTATACGTTCACTCTTAACAAACAAATATTTATATAGTCTGTGTAATCAGGGGTGGGGGTTCAAATAACCAAATTAACCCCTTAAAGACCAGGTGGAACACGTACAATAACAGAACAAAATTGAATACATAAAAACAGCACCATAACAGAGCCCAGTACATAAATGCAGAACCAGAAGTAAGTTCTTCACATAAATACAGCACCAGAACCAAGCCCAGTACATAAATACAGCACTAGAACCCAGTTCAGTAAATAAATACAGAACCAGAGCCCAGCTAAGTACATAAAAATGTAACCAAGCTTAGTGTAAAAATATTGAGTATAAGTGCAGAATTGTGAGGAACTCCTTCATCTTCTTCTTCTACCTGGCTGCCATTGCAACTTCTTTCAGCCATGACTTCTCTCTGCAGATTTAGCAACACAAAAATGTTAGGTTCCTCATTTCATCATCATCTCCTCTAATTTCTCATCACAAACTTAATACTGTCTCTGCAGTCAACGGGGGCGGACTGGCCATTAAGCCTACCGGGGCAAATCCCTGTGGGCCGACTGCTCTGGGGCTGCTGGGGGGACGTGGTGGTGGGGCCGGTCTGAAAATAATAAATCATGTACTTACCCTTCCGACGCTCGCCTGAAGCTCTGCTACTTTATCCAGTCTAGTTGGCAGTGACAGCTCAGCTGCGCACAGAATATGACTTCGGCAAGTGGCTGATGTCACAGTCTGTGCACCCGCCGGAGCACACTGAGCTGTCACTGCCTGCCGGACTGGATAAAGTAGCAGAGCTTCGGGGCAGCATCGGAAAGGTAAGTATACAGTTTATTAATTTTATGTGCTGGGCAAGGGGCTGGCTGTATACCGAGGGGGAGGGCAGGCTGGCTGTATACTGAGGGAGGGGGGCTGGCTGTATACCGAGGGGGAGGGGCTTGCTGTATACTGAGCGGGGCAGGCTGGCTGTATACTAGGAGGACAGGCTGGCTGTATACTAGGAGGACTGGCTGGCTGTGTACTGAGGGGGGCTGGCTGTATACTGGGAGGACTGGCTGCATACTGAGAGGGACTGGCTGGCTGTATATGGAGGGGAGGGGGCTGGCTGTATCCTGAGGAGGGGCAGCTGGCTGTATACTGAGGAGGGGCAGGCTGTATACTGAGGAGGGGGGTTGGCTGTATACTGAGGGGGGCAGGCTGGCTGTGTACTTAGAGGGACTGGCTGGCTGTATACTGGGAGGACTGGCTGCATACTGAGAGGGACTGGCTGGCTGTATATGGAGGGGAGGGGGCTGGCTGTATCCTGAGGAGGGGCAGCTGGCTGTATACTGAGGAGGGGCAGGCTGTATACTGAGGAGGGGGGTTGGCTGTATACTGAGGGGGGCAGGCTGGCTGTGTACTTAGAGGGGCTGGCTGGCTGTATACTGAGAGCTGCAGGCTGGCTGTATACTGCGGGGGGCTGACTGTATACTGGGGGGGCAGGCTGGCTGTATGTTTGGGGGGCGGATGGATAGTGGAGGGGGGGGGGGGAGGGGGGGGGGGGGGGACTGACTGGCTATATATTGGGGGGACTGGCTTGCTATATATTGGGGGCCTGACTAGCTATATACAGGGGCTGTCTGGCTATATACAGAGGGCTGACTGGTGGTGTTATATGGCATAGTAGTAGTAATAGTAATTATATTCCTGTACATAGAAAGCAGTATTATAGTAGTTATAGTCTTGTACATAGGGGACAGTATTATAGTAGCTATATTCTTGTACATAGGGGACAGTATTATAGTAGTTATATTCTTGTACATAGGGGGCAGTATTATAGTAGTTATATTCTTGTACATAGGGGACAGTATTATAGTAGTTATATTCTTGTACATAGGGGACAGTATTATAGTAGTTATTTTCTTGTACATAGGGGGCAGTATTATAGTAGTTATATTCTTGTACATAGGGGGCAATAGTATAGTAGTTATATTCTTGTACATAGTGGGCTGTATTATAATATATTTTACTTATTGGCAATATTACAGTAGTTAGATTCTTGTATGAGTCTCTTTCTCTGTGCTGTACATGTTGATTTAGACCATCTGTCAACAGTTTGTGTGGAGTTTAGTTACTCCACCCACATCACATGACCACGCCGCCTACTTGTTTTGACTCCGCCCACAGAATGGGGTCACTTTAAAAGTTTTTTTCCAGGGCCACTTTAAATTCCCAGTCCGCCCCTGACAGTTGCCAATATAGTAATGGTGTCTCCTCACAGTTTCCAAAGTCACCCTTGCCCCCGCACAGTAGCCAATAATCACTGCTATTGCCCCCACACAGTATCCAATAGTCAAAGCTACAGACCCACAGTTTCCAGTGATCCCAATACCTGCCCAGAGGTACAAGTAGTCCCAGTATTTTCTCTCAGTAACTACCAGTACATTCTAAAAAGTAGCTAGTAGCCCACAACCTGCCCCATTGCCAGTAATCCCAATATGCACAGGCCGCAAGATGGCCAGAGAGCAGCAGAGCACGGGAGCAGAAAGCTTTCATGCTCCGCTGCATCAAGCCAGGGCACACTGCCATGCCTCCCCCGGCTAAGTGCACCCAAGCCAAGGTGAAATGCTCTGATCCCACCCCTGTGTGTAATAGAAAATTATACAATTTTTCACTATACTTTCTGTATCAATTCTGTATAAATTGCTTGCAATTTTCTAGATCTTGCTGTCAATCTACAAGAAGCTTCATTCTTTACTTCCAGCGGATAGCCATCTGTTCTTGGTCATGTCATCTACCCAGCAGCGTTAAAAGTTAATCTACCACTAAATAAGTGGAAAATTTCTGTTTATGACCAGGCAATTTGTCTGTTTTTCATTGTCCTACTGATGAACTTTTATCAGCCCTTTTTTTTATACCCAGATATGGTGCAGTGTGCCTAATTGCAGTTTTACTCACCAATGTGCACTTGCACCCAGGGCCGATTCTAGCATATTTGGTGTCAATAGCCTTCAATAGCCTTCTCCCATTCCTTTATCCACACCTGGTTCAGTAAATACTGAAAACTTTACTAACAATTGTTAACCTTAACACAGGCAGACTCACTGTCACTCTACCACTAACTACAGATTCTGAGAGTCATTAGTGGCATCTAGTACCTTATAAATGACAAGCTTTTCCATCAGGAAGAGGACTTTATTACGGTTTATACCATTTATAATGTATCACTGCTGAATTTACAGCCAGGTTGCTACAGCTCTGGCAGCACATCTCCACCCGGCGTCCCAAAAACAAATTGGGGCTCATTTACTTACCCGGTCCTGTCGCGATCCCGCGGTGTGTTGTACGACGTGGATTCATGTTCTGCCGGGATTCACTAAGGTCGTACGCCCGATGTCAGTAGGTGTCACTGCTGCACCGAGGTCCGCCGGAGTTCACCTGCTTCTTCCCCGTGCATGTAAGTGCTGATCTTGTGACACATATCGTTTTTTATATTCCGCATTTTTTCCGAATCCGGCTCTGTCACATGAAAGCCGAAATCCGTTCGTGTGCGCCAAAATCCCAGCGGAATTCGTCGGAAAACGTTAAAATTCAGGAAACCCGACGAAACTGCGACCGCGGAGCCCTTAGTAAATGAGCCCCATTATTTAATAGTGTTGCACATTCTTAGTTAATCAGGTCTGTTTTCAGGATGTGCACACAGTCGCTCCTTTTTTTCTTGGTGCAAACTACGGACACACACCTCCACACCCCTTTGGATGCACAGTTTTCAAAAGTATTGCACAAAATTGTGCCACAAACATATAATAAATACATGTGCAAGGTTCAAAAGACATTTTTTCATGCAAATGTAGACAAAAAACTGCCGCAGACACAATAATTTATCTGGGCCATATCGTTTTAATTAGAACAACCTTGTGGTTCATAAATCCCTATGATTTCTTTTACTATATTATGGATGTGGTTTCCACAGTCTCGTGCATGAGTCAACTGCCCGGACTGCAAAAGATAGAGTAGGTACTATTACTGTCCGTGTTTGTGTCTGGACAGTCTGGGTCCATACCAAATTTGGTAGGTTTGGCGTCCATGACCTAGAAGCAAACAAACACAGATTTGTGATTGTGTTCAGGGAAAAAGCACCAAGATTATTAATTGGCTGCTGAGCGGCCAATTAACCAGCCTATAGCCCCTTAGCAACCACAGGTATGCCCTCTGTAGACATGACTGTGATTGGCCAGACGGAACATGTGACTCTGCAGTCTATGAGCAGAGTCACATGTCCAGACACCATTATACAAAGGAAACAGAAAGTGGTTGCTGCTGTTCATAGGGTCAGTCAGTTAGGCAGGGACTTCTCAAATAGCAATGACTGCCCTTTTCAGAACACTAAGGTAGGGAACGAAGGCTGCTGTGATTAGGGACAGGAGGAAATCTGAAATAATTGCCCTTTTTAGGGCACTGCGAAGAACTGCATTGAACTACTGAGGGGCTGCTGTAGTGTAGAACCAGACTTAGTATTAGCAACATTTACACCATTATCCACCAATATCTTTAAGGCACAATCTCAGGATAGTTTTCAGTTACATCAAAATCAAAAAATTGCTGTTGTATTATAGTTTGCAGTTGCATGAAAATGTAAAAGGCACTGGTTCTATATAGTTTGCCAGTCCATCAAAATCCAAAAGATGCTCTTTCTGTATAGTTTGCCAGCCCACCAAAATCTGAAATGCACTGTTGCTGTAGTGGCTGGGTACCTTGCTGAATTGATGCTAAAAAGATAGTGTAGCATCCTTAAAGGGGTATTCTCATCTGGATATTGACATTTAATTTAATTACTCTACCATATAAATACATTTCCTCATTTGGATGTTATAAAAAATATGTATCTGCAATAATATCCCATATATGTAGCAATGTCGTTACATGGTAATGGAGGACATCTGTTCCCGGCTACAACCACCACTGCTGTAGTGACTGCACAAAGAAACAAATACTTTCTGCATATGAAATAGTCAGGAGTTACTGCATGTCCCACAACCATCCTGTGGTTTTGAACCCTTAATCCAATTGGTCAGACAGAGCTCAATAATGAATGCAGATACGGCATGTAGTATCAGGAGGAAGACTGTGACTGGCATGGTGGAAGAATCTCTGTTTTGGTAGTGAAGGGTGGGTCCTTCCCATCAGGGCCGGCTCCAGGTTTTAGTGGGCCCCTTCCTGGGTCGTCCTCCAGTAGCCACACTGCTCCCCTCCTCCCCCTGTGGACACACTTCCCCCCTTTCCTCCCCCTGTGGACACACTGCCCCCCCTTGCCCAGGTCGGCCGGCTGTTGGTGCTGGGCCTGCATCCCATTCAATTTCTGAGTGGGAAAACTGGATCCGTGGGCAGAGCTTGTCCTGCACTGTGGTAAGTATGGCATGGTATGGTAAAGAATGAGTGGAATACAGCAGTAACTTAAATTTATCTTATAATTGACATTGGGACTGAACACCCAGAGCACCTTTTACCACAGTGAAAGGAAGGGTTTGTGGTTTTCCCATTTCTTTTTTTACCGCAGAGAGAATAACTGGGCCTGAACACCCAGTGCGTCTTTATCTGCAGTCAGAGGATTTGTGGCTCTTCCATTGCTTCATTTACCACTGAGAGAATAACTGGGTCTGAATGCCCAGAGAGCCTTCAATTGCATTCAATGACAATTTTTAAGATATTTTTTTCTTTCTTTCTTTTTTTTATTTTACAGCCCTCTTATTATCACAATATTTTACTACACCCATTTTGGGTCCCTATGGTCTTCAATGGGGTTTTGCTGAGTTTGATAGACGTTCCATTCAAGTCTAATAAATTTTCCCCAAATGGGAACAGTATGTAATATATAAAACTAAAAGAAATATGTGATTTGATATTAAGGGTTAAACTCCACATGGTACTGCTTAAAGCTATGGCAGACTAACTGCTCTGCATAGGACCCCAGAAATAACTTTGCTTGTGGCCCTAAAGTCATTGGTCCTGTCTGCTAAAATTGCTATGACAATGAGGGTGTCACGGGTGGTCCCGCGACTCATATCGCGGGTCGCGGGCTCACCCGTGCTCCCCGGGGCTCCCCGGTCCTGTGTCTCCGTCTGGCTCCGTGCGCGCGCGTCCTCATCTCCTAGGGCGCGCGCGCGGCACCTTCAGAAGATTTAAAGGGCCAGCGCACCGCTGGTGCGCTGGCTGAACACTTCACCTTTAAAAGGCAAGTACCTCCCTTACTACCTTGCCGGATCTTTGTGCCTCACAGCCTTAGAGAAAGCTCTGTTGCGATTTGCCTGCGTTCCTGTGTTTCCTGCGTGCCTGACTCCCTCCGTGTTCCTGTGTTGCCTGACTACCTTCGTGTTCCCGTGTACCAGTGTCCCTCCGTATTGCTGTCGTGAGTTCTGTGTTCCCGTACCCTTCTGCTTGGACCTCCTGTTGCTGACCCCGGTTTGGATTCTGACGTTGCATCTCTGCCGTCTGCCCTGACCCTGTGCCTGGACTGTGACCTCGAGCTTGACTGCTGTTTCTGTACCTCAACCTTTGCCGCCACTGCAGACAAGTCACGCCTGAGGAACGACCTGGTGGTACCACGCCGCAGCTTGTCTAACCCGCTTTGCGGCGGGCTCTGGTGAAAACACGCCGCAGCTTGTCTAACCCGCTTTGCGGCGGGCTCTGGTGAAAACTGGGTACCACTTAGACTCCGGTCCCAGGTAGTGGCTTGAGTCATCGTTTGCAGTGGTCCAGCGGATCCACATCCCGCAAGCCTGACAGAGGGACTGCTGATATAGTTTGTGCCAGTTAGTGGCGTCCACATCCACTTTCTGCCTGGTTTTTCAGAACTTTAAAAACAATCCTGGCAATTGAAGCATTTTTTTTATCTAGTATGTCACTATCCATTCTGGGAAGCTTAAAAGAGATATTTTGTCCTATTTCACTGACATTAAATATGATTATGTCAGTAGTCCTATAATATCAACTCCGGTCCCAGGTAGTGGCTTGAGTCATCGTTTGCAGTGGTCCAGCGGATCCACATCCCGCAAGCCTGACAGAGGGACTGCTGATATAGTTTGTGCCAGTTAGTGGCGTCCACATCCACTTTCTGCCTGGTTTTTCAGAACTTTAAAAACAATCCTGGCAATTGAAGCATTTTTTTTTATCTAGTATGTCATTTTCCATTCTGGGAAGCTTAAAAGAGATATTTTGTCCTATTTCACTGACATTAAATATGATTATGTCAGTAGTCCTATAATATCACTGATATGCCCTTATGTTCAACCAACCAGACCATGCTCTTAACAATTGATATCTGATGGCACCAGTGACAAGGTCCCCCTCTTCATGTAACAGTCACAAGTTTTATCAAGAGTGAAGACATCCACAGAGCCATTAATGGGGTTTCCTATGTGGAACCCTATTCAAAAGAGATACCGTCATGCAAAATAACCCCCCTAAATTAAATATATTTTCCTAAACTGCCATTAGAGAGCATTGCCTCTATCCCCTCATTGTCCCTCTACATGTCTGTAAACCTAAGCAATGAGGTCCTAAAGCTGTATGCAAATGACCTGTGAAATGTCCAATGAGTCATTAGCATATTCAAGCTGTCCACCTTATTCATGAGTGGGAGGCACAGCCACACCCCCAGTGCATGACTGACAGCCTGTAAAATGGAGTGAGGCTGTATAATGATGTGCTTCCTGGTGCTGGTGGCCACGCCCCCTGCAGCCTGTGTGTGCATGTGTGTGTGTTTAGGAGAGATACAGCAGCTCCAGGCAGCCATGTTACAGCAGAACATGTCAGATTCATGTGTAGCTGATGTCTGTGTCTCTCACCTGTATATTAGGAGTGCCATTAGAGAGCATTGCCTCTATCCCCTCATTGTCCCTCTACATGTCTGTAAACCTAAGCAATGAGGTCCTAAAGCTGTATGCAAATGACCTGTGAAATGTCCAATGAGTCATTAGCATATTCAAGCTGTCCACCTTATTCATGAGTGGGAGGCACAGCCACACCCCCAGTGCATGACTGACAGCCTGTAAAATGGAGTGAGGCTGTATAATGATGTGCTTCCTGGTGCTGGTGGCCACGCCCCCTGCAGCCTGTGTGTGCATGTGTGTGTGTTTAGGAGAGATACAGCAGCTCCAGGCAGCCATGTTACAGCAGAACATGTCAGATTCATGTGTAGCTGATGTCTGTGTCTCTCACCTGTATATTAGGAGGATGCAGCATGTCAGCAGATGCAGCACACACACTAGCCATGCTTTACTATACATTACACACAGACATGAGCAGGGGGAGGAGAGGAGAGGGGTAACAGGGGTGACATCACTGCCTCTGACCATGTGACCAGCCAGGATACTCAACCTCACGACAGGGCTTGCTGGAGTTGTAGTCCCACCACTGGTTGCAAGCCACTCACCTGATTTCCCGACTATTCCGTCAGCCCCAAGTACTTAGATATTCGCTTCCATCTTTAGTGCGTGGGTCCAGTCATTCTGCTGGGGACACAGAAGTTGGTCTCCGGGCTCAGGCTGACAGATCTCCGGTGAGGGATTTTCGAACCATTTTGCGATGAGGCTGCGCAGATGCCTGGCAGGACCTTCGCCCTCCTCCTCCTCACTATAGCCCCCGCACACACACGCTGCACAGGGCATTTCAATGGAACGTACCACGGCCGCCAGAACCAGGGGTCCATCTATACAAAAAAAAACCCACATGTAAGTCAGTAGGACTTTGCATAAGAGTAACTAATAACTCGTACTTTCTGTTGTCATAAAGATTATAATAAAACAATACATAAAGTCTCTATATGTAAATGAATCGTGTGGTATTGTTGGTACATCCCCACTAAGTATCTGGCCGCTGGTTTTGGGCTGCATATGGACACATCTGGGTCACTGAGGGTCGGGTCGGCGTCTGCGTTTGTGTGTGTGTGTATCGGGAGCAGTCCTCAAAGTCTGTCAGCTCTTTGAGGTGTCACCTGCCAAGTTCAATTTGTATCCGTTTCTTTTAACTACAGCACCAAGTCATTGTTCATTATGTAAAGCCCACTACTCATCTTCTATACTGTACCCCAATATAGACCCCTTGTTGTGCAGTATTATCCGTTCACTCTTAACAAACAATATTTTATATAGTCTGTGTATCGGGTGGGGGGTTCAAATAACCAAATTAACCCTTAAAGACCAGGTGGAACACGTACAATAACAGAACAAATTGAATACATAAAACACACAACCAGAGCACCAGTACATAAATGCAGAACCAGAAGTAAGTTCTTCAATAACAAACAGCCCAGAACCAAGCCCAGACATAATACAGCACTAGAACCCGTTCAGTAAATAAATACGAACCGAAGCCAGCTAAGAGTACATAAAAAGTAACCAGCTTAGTTAAAAATATTGAGTATAAGTGCAGAATTGTGAGGAACTCCTTCATCTTCTTCTTCTACCTGCTGCCATTGCAACTTCTTTCAGCCATGACTTCTCTCTGCAGATTTAGCAACACAAAAATGTTGGTTCCCATTGCATCATCATCTCCTCTAATTTCTCATCAACAAACTTAATACTGTCTCTGCATTCCAACGGGGGCGACTGGCCATAAGCCTACGCGGGCAATCCCTGTGGGCCGACTGCTCTGGGGCTGCTGGGGGGAACGTGTGGTGGGGCCGGTCTGAAAATAATAAATCATTTACTTACCCTTCCGACGCTCGCCTGAAGCTCTGCTACTTTATCCAGTCTATTGGCATTGACAGCTCAGCTGCGCACAGAATGACTTCGGCAAGTGGCTGATGTCACAGTCTGTGCACCGCCGGAGCACACTGAGCTGTCACTGCCTGCCGGACTGGATAAAGTAGCAGAGCTTCGGGGCAGCATCGGAAAGGTAAGTATACAGTTTATAATTTTATGTGCTTGGGCACGGGGCTGGCTTTATACCGAGGGGGAGTGGCAGGCTGGCTGTATACTGAGGAGGGGGGCTGGCTGTATACTGAGGGGGAGGGCTGGCTAACTGTATACCGAGGGGGAGGGCAGGCTGGCTGTATACTGAGGGAGGGGGCTGGCTGGCTGTATACCGAGGGGAGGGCAGGCTGTATACAGGGGGGCTGGCTGTATACTGAGAGGGGCCGGCTGGCTGTATACTGAGCGGGGCAGGCTGGCTGTATACTAGGAGGACAGGCTGGCTGTATACTAGGAGGACAGGCTGGCTGTATACTAGGAGGACTGGCTGGCTGTGTACTGAGGGGGGCTGGCTTGTATACTGGAGGACTGGCTGCTACTGAGAGGACTGGCTGGCTGTATATGAGGGGAGGGGGGCTGGCTGTACTCCTGAGGAGGCAGCTGGCTGTATACTGAGGAGGCACTGTAACTGAGGAGGGGGTTGCTGTATACTTGAGGGGGGCAGGCTGGCTGTGTCTTAGAGGGACTGGCCTGGCTGTATCTGGGAGGACTGCTGCATACTGAAGGGACTGGCTGGGCTGTATATGGAGGGAGGGGGCTGGCTGTATCCTGAGGAGGGGCACTGGCTGTATACTGAGGAGGGCAGGCTGTAATACTGAGGGAGGGGGGTTTGGCTGTATACTGAGGGGGGCAGGCTGGCTTGTATTAGAGGGGCTGGCTGGCTGTATACTGAGACTGCGCAGGCTGGCTGTATACTGCGGGGGGCTACTGTATAGGGGGGGGGCATGCTGCTGTATATTGAGGGGCAGACGGGCTGTATACTGAGGGGGACTGGCTGTTTGTATACGGGGAGGCTGGCTGGCTGGTATGCTTGGGGGCGGCTGTATACTGGAGGCTGGCTGAATACAGGGGGGGGGACTGACTGGCTATATAGGGGGACTGGCTTGCTATAATATTGGGGGCCTGACTAGCTTATATACAGGGGCTGTCTTGCTATATACAGAGGGCTGACTGGTGGTGTTAATGTGCATAGTAGTAGTAATAGTAATTATATTCCTGTACATAGAAAGCAGTATTATAGTAGTTATAGTCTTGTACATAGGGGACAGTATTATAGTCTATATTCTTGTACATAGGGACAGTATTATAGTAGTTATATTCTTGTACATAGGGGGCAGTATTATAGTAGTTATATTCTTGTACATAGGGACAGTATTATAGTAGTTTTATTCGTGTACATAGGGACGTATTATAGTAGTTATTTTCTGTACATAGGGGGCAGTATTATAGTAGTTATATTCTTGTACATAGGGGGCAATAGTATAGTAGTTATATTCTTTACATAGGGGCAGTTTATAGTAGTTATTTTCTTGTACCATAGGGGGCAAAATGTATCGTAGTTATATTCTGTACATAGTGGGCTGTATTATAATATATTTTACTTATTGGCAATATTACAGTAGTTAGATTCTTGTATGGTCTCTTTCTCTGTGCTGTACATGTTTTAGACCATCTGTCAACAGTTGTGTGGAGTTTAGTTACTCCACCCACATCACATGACCACCGCCGCCTACTTGTTTTGACTCCGCCCACAGAAGGGGGTCACTTTAAAAGTTTTTTCCAGGGCCACTTTAAATTCCCGTCCGCCCCTGACAGTTGCCAATATAGTAATGGTGTCTCCTCACAGTTTCCAAAGTCACCCTTGCCCCCGCACAGTCCAATAATCACTGCTATTGCCCCCACACAGTATCCAATAGTCAAAGCTACAGCCCCACAGTGTCCAGTGATCCCAATACCTGCCCAGAGGTACAAGTAGTCCCAGTTTTCCCTCAGTAACTACAGTACATTCTAAAAAGTAGCTAGTAGCCCACAACCTGCCCCATTTGCCAGTAATCATCCAATGCACAGGCCGCAAGATGCCAGAGAGCAGCAGAGCACGGAGCAGAAAGCTTTCATGCTCCGCTGCATCAAGCCAGGGCACCCTGCCATGCCTCCCCGGCTAGTGCACCCAAGCCAAGGTGAAATGCTCTGATCCACCCCTGGTGTAATAGAAAATTATACAATTTTTCACTATACTTCTGTATCATTCTGTATAATTGCTTGCAATTTCTAGATCTTGCTGTCAATCTACAAGAAGCTTTCATTCTTACTTCCAGGCGATAGCCATCTGTCTTGGTCATGTCATCTACCCCAGCATGTTAAATTTAATCTACACACTAAATAGTGGAAACTTTCTGTTTATGACCAGCAATTTGTCTGTTTTTCATTGTCCTTCTGTGATGAACTTTTATCAGCCCTTTTTTTTTATACCCAGATAGTGCAGTGTGCCTAATTGCTTTTACTCACCAATGTGCACTTGCACCCAGGGCCGATCTAGCAGATTTGGTGCAATAGCCTTCAATAGCCTTCTTCTTCCATTCCTTTACCACACTGGTTCAGTAAATACTGAAAACTTTCCTAACATTGTTAACCTAACACAGGCGACTCACTGTCACTCTAACCACTAACTACAGATTCTGAGAGTCTTAGTGGCATCTAGTACCTTATAAATGACAACTTTTTCCATCAGGAAGAGGACTTTATTACGGTTTATACCATTTATATATGTATCATGCTGAATTTTACAGCCAGGTTGCTACAGCTCTGGCAGCACATCTCCACCCGGCGTCCCAAACAACAATTGGGGCTCATTACTTACCCGTTCCTGTCGCGATCGCCGCGTGTGTTTTGTACGACGTGGTTCATGTTCTGCCGGATTCACTAAGGTCGTACGCCCAGTCAGTGGTGTCACTGCTGCAACCGAGGTCCCGGAGTTCACCTGCTTCTTCTCCCGTGCATGTAAGTGCTGATCTTGTGACACATTCGTTTTTTTAATTCCGCATTTTTTCCGAATCCGGCTCTGTCACTGAAAGCCGAAATCCTTCTGTGCGCCAAAATCCAGCGGAATTCGTCGGAAAACGTTAAAATTCAGGAAACCCGAACAAACTGCGACCGCGGAGCCCTTAGTAATGAGCCCATTATTTAATAGTGTGGCACATTCTAGTTAATCAGGTCTGTTTTCAGGATGTGCACACAGTCGCTCCTTTTTTTCTTGTGCAAACTACGGACACCACACCTCCACACCCCTTTGGATGCACAGTTTTCAAAAGTATTGCACAAAATTGTCCACAAAACATATATAAATACAGTGCAAGTTCAAAAGACATTTTTTTCATGCAATGTAGACAAAAAACTGCCGCAGACACAATAATTTATCTGGGCCATATCGTTTTAATTAGAACAACCTTGTGGGTCTCTAAATCCCTAGATTTCTTTACTATATTATGATGTGGTTTCCACAGTCTCGTCATGAGTCAACTCCCGGCCTGCAAAAGATAGAGTAGGTACTATTACTGTCCGTGTTTGTGTCTGGACAGTCTGGGTCCATACCAAATTTGGTAGGTTTGGCGTCCATGACCTAGAAGCAAACAACACAGATTTTTGATTGTGTTCAGGGAAAAAGCACAAGATTATTAATTGGCTGCTAGCGGCCATTAACCAGCCTATAGCCCCTTGCAACCACAGGTATGCCCTCGTAGACATGACTGTGATTGGCCAGACGGAACATGTGACTCTGCAGTCTAGTGAGCAGAGTCACATGTCCAGGCACCATTATAACAAAGGAAACAGAAAGTGGTTGCTGCTGTATAGGGTCATTCAGTTAGGCAGGGACTTCTCAAATAGCATGACTGCCCTTTCAGAACACTTAGGTAGGAACGGAGCTGCTGTGATTAGGGACAGGAGGAAATCTGAAATAATTGCCCTTTTAAGGCACTGCGAAGAACTGCATGACTACTGAGGGGCTGCTGAGTGTAGAACCAGACTTAGTATTAGCAACATTTACACCATTATCCACCAATATCTTTAAGGCACAATCTCAGGATAGTTTTCAGTTACATCAAAATCAAAAAATTGCTGTTGTATTAGATTTGCAGTTGCATGAAAATGTAAAAGCACTGGTTCTATATAGTTTGCCAGTCCATCAAAATCCAAAGATGCTCTTTCTGTATAGTTTGCCAGCCCACCAAAATCAAATGCACTGTTCGGTAGTGGCTGGGTACCTTGCTGAATTGATCTAAAGATATTGTAGCACCTTAAAGGGGTATTCTCATCTGGATATTGACTTTAATTAATTACTCTAACCATATAATAAATTTCCTCAATTGGATGTTATAAAAAATATGTCTGCAATACTATCCCATTATGTAGCAATGTCGTTACATTGTAATGGAGGACATCTGTTCCCGTACAACCACCACTGCTGTGTGACGGCACAAACAAATCTTTCTGCATATGAATAGTCAGAGTTACTGCATGTCCCACACCATCCTGTGTTTTTACCCTTAACCAAGTGGTCAGACAGAGCTCAATAATGAATGCAGATACGGCATGTAGTATCAGGGGAAGACTGTGACTGGCATGGTGGAAGAATCTCTGTTTGGTAGTGAAGGGTGGGTCCTTCCCATCAGGCCGGCCCAGGTTTTAGTGGGCCCCTTCCTGGGTCGTCCTCCAGCAGCCACACTGCTCCCCTCCTCCCCTGTGGACACACTTCCCCCTTTCCTCTCCCCCTGTGGACCCACTGCCCCCCTTGCCCAGGTCGGCCGCTGTGTTGGTGCTGGGCCTCTGCATCCCATTCAATTTCTGAGTGGGAAAACTGGATCCGTGGGCAGAGCTTTTCCTGCACTGTGGTAAGTATGGCATGGTTGGTAAAGAATGATTGGAATACAGCAGTAACTTAAATTTATCTTATAATTGACATTGGGACTGAACACCCAGAGCACCTTTTACCACAGTGAAAGGAAGGTTGTGTGTTTTCCCATTTCTTTTTTTACCCAGAGGAATAACTGGGGCCTGAACACCAGTGCGTCTTTATCTGCATCAGAGGATTTGTGGCTCTTCCATGCTTCTTTTACCACTGAGAGATAACTGGGTCTGAATCCCAGAGAGCCTTCAATTGCATTCAATGACATTTTTAAAGATATTTTTTCTTTCTTTCTTTTTTTTTATTTTAAACAGCCTCTTATTATCACAATATTTTACTACACCCATTTTGTGCCCCTATGGTCTTCAATGGGGTTTGCTGAGTTTGATAGACGTCCATTCAAGTCTAATAAATTTTCCCCAAATGGGAACAGTATGTAATAATAACTAAAAGAAATATGTGATTTGATATTAAGGTTAAACTCCACATGGTACTATGCTTCAGCTATGGCATACTACCTGCTCTGCATAGGACCCAGAAATAACTTTGCTTGTGGCCCTAAAGTCATTGGTCCTGTCTGCTAAAATGCTATGACAATGAGGTGTCACGGTGGTCCCGCGACTCATACGCGGGTACGCGGGGCTCACCCTGCTCCCCGGGCAGCTCACCTCTCCCCGGTCCTGTTTCTTCCGTCTGGCTCCGTGCGCGCGCGTCCTCATCTCCTAGGCGCGCGCCGCGGCACCTTCAGAAGATTTAAAGGCCAGCGCCACCGCTGGTGCGCTGGCTGAACACTTCACCTTAAAAGGCAAGTACCTCCCTTACTACCTTGCCGGATCTTTTGTGTCTCACAGCCTTAGAGAAAGCTCTGTTGGATTTGCCTGCGTTCCTGTGTTTCCTGCGTGCCTGACTCCCTCGTGTTCCTGTGTTGCCTGACACCTTCGTGTTCCCGGTACCAGTGTCCCTCCGTTTTGCTGTCGTGAGTTCTGTGTTCCCGTACCCTTCTGCTGGACCTCCTGTTGCTGACCCCGGTTTGGATTCTGACGTTGCATCTCTGCCGTCTGCCCTGACCCTGTGCCCGGGACTGTGACCTCGAGCTTGACTGCTGTTCTGTACCTCAACCTTTGCCGCCACTGCAGACAAGTCACGCCTGAGGAACGACCTGGTGGTACCACGCCGCAGCTGTCTAAACCGCTTTGCGGCGGGCTCTGGTGAAACTGGGTACCCATTAGACTCCGGTCCCAGGTAGTGGCTTGAGTCATCGTTTGCAGTGGTCCAGCGGATCCACATCCCGCACGCCTGACAGAGGGACTGCTGATATAGTTTGTGCCAGTTTAGTGGCGTCCACATCCACTTTCTGCCTGGTTTTTCAGAACTTTAAAACAATCCTGGCAATTAAGCATTTTTTTTTTATCTAGTATGTCTTTTCCATTCTGGGAACTTAAAAGAGATATTTTGTCCTATTTCACTGACATTAAAATGATTATGTCAGTAGTCCTATAAATATCATTGATATGCCCTTATGTTCCACAACCAGACCATGCTCTTAACAATTGATATCTGGATGCACCAGTGACAAGGTCCCCCTTCATGAACAGTCACAAGTTTTATCAAGAGTGAAGAACATCACAGAGCCATTAATGGGGTTTCCTATGTGGAACCCCTATTCAAAAGAGATACCGTCATGCAAATAACCCCCCTAAATTAAAATATTTCCTAAACTGCCATTAGAGAGCATTGCCTCTATCCCCTCATTGTCCCTCTACATGTCTGTAAACCTAAGCAATGAGTCCTAAAGCTGTATGCAAATGACCTGTGAAATGTCCAATGAGTCATTAGCATATTCAAGCTGTCCACCTTATTCATGAGTGGGAGGCACAGCCACACCCCCCAGTGCATGACTGACAGCCTGTAATGGAGTGAGGCTGTATAATGATGTGCTTCCTGGTGCTGGTGCCACGCCCCCTGCAGCCTGTGTGTGCATGTGTGTGTGTTAGGAGAGATACAGCAGCTCCAGGCACCATGTTACAGCAGAACATGTCAGTTCATGTGTAGCTGATGTCTGTGTCTCTCACCTGTATATTAGGAGGATGCCAGCATGTCAGCGATGCAGCACACACACTAGCCATGCTTTACTATACTTACACACAGACATGAGCAGGGGGAGGAAGGAGAGGTTAACAGGGGTGACATCACTGCCTCTGACCATGTGACCAGCCTCATTTACATGATAAAAAATAGATGATTTTACAATGAATAATGTATGAAATAACTAGATAAAGGCTGGGATGGATCCTTGTGAGCTGCTCCAACAGGTAGTAGTGACAGGACAAGTGGCAGAGACCTGATGACAGGTGTCCTTTAATGAAATGCCAATGAGATGAAGGGCTCAATTAATAGTTCTGGATCCACCTTGTAATGTCACGGCTCACCACGCCCCACTTGTTCTAAACTAATATCATTGTCTATCATCTTGTCACTGCCCTTGGGGATTCAAAATCCATAACATGAGTTAAGTATATAGCCTGAGGCAGGACTCTTCCAAAAGAGTCACAATTTAGTCCCCAGAACTGCACCCCTTAATTCATTTGTGTCTCTGGCTATTACTATATTCTTATCTGTTTTTGATAACCATAATCCAATTGATTGATACAATGATTGTATTTCTTCCTTTTGTATCTTTGTCTAGTATCAATGAGCTCTTCATTGTCAGTGATTCATATTTTGTTGATTTGGTCTGTAAGGTCTCCATAAGTTGATCAGAGCATCTCACCTCAGGCAGCGCTTTCCCAAAATTGAACGAGGAATTTATGTATCTCTAGCACTATACTACTGAATTCATTTGTGTTTTTGGCAATTTACAAATGAAACTTTTTAATTTTTTTGGAGTGGATTGGTTTGATAAAGTCCAAATAAAACCAAACTACACTTGGTTTCCTAGATGGAGCCTTTGTATTATCTTTGATCATATGGCCGTAATATGAATAAGTTACAATAAATTTATGAAGTATGGCAGAAAAATGGCATCATTAGTCTACAAATCCACTGGCTGGGGTGGCTGTGTTCTAATAGACGATGATGCAGTGGTTGGCAATGTCATTTGCTCAAGGCAAGTCAGGTTTTACTACCTCTCTCATAGCAGCACATTCTTTCTATACATTATTTTCCTTAATTACTCAAAACTGCTCTGAGACTTGCCAATGCCAGCAAAGACATGGATTTAATGTAATATTATTCTAGACTTAATCGACATACAGCTCATTTTTTGTCTGAAGTTTAGGGTCATATTTTCGGTAAACAATTATGAAAGAATACAGACATAATGGGAATAATTGCTCTCTTAGTCTCTGGATTTTATGTCCCGTATCTATTACTTTGTTCCATCAGTGCTTTCATTGTATCCTAGAATATGCTGCAACTCATTACAGACTAGCATACTTATCATTCTTTAGTCGTTTAAATAAGCAAAATGTAATTGGATGGTCAAGCATGGATTCTTAAATGCTTATGGATACAAGATAATTGGAGCTTCAGAAGATCCTCTTCAGGATGGTAATAACTGAACACATAAAACACATGAAAGTAAAAGCAGATGTTTAACCTCTGCAGCAAAATATTGTCCTCTGATTACATTTACCTGCATTTACAGCAACCTGCAAGGGCTGCTACATAGAACTTTAGGGTGGTATTAAACAATGCGGCTTTGACAAGGCTGTGACCCCGCTGAGATGTGGCTATGTTGCGACCATAATTGTGACCAAAATAGTAGCAGTTGAATAGTAGCAGTTTCATTAAACTGTTACTAAATAATAATTTATAATAATTTATAAACTATAGTCACAAGTACTTGAAGAGGACCTATCACCCTCAAAAAGGCACTAGGAGCTGCTTTCTCTAGAGCTAAAATAAACGCAGCAGTGTTACAATGCTAGCGTTATCGGACACCTCCGATAACGCTAACAAACACTGCTGCGCTGTACACTACAAACGCCGGACCGCTCTCAATGCACTGCCTTTGTTTTAGCACTAAGAGCTGCTTACACAGGGATTCATCAGAGGCTTCAATAAAATGGCTACATACCTACATGCTACAGGGCACAATACCTACACTGTAAGTGTTTGACTGTCACGGTGCTCCCGCGATACTGTCGCGGTTTCACCCGTGCTCCGATGCCTGCCAGTCCCCCGTCTCCTGCCTTCACTTGCCTCTCATGGCCCCTGTCTGTGCTCCGGCTCCCGGCGTGTAGGCCTGCTCGCACGCTCTCACCACTAGAGGGCCCGCGCGGACTTCTCAGCCTTAAGGGCCAGCGTCCTCCTGATTGCTCCTGCTAATCCGGCTCGCCCTTATAATATCCGCACCTCCCTTCTCTCCCTGCCGGATCTTCTCCTAGTATCTCCTATGGTTTCCAATGCAGGCTTCCCTAAGCCGTTCCTGGAAGAGAAAGCCCATTAGCGTTTCCAGATGCTTTCCTGTGTTCTCCAGCGTTTCCAGACGCCTCTGTGTCTCCTGTCTTCAGCGTTTCCATACTCTCCGGTGTGTCCTGTCTTCCATCCCGTTTTCAGACGCCTCCCATGTTCCGTCCAGCGGTGTCGAGCAGTCCATGCCAGTGTCACAGTGTTCTCTGTGTTGCTGCTGTCATCCCAGGCTTGGACTGTTTCCTGCACATCCTGTACCTTGGCTGCCACCGCGGGCCTCATACATCTCCCGCGTTGGTCCAGGGGTCCACTGGTCCACAGACCTCCTCCTCCAGACTCTCCCCTAGAGATTTTTAGTTATTCCGTTGTCGTGGGACCTGTTACACATACCTACATGCTACAGGGCACAATACCTACACTGTAAGTGTTTGATTGTAAAGCGCTGCAGAATTGGATGGTGCTATATAAAAAAAGGGAGTAAAGGGCAAAACTGGCTGCTGCATGACCCTCCACCCCTTTTGCGCTTCGCTGTGTGCCAGACAACAAGTGATGTCCACATGTGGGGTTTCTCAGTACTCAGGAGAAAATGTAAATTTTCGGCTACATTCACAGGAACGTATGGGGGACATATAAACGGCGTAAATACGTCCCCCATACACTTCAATGGCCCTGCAACGCCGTACGGGACCGGTACGGTGCAGCACATGGGCGGCATCGTACCGTTCTGTAGCCTGTAGAGAGATAGGACATGTCCTATCTTTCTACGAACACGGCACCGTGCGTTGTGTATTCCTATGGAGAGGGTAGGGATGAGCAGCACTCTCAAAATAAGGAGCACAGCTTCTGCCTAGAAGGGGTTTCCACTTTAATTTATGCCAGAAGCTATAATAAATCTGTTGTACTACTGGTTTTATTACCCTGATCTCTTGTAAAAATAGTTGAGTATGCAGGGCACACAGAATAGGACCAACAACGTGATCTAACAATGTTTTATGTTCAGTTACATTACACTTATGGTTCACAATTGCTCCAATGATGATCACATAACTGATAAGTTCCCACAATGTATATGGTATCCCCTACTATTTATGTGTTCCATGCCATGCTGGAATAATTGGCACAAAATACATTAGCAGAAATAATAGACATAAATAAAAAAGTTTAAAGCACTAGCTCCCCCCTGTGTCCATATATGAATAGAGAGATCATAATAATTTCATGTTATACAAGTTGAGAATGTATCGTTATGCTAGGAACAAGTTTTACTGGGTACAATTATTGAGATCTTTCTCTATTTCTCATGTTGTATAACAGAAGTAACCAAGTTCACCTGATGACAGAGATCTGAATGAAAAACTGGTGGAACATGGTGCCTGAGTTTTTCAACTGATTCTGGGTATTTTTGAGCAGCTGATTCCAAAAATACCGTCCATTTCTCTCTAGTAGCTCTAGTCTATGAGATGTTGAGAGTACCTTGTTCTTATGACTATGGCTCGTATGTTCATATGGCTAATTACTGTAGGAGCATCCGCGCAAGAACACATCATCGCAGAAATCACAGAAATCGGGTTTCAGCGACCTGATAGAAATATCTCTGGTATTACCGCCCCACAAATATAACATTCATTTTCATAATTTATTTTGCTAAATATGAGTGGTTCTAGAGCCTTCAGATCCCTCTCTTATATATTTTCTATAAACCTCACAGCAGTCACCGAGCTTGTGTCACAGTGTCAAGTCTATAATGGTGAAAAGTATAAAAAAGCGCAATTCAAACATTAGGACCCTTTAATTCCACTAAAGCATTCACTATACATGATAATTAAGAAAACAAATTGGTTCTGGCAGGCTATTTTACAGATTCCTGAGTGCAAACGGGGATCCTCTCAGTTGCTTCTTGCTTTTATAGCACTGATTCACCCTCAATGATTAACCCCATCCTCCCATAAAGAGATAATCTGTACTTGTAATTCCTTGTATATATGTGTGAGTGTGTAGAAACTGAATGGAACAGGGTCATAGTAGTCAGACCCTTTGCCATGACACACCTATTTAACTCCATGCTGTCCATTTCCTTCTGAAGCTCCTTAAGATGGTTCTACTCCTGCGATGGTGTTTAAGTAAACGATTGAACTTGATGGAAAGGCACACACCTTTTCTATATAAGACTTCAACAGCTCTAAGTGCATGTCTGAGCACATGATAATCTGAGGTCTAAGGAACTGCCCAAGCAGCTCAAGACAGAATTGCATCAAGGCACAGGTGTGGCCAAGGTTACAATAGAATTGCTGCAGCACTCAAGGTGCCTAAGAGCACAGTGGCCTCCATAATCCTTAAATCGGAGCAGTTTTGGGACAACCGAACATTTCTTCGTCTTGGCATTCGACCAAATTAAAGCAATTGTGGGGGAAGAGCTTTGGTGACAAGGTAAAAAGAAACCCTGAGATCACTGTGCGGAGCTCAAGAGATGCAGTAGTGAAAGGGAAAAAGTTCCACAAGTCAACTATCACTGCAGGCTCTCCCCCAGTCTGGTTCAAGACCTGTGTGAAAGCCCATACAGTGTGCAAAAAACACATGAGGACTCCTAGACTATAGAAATAAGATTCTCTGGTCTGATGAGACAGAAGACTAACTTTTTGGTGTTAAAGTAGTTGTCTTAGATTTGAATAATTAGGAGCCGGGCTGAGGTAGGCTTTTTTTAAAAAAAATAAACGTGTACTCATCTCCTCCATCGCTCCTGATGTCCCGCTCGCTGCAGTCCCATCTGATCATGTCCGTTTGTTTCAGGGGCATAAAAAACCTGTGCTCGGGGAGCCGAGTCGGGCGGACCACTCCCCCTCTCCTATCCTTAGCAACGTAGGCGCTGGGATATGGTGAAGGATTGTAGTGCCCAGGCTTGTGGAAGCTCCCCAAGCACAGCTTCCATTTCAGCTGTAAACAAACAGGGCTTGGATCAGACAACCATCTACCTGAGGAACTGGAGAGGATCTGCAAGGAAAATGATGGCAAAGGCATGCCTCAACACCATCCTTGTTTCGGCAGGACATCCCAGTTTTTGGGCGATGTCCCATCGTCATGGGTGGCTGGGAATGGTCCGTGCTGCCCCTCTCTCCCAGTTTTGTCCCGCCTCCTCCTGGTACTATACATTAGACTGCAGAGCAGCCGATGCATCGGAACCTGAGGAGGCGCGAACCAGCCCCATTACCTCCCACATGTCCCTCACATGTCCTCTCTGACTGGCCACACCCCTCCCCCGAGTTACAGTCTGAGCCGGGAGAAGAAGTGACTGTTTATACCCACAACAGAAGAGGATGATAGAGGACAGAGGGCCAGATTGGAAGGATAAAGGACTGAGGGACAAGTGGGAGAGGCTGGAACAGGGGTCTGCGGAGGAGGCTGGAGGACAGGAGGAGGCTGGAGACAGGGGGCTGCAGGAGAGGCTATAGGACAGGAGGCCACAGAATGAGCTGGAGAGAGGAGGCTACATGAGGGCTGGAGGAGAACAGGGGGCTGCAGAAGAAGGCTGCCGGATAGTCACAGTCAGGAGAGGCGGAGACAGGAGGCTACAGAAGGAGCTGGACAAGGAGTACAGAGGGGCTGGAGGACAGGGGCTGCAGGAGAGGTGCAGGACAGAGGAAACTGGAGGACAGGAGGCTACAGAGGAGGGTGGAGGGAGGAGCAACAGAGGATGGAGTACAGGAAGCCACAGTATGAGGAGGATGGAAGACAGAAGGCCACAGTATGAGGAGGCTGGAGGACATGAAGAGGCTGCGAATAGAAGGCACACGAAGGAGGCTGGAGGACAGGGCTGCAGAAGGGTGTTCCGATGCTCAGTCTCCCGTCGCCCAGATTTATCATGCAAAGTCCAACGAATTTTGCTGCATGCCCCATGTTAGTGTCACCATAAAAAAAAAAGTGTGGCACTCTGTTGGTGCAGTGCAGGGAGCGCCAGATTCATGAATAACGTGCGCAGAAATCATGAATCTGGCGCCCTCTGCACACTACACAGGTAACTGCACCTAGCATGGACTGCACTGTTCTTAGTAAATGTGCCCCAATGTGTCTGGCAAAATGATGGGTGACAATTGTTTCTGCCACTCTGACACACTATATCGTGATACAATAAATACATTCAAAAAATAAAGGCAGATATAAGACAAGCCAGTCAGCCATGGAGGGGAGAGTGTTTGGATATTGGGTGTAAGATCTTGTATATTGTAATAGAAGAGAGAACATCGCGGAACTAAAGCCTCTCATGACAGGACGCCAGAGAGAGTCAGGGACTATGTTTCCGGTCGGACGTGTGACTGCACCGCACACCATTAGAGGGCGCTGTGGTCCTGTGCAGTGATCTATGGAGCGCTGGTCCTCGGGGATGTCCGCGGCTCTTTGAGGTCTCTGGACCGGGATTTCGGGGAGCTGTTGCCTATGTGGTCAGCAGAGCGGATGTGTGGTGGGCAGGGGGTCCTATCAGTAGATGATGCGTGCAGTAAGCACTTGATAACTTCTGTACTAAGTTACTATACTAGCAGCACACAAGCCATGTAATGAATGAATTGTTCTGGCACTACAACTCCCAGCATGTCCGGACAGCGCCATGTGGGGTAGTAGTGTCACTATTACTTCTCTGTAGATTACTGACCCCATGACGCTGCTATTGTGGTCATTGGACTGTGACTAGATGGGATTTGTAGCTACAGATCTGTGATGTGTCTGGTCCAGCCTTGGTGCATGTTCAACTGGCATCCTTTTATTCCCATAGAAATAGGTCGCCAGAGGATGTGCTGGTGCGAACACATGCGCCTTTGTAGTGAGAACTGTTTTAGCATCAGACTAAAAAAAAAGATCTAAAGTTACTCACCAAATAATGTAGTATATGTAGGAAGAAATTTTACAATCCATTTTAGTTGTCCGGGCATCATCAGAGTGTAATCTACACGTACAAAAGGGTAAAAAAGCAGCCAGGTAAGGAATAATCATTCTATATAATAAATAAGATAAGACAATCATAAACCAGACACATCTAAAATGATTAAAACCAGTAATGTATTACACAAACCCCTATTATAGTAGATGCTATATCCTTACAGCAGATCTTGCCCCTAATATTTACAAGTACAATCAAATACCACAGCAGGTGTATACAAAAAAGTTATATAGGCTCATTCCAACAAGCTATAGGTGTATATATGTATATATATATATATATATATCTCAAGAGACCTGTTTCTATGCATGCTATGTATAAAGCCACAATAGTACAGTAAAAATAGGCTACACACAACAAAGGTCCACTTAATTGGTACAAATAGATGTCTACCACAAAATAGAGACGGGTCCTCAATAAGTTGGCTGGCACCCCATCTCAGGGCAACGTAATCTGGTTAAGCATACACCAGACTAAACAACATTCAGTACATGTCGCCTAAGGTGTCCTGTTGTACATTCACAAACATTCAAAATACAAGTTTGGGGATATTTGGAATTTACTGATATCATCTGTTAATAGTTCTGCTCTGCTTCTTGGTATGTAAGTGAAGAATTCTGTCTTTTACCTCATTAGCCAGACATTCTTGCCAATAAAATGGCTGCAGATGGAGGGTCATGTGATCTCAAATGGCGATTGTTCATGGACAGAGAGATGTACCACTGCAGTAAGATTACAACTTTCACAGACCAGCTTAAATTTATGAGTGTTTGTAGGTGGGCTCTTTAGGGGTAAATTGGGGACTATAATCATGTGCTAATAGAGCAAAGGAAAAGTCCTGCCCAAATCGGACTTAACTTATGCAATCAAGAACACCAGTGTGACTCATCAATGTTATCTTATAGTGACCATATGGTGTGTATAATACTTACCTGTTTTCACAGAATTTTTTTTACCTGTTTTCACAAATGGGGCTGGATCTCATGGTTCCCAAACTTCAGCAAGTTCGTTCAGAAGAGACGGCAGTATGTGTGGCATCAGGGTCCGGCCTCTGGCTTCCGAAGGAGTTCTACATGGACAGCACCGTGTTCTGATTGACCCTGATCACAAGACACTAACACTTGGTACTAAGACATTTTCAGTTTCAAGATGTGTTGGATTGAAGCCTGCAGCCAGGAAGCTGCATATAACCGATGTGTACCAGCCATTGCTTGAATCATTTTTTCAGGGCTTCAATGTTACTGTGTTGCTTATGGCAAACTGGGTCAGGGAAGACATATACCATTGGGGAAGCAAGTATATGTGAGTATAAACACATTGACACCACATAAAGACCGTCTTTGTCTTGTACCACCTACTTGCTCATTATAGGTCATTTTACTAGTTTTGAGCTGTATTTTTAATGGTTCTTTCAGCTTCCATCTCGGATGATGAACAAGGCTATTCCACTGTCCATGGCTGAATCTTTAAACTGGTTGACGAAAATGATCTTGATTGATTTACAATCCGTGTGTCATACCTGGAGGTGTATAAAGAGGATTTCCGAGACCTTCTTGAAGTGCAGACATCTAGTAAAGACATTTTCAGGAGGATGATAAAGGCAATGTTGGTAGAAATGACAACCTGTTTTACAGACTGTTAAGTCTTGTATGTGAAAACGTCTCCATGAAGACAGGGAATAATAAACAGTTCTTCCCAAGTCACCTCTCACCCATCCGGTGTAGCATCCAAGGGACAGCAGTACTGTTTGTAATAATGTTTCTTTCTTTCTTCCATATAAGTCACACCCAAGTTAAGACTTCTTGCAAACAGAGTTTGTCTTTAGGTGCGTGCTAACCCTTGTTTAACGGCTGACTACATGTTCCCATTTGTTTCTAAGGGCTCATACACGCTACCTAGATTCCGATTGTTGCGACCCGTTATATGCAAGAGGTTTAGTGTGTGTTGAAAAGCAGTTGCCTTCCATTTCTTCTTTATACGTCATTTCAGTTCAGAGGCGCAGGGGGGGATTCTGGCAATCGCAGATGTGCGATAGCAGAAGCTCCTCCCCCTGCAGTGTTCGAATGCATTTCAACATTGCAATTCAAACACTACTTGAAAATTGGCCTTTGGCTTAAATGCTCTCTACTTAGCAAGCCTACAAAGTTTCTATCTGCTCTTTCCTCTGGCTTCAACTTCGCACCAAAGCTTCTGGTCCACTATTCAGTTTTGCATAGGGTCTGTACAGACATTGATGTTTAAAATGGTCTCTACAGGATATAAATAGAATTTAAATGTGGATCGTACTTGTTGTGCTACTGATAACAGATACATAGGGCACATGAGTATATGTCCTTCATATGGTTATAAACATAACTGGTGGAAGCAGTCTATACCTTTTTATATCTGCATAGTGGCAGTAGTTTGTCCTAAGTTCTTATCTGTGTCCTCCATGAACATGAAACTACGGTTTTCTACAGTAATTAACATTATATATTTTTTCGGATGTCAGACATCTACCCCAGAATGAAGGATTGTAAACCAGCACACTGACATACTTATGTGTGCCCTCTGCTTTTAGTTTCTTATGCTCTGTTTTTTTCCCCAAAAAAAGACTATTAATTATTGAACAGCCTGAGGGCTCTGGTCTCCATAGGGTTAAATGGAACCTGGAGTTCCCTCAGCCATATTTCCAAAAATTTTTAGAGTCTTTTTTTGGGAAAAACAGGCAGAAGAAGCTAAAAGCGAGCAGATTGTGGCCAAAGAGGGCACACATTAGATGTAGTTGTGTCTGTTTACAATCCTTCCTTAAATACTTTTCTAGACCTCTCCAACGTTCACCTTTGCCATTTACTATCATACTAAGTGGTAAAGTAATATAGTGGATTTAATAATGCACGAAACTTGAAATGTCCTTAGGTTTCTCATATAATATATTTTGTTGTTTTTTTCCAGGGTTGAGCGGTGTAAGAGACAAAGTGGAAGGACTTGATGAAGTGCTTGTCTCTGGAAATGGGCCAATACTGCTAAACAACACAGGACTACTCAAGTTAATAGTCAGTCCAGCCGCTCACATACAATCTTCACTGTCACAGGAAAGGAGGTAGTTGGTCGAGTCAACCAGAATGACCATATTGAGGACAGTTTGGTCTAGCAATTGGCCAAGTCTGTCTTCAAAGTTTCACTTTGTGGACCTAGCCGGATCTGAACGTATACTGAAACTGTACACACAATACTGGAGAGAGACTGAAAGAAAGTATTCAGATCAACCTGGATTACTGGCCTTGGGAAATGTCATCAGTGCTCTGGGGGACCCAAAGAGGAAAGGAGCCAACCCATACACGAGATCCAAGATCACCAGGTATAAACAAAAACCTAAACTTAACTGCATATTTTGGCTTATTCTTTATCATACTTTGAATGAGTGAATCCAAACCAGAGTGGTGAAAAACAGAGATAAGATGTAGTAGAAAGAATTACACCAATAACTGTGGACTAGCCATGCAACTTGCCCCCTCATGTCCTTGCACTTGAATGAAAAGAATGGCATCACAGTTGTGACTTGCATGTGCCATAATTTCCAAAGCAGGTTTCTATTTCTGGCTGTAGGAAAGGTATTTGTGATTATGTGTTGCACCAGAGATTTTTTGTAGCACTATGTTGTTTCTTATTTCGGTTGTTTCTTATTTTGTATCGATGTTTCTTCTGGCCAAATGGGAAGTGATTACCTAGAAGCACCTAGCTGTTCCAATGGAACGGTTCTACGTGTTCATGTGGCTTTTTATTCCTTTCTGTTAAAAAAAATTGATGGAATTGAGCACCTACCGATTGACAACTGCATTTTATTTTAGTTTTTTTGCTTGTTGCATTTTTCTTCTTTCGTAACGCAGATTCATCATCTGGTTTAATTCTAGTTTTCTTAATTTGCGTTAGACAGTTATATTATTAGTTTTTTTTTTTTTTTTTTTTTTGTCATGTCTCTTCTCTAACGGATCTTAAAGGATTCCCTGAGGAAATGCCAAGACTGTCATGATTTGTGCATTAAGTCCCTTCAGCAGCAGAACTTTGAATGAAACTTTTAAACACACTAAACTTGCCAACCGTGCTCAGAATCTAAGAACAAAGCCAACGGCCCACTGCAAGAAAAGATGCCGACCGAGTGGAAGACTACAGCAGCATATCAAAAAGGCACTACACTACAGCAACAGCGCGCTCTCCAGAGCATAGACAGCAATCGATCTTAACAACGATATGAATATATTTGATTGACCCTTCTAAGTATGTTGGCACAAGATCTACGGAAGATCTGGTCACGGCTGATGGCAGAGTTGCCATTATCGGACTGTCAGACACGTTTACCTCCTCTTAGGGACCTCCTGTCGGAGGCGAGCTGGCTCCGTCCAGGCCCAGAGGTGAGGGATGGATTTGTCCACAGTAGAAATAAAGGAAGTGATCGTGACATCAGCTTCTGGGTCTAGCGTGCATTGAAAGCTCTTCGTTGGAGGATCCACAAGAATCATTAAGAGACAGCAAAAGCAGGATACTCCGCACTACACAAAGGAGTATCCAGACATGGAAACCCCATGGAACCAGCTTGGGTAAAACAAAAACATTTTCTTACCGCTGGTCAGCCCTCGATTGTGAACCTGAAATTAGGGGTCACAGGACCCATTTCATCAATGTCTTGTATCAGAGGCTTACCAGGAGGACAGGCCCCCTTAACCCTTAACGACTTGGCCTTTTTTAGTTTTTCACTTCCATTTTTTCACCCCCACCTTCAAAAATCTATAACTTGTTTATTTTCACATAAAGAAGTCTGGAGTTTGGCTTATTTTCTGGTAAACAAATTTGCACTTCGTAGTATTGTGAGATTCAATATCCATGGCGCGCGTACTGGGAGAGGGAAAAAATTCCAAATGCCAGTAAAAGTGGTGAACAAAACATTGCGGACGTTTTCTGGGCTTGGATTTACACAGTTTCATGTGTGCCCCAAATGACAGCTCTACTTTATCTTTGGGTCGGTCGCTATCTACGCGGGATACCAACATTGTAAGGTTTATAATTTTTTCATCACATTTAAAAAAATTAAAACCTCATGTACAAATTTTTTTTTTTATTTGCCCTAATTTCTTTTCTCCTGGACGGCTATAACCTTTTCATAGTTTTGGGTACGGAGCTGTGTGGTGGTCTCCATTTTTTGCGACTTTGATGGTTCGTTTTCATTGCTTCATTGTTAGGACTGTGCATACTTTTGATCACTTTTTATTAATTTTTTATATTTTCCAAAATGGCAAAAAATGTCTTTTGACTTTGACGTATTTTCGTTCCTAGGGGTTAAACTCAGTGAAAAAGCCTTATTATATTTTAATCGACGGACATTTCGACGCGCTGATCATCTAATGTGTCCTTATGACTTTTTACGTGTTCCTATTTATACTTTATATACATTATAGGGAAAGGGGAGGTTGATTTGAATTTTTAGGGTTTTTTTATTATATTTTTTTTTTAAACTTTTTTTACTTTAATTTTATATTTTCAACTCCTAGGTCTTTACATCCAGGTGTTCTAGATCGTCCTATATACTGCATACGCAATAGGCAGATATGTGGATTTTATCTCCTCATTATACAATGTGCTGATTGACACATTGTAATGAATGGGTTCAAACAGACAGACTTCGGGCATACGTAGAGCCCGATTCTGTCATGGGAAGGTATCACCGCTCCCGTGACGTGGACAGTGCTCCAAGTGCGCGCCCAACGATCGCATGGTGTTTACCGGTAAGCCTTTGATGCAATGCAGCAAAGACTTACCGGGATGGAGAGGGCTCAGCCCGACGAGCCACTCCCATTGCACCGGGACCCGGAGCGTCGCGTACTAGTACGGCACTCGTCGGGAAGGATTAACAGAATTTATACCAACCCCGGTTTTGTTGAGTCTCATTCATTGGATGAAGTGGGTCTCGATGACCCCAGGAACTTTGTTTGGGGCCTTACCCAAACCTGGTCACTGTATGGCAGGCTATCATACATGCTGTAATGCTATATTGTTGTTCCTTCATTGCAGGCGGTATGTTGTCATATATGAATGCTAGTATGGTGCCCTGTAGGCAGCTGTGTTGACATTATGCTGTCTTGTGGCACTGTATGGCAGCTGTATGCTGTAATTGCGGCACTGTGTGGCGGGCTGTATGATTTCATGCTGCTTACCTTTTTCCTGTTCGCCACATGCTGGCCCTGTGGATATACACACAGGCTTCCTGGTTTCTCACTCCTTAACCGGTTTCAGACCGGGCCCTTTCATTTCCAGTATATTCCCTGCCGTGTACTGGAATCCGAAAAAAATATTCCAAATGCAGGAACATGGTGAAAAAACGATTTTCAATTGCAAACGTTTTCTGTGGGCTTTGTTTGTGTTTTTACGGCTTTTCCTTCACTTCCAATGACATGTCTACTTTGATTCTTTGGTCATAACGATTACACAGATACCAAATTTGTAAGTTTTCTTATGTTTTCATAATCATTACAAAAATTAAACCACCTTACAAACTCCTTTTTTGATTTTGCCGTCTTCTGTGCTAATAACTTTTTCATACTTTGGTGTAGGCGGAGCTGTGGTGTTGTCGTTTTTTTGGTCGACTTTTGATGATTTTTCAATTATATTATTGTTGGATTTACGAACTTTTGATCACGTTTTATAGATTTAAAATTTTTTTTTTTAATGGTCAAAAAAAACTGCCATTTTTGACTTTGGTCACGATTTTCGCATTATTACGGGGTTTAAAAAAAAACGCAGTGAAAACTGTTAGTATATTTTTGATAGATCTGGCATTTACGGACGCTGCGATACCTAATTTGTTCATTATTTTACTGTTTATGATATTTATATCAGCATGCTAGGACAGGGGAGTGATTTGAATTTTAGAGAGTTTTGTATATATTATAGTAAAAAGGAATTTCCCCTGCATTGAGCTTTTGTTTAGGTCTGCATAGTGTAATGTTTGCAGACCTTTCACCAATCACTGGTCCTTGTACTGATACCCGTGATCAAGCCTTTACTGATTCTATGGGAAGAGCCCCAAAACGGTCATTCACACAGTTCCATCTATTGCTCAGGTCTGAGTATTTATCTTTTGCTTTATTCTGCATGCAGATGAGTTCGGACAAACTTTAGAAGCAATAAGTTTGCAGTAATTGACAATATTTCAGTCATTTTTTTGAAGGGCACATTAAGCTTGAAGGTGATGCGAGAAAGACAATGCATTGAAACATGAAATAAAGCTGCCCAGAGGTTGGAAGGAGAATTATAGATTTCTTGGCTGCCTTGGACATGCCAATGGCGGCAGTACAAACTACAGGTATCCGCTGTAACCCTTTTGCTGATTGTGTGGATCAGAGTGGGTTTTGAAACACAGACCTATTTTGACTATCACTTGGGTACCTTCTTTTTGTACTTTCGCTAATCCATGGGATAGACTTTCTCTTTTGCCATTCTTGTATGACGGGGTATGCTGAGGCATTGTTTTAAAAATCTGCTGCCTGGTATTAGCCACTTTAATTAATAATTCGATACCTGCTGTGTCGCGCCAACCACACCAGACCGTACACAATAAACCTCCATGGCTACTGCCATTAATTGTGTAAGCTCACAGCTGTCATATACGTCGTGTGTCTAAGGCACAGCAAGTCTAACATTAGGGGGGTAAAAAATTACACCTTTGTTTTAAACTCTATGGAACTGTACTGGAAAATCCTGTAAAAGAAAGGTCACACAGTATAGGCTATTTCCTTTTCCACTCTTTCCTTCTGTATATTATGTTTCGTTATATGTTATACATGTGTGTGTTATATACAGTTTTTTTTTTTTTTTTACTTTTATTATTTTACATGCTACTTATTTAGAGCGTAAACTACAAGAGACAAGATGAATTGCTAAGTTGCAGACCACCTTGAGAGCTTGAAGGGGCCCTGCCTCTCGATACACAGCTCTGCCTGAATGTACATTACTACGAGATGACAAGAACCAAGTGACAGCTCCCCCTGAGACAAAGCCTTCCCGCAGGATTGATCAGAGCGAACTTCTGTCTAGCAAATTTTCACAGCCACGCATATGATAAGGTAAGAACAACATGGTCCACTTTATTCAGACCAGTCTGTGAACACCTGGTACTGGCCCTTTAGAAAAAATGAAATCCAATATGGAAAGGGGCATTTAAGATTTGGGGCAGTGGAAAGTGGTGCACATATCAGGAGGCAGGGGAGTAAAGTGGGGCATTAATAAGATGTACCAGCAATAGGTAAGGGAAAGTATAAGATGGGCTGTAGAAGGGGCTACCCTTTACTAGTTGTAGTTGATAAGGTGGGCACTAACTCAAATTTTCCAGGGACCCATTGTGGGGATGAACATGACCCGGTGTCTTGGAAAAAACTTTTTATTATCCAGCACGTCTCTGGTACAAAAGGTGGGGTGGTCCGTTACCTGATAGTCAGTGATGCGAACCTTTTAGAGACGCAAGTGCCCAATGCAACCAAAGTCTACGCATATCCTTGCAAGTGCCAACTCCGGCTATTGAGCCTATAATTACCGGGACAATCCCTCTATAAGGACATATAATAAAGTAGTATCAGTACCATTACCAGTACAACATGAAAATACTCACCATACTGATAATAACTACATATCATCTATAATATCACTAAGCAGAGCGAAATAACAGTGAGGAGCACTACTCCCCCCACCACTGAGGAGCACTACCACCCCAGCCACTGAGGCGCACTACCCCGCACCACTGTAGGAGCACACCGACCCCCCCCCCTGAGGATCACTACCCCCGCCACTGAAGGAGCATACCCCCCAGCCACTGAGGACACTAACCCCCACCCTGATGAGCACTCCCCCCAGCCCCTGAGAGCACTACCCCCAGCCAATGATGATCACTACCCCCGCCACTGAGGATCACTAACCCACAGCCACTGAGGAGCACGACCCCCTATCCCTGATGGAGCACCTACCCCCACCACTGAGGAGCACTACCCCGAGCCACGAGAGCACTACCACCCCCACTGAGAGGAGCACATACCCCCCAGCCACTTAGGAGCACTAACCCCCTACATTGACCAATATCAGGGCAAATAGTTAAGGATTGTTGAATTCAATTTGGAGGGGGCACTGTTCATGCTTCAGTGAAGGGCAGTATAAGGGCACCCTGGCATCACTGGCCGCATGGCACAGGCAACAACCAGGGATCCAGCCCGGGGGGCAGTAATTTGTGACCATGGTAGCTGTCATACGAGGGCAGTTTGGGACACTAAACATAAGGACCTTTAGTTGTTTAGTGTCCCAAAGCGGCCTTCTGCCTGTTAACGCACACAACCAGCTCTGCTTCCATGTACTCACCTGTGCGTTGTGTAAGCTCCGGATTTTCTGGCCCTCATTCTCACGGAGTTCCCCGCGGCTGCAGGGAGGAGGGGAGGTTTAGGCGGGCACTCTGACTTGCTCTGTGTCTATGCAGCACTTGTGAGCACAGAGCAGTTCAGATGCCGACTACATTATGAGAGATCCCTGAAGCTCTCGCAAGCGGCAGATTTTCCTGCATTGCCTGATGCTGCATTGATTAACAGGGAATGGAACGGAAGATGTTACCGTTGCCCTCTCTGTGCACCGTGCCATAGGTTCGCCACCACTGTTCTAGTCATATGTGCCAGGATCAGGGTTTACTGGTTCCTATGCACTTTCCAATCTGTTCGCCTTCTTTTTCATTATAGGGAGCGAGGGAGCAGAGCGTTAATTAAAAACCAGAACTTTTTGTGATCTTCATTAAGATATGAAAGCATTGTACAACCTTGTAGACCCTGTGCAGGCCACAGAGGAGCTTCATGGCTCAGCAGGAGAAGCCTCTTACCATTAAACCACGCAGTAATATTAATGATTTTGTCATTTTTAAAAAAAAATTTTTTTTAATTTTTATGTTTTCCTCCTCAACATCTTTGATCAATATAGTCACATTTTAACAAGTGTTAATCTACTGTGATCATTTGTAGGCCAGGAGCCTGAATATGAATGGACATCAGAAAACCCTGTTTTTGTTAACCAGTACATGACATTGAAATCTCATTTTGGCATAATTTTAATAAATTAACAAGCCTGTTCTTTGATGTGATTCTGGGCTTCACATGATGATGCCTGTATTAATTTATTTATCTATTTTTTATATTTTTTTTTTAATCTTTCTTTCAAGAGCCTTTCACTGTGTCACATATTATGTTTTTGCCAGATTCCAGAATGTGTTGCTTTCTTTGTCTAAAGAGCTACAAGGCATTTTCAAGAGTGGAACCCAGAAGCTGCTGTCCAGCATGGAGGAGGCCGACCCGTGCTGTAAGACCCTTCGTGAGGACTCGACATCCAGCGGAGGGTCAAAGAAGAAGAAACAAAGAGTGAAGATTCCCTCCTTCACACAGGTAATTTCATTTTAAAAGCAAATCTACCACCAGATGACGGATTGTAAACTAAGCACACTGGTTTTTACCCTCTGCAGGAACTTTTAATTTCTTATTCCCTTGTCTTTACGGAAAAAAAAGTCTTTGCAAATTCGAAAATAAAGTCGAAGCTCCAGGCTCAATACACCATGGACCCGGGGCCCCTCAGACTCATTTGTATAATTTTTAAAGCATTGTATGGTAAACTCAAGCACATAAGAGCGCAGAGGGACATACACCAACATCAAGTGGGCTTGGTTTCCAATCCCTCATCCTGGTGTAATTCCCTTTTATGTAGTAGTTCTAGTTCCGTCCCTTCCCTCTCACTCTCTAATAGATCTCCCTCTAACATGTGTCATTTATAAAGTGTTTTTTTTTGATTTGGGTCTATGAAAATTCTTTGGGGGACTGTATAATGAGGGACAAGAAAAAAAAAAAATCAATCCAAATATATCCTTTTTCATCTTTTGATTGCCGTCTTTAGGCAGTACATCTATTTGATCTTTGATGAGCTAGGTTTCCGATTGGACTACAGACAGGGGCAATTTTGACTTTTTCTGAGGAGAAAAATAGGCAATGCAGGTGCGACCCTAAATACTGACCATGCTTTTATATTGACACATCCTCAGCGTGTAGCTAATGCCTACTTTCTGCTTTCACAGTGCTAAATAATGTCAGAGCTTATTTGAAGTCCCATAAGTTTTTTTTTTTTATTCCCCACTATGTTAAAAATGTATTTCATATGTATATACACATTCCAGGCATTTATATTCTTTTCTTATTCTTTTTCTCACTACAGTGCTAAAAGCTATCCAGAGTCGATGTGAAAATGTTCCGCATGGGTCTTAACAACCGGTGAGGGGAGTGTTGGGTTTTGCGGCTACCTCCTGGTAGTTCAGGGACGTGAGGATGAGGATGAAGCATGACAATAGAAACTCATCTGGATGTAAGTCAAAACTAAATAAAAACTACTCAAAATTACGGCAACTTTATAATAATCTGTTATCCTGAGCTCCTTCCTACTAAAGTTTAGTATAATGTAAAAGTTGAAGAACAAAAGGGCCACTGGGAGTTGTTACGCAGAGCTCCTCTGGCTGTAGCTCAATCCTCACCCCTCTGCTCTTCCGCACTCTCTCCCTTTTTCTGATGTAACATGCAATTAGAGGGGCATTGTATTGGTTTGTTTACAAAACCAAGAGGCCCTTCTGGCTCATAAGAGATTTTAAAATTTGATTTTAGAAGCAGGGGGCCATGGATAAAAAATATAAGAAGATTACCATTGTCACGGTGCCTGATTCAGTCGGTGTCCCTGTTTAATCTGAAGAGAAAATCCTGTTTCTCCAGGTGGCCAGGAACCCTTGCCTCCTTTTTTGGCTGAAAGCTAGCTCAGTATCTCTTCATATCCAGCCTGAGCAGACAGAAATCCTCTCCTGTTCACTTCATGGTCCTTACCAAATGCTTTCCTCTCACTGCATGTTGTGCCTCGAGCACATGTTAGGAACTGTGATATTTTTTAGCCATTTCCTCACACCACACGATAGAGCTCAGCCAAGTTTGGTGGATCCAACACGGCAGTGTGATGGGGCCAACAGGTACAAAGGCACAGCAAAGGTGGGGGAACATTTTGACTGGTGGTAGGAGGCAGCAGATTTAGGCTGGGATACCTGCACAGGTCCCTTGTGCTGTTTCTTTATGACAGGTTTCCCTTAATGATCTATTTATTGATATAATACTATTAATATATTTTTTAGAAGATAGTAACATCATAATTTTATTTTTCATTGAATCTCTTTTTATTTTAGCCTTGTTGAAACTAATGTCACACACTACTTAAACTGTTTGTGATTCACAGCTCAATATAAGAAGCGGAAGACCCAAACTATATACCGCGAGAGAGTTCTAGTCCAGACGGACTCCAAATGAGACTGCTTCAGGCCCATCGAAGAATCCGGGAGCTAGCCTCAACATCCCATGAAAGAAGAGCTTATTAAAGAGCTGGTTAAAACTGGTGAGATTCAGGCTTAGATCTCACACTTGATAAGCACTTACTACACACATTCAAGCCATTCAGACCCTTAAGAACGCATGTGCTGTTCTGTCTTTTTCCCTCTATTCTTTAACATGTAACAACTGATTAAATACGCATTTACACTTTTAAAGTGTAGCTTTTATTCCCAAACCCGAGTGACGTGGCCCATACTGAGGGCTGCTCTAACGCTATAAACCTTTTCTAGTGTGAAACAATAGAACACAAGTTCAAGTGACATCTTGAACAAATAAGCACGATTAATACACGTTATTTAATTGTAATCTGATCCAAGCGTTTCCTCCTTTACCAAATGCCTCTGATTCTTCAAAGCACTTGGACAAGTAAGCCCAATAATTATTTGTCAAGTCCGTTCAAGCATTGTATAAATCTCCTGCCCCACCTTCCTGGGGCTGTATTATTCCATAGGTAGAGAGCAACCTCTGTGGCTCTTTAAATGGGACCGAATTCCAACACATTCTGAGTTTTCGCACTTATTTCCGCATCTAAAAGTGCGATACCTCTTCAAACATAATGAAGATGAGTGTGATTGACATTGCAATGGCAGTCGTGAGTCCATGCTCTCCTAACACATCCAAGATTATGTTTTGTGTTGGCAAAGTTAGCAGCTTTCAATGGATATAACATTTGGAAAGCAAATGGTCCACCTTTATATACCATTTCGCTAGTCACTGCTTTCTTTCTTTCTCAAGGAGTGAGTTATTACCAGTCTAAAAGCCATAGGTTATTGAAATTTCTACTTACAGGAAGAAAGCTACGCCATGAATAAAGCAGTACTGTATGACGATATCGATCTGGAAGCAGAGGCAGAACGGCACGAATGGAGTTAGCGAGAACCTCGCCACTGCAAGAGCTCGAAGGAAGGAGACCCGCGATCCAGGGAAAATGCAAACTGCAGGAGTGTCTCCATAAGATAGGCAGCTTGCTGAAGTAAAAGTACAGTTGCGGGTCAAGACATAGACTCTTATTAGGTTCTTCTGTACAACCAACTAAGAATGACTGCACACAATTGGGTCGGCCTTGAATACGGGCCATGCGCTGCACGATTTCATGAACCGGGAACAGGACTCTGCATCTCGGCTTGGCGCTGCTTTTCTGGCGTAATAATATTGCATTATTGGTCAGTCTGTGAAATCCTTGCAACTGTCGGTTTACCAGCCAACTTCTTCACACAACCTATTTATTGACACAGAGCAATCTGCATCAACTTGCTCTCTCCCCAATGAAACCAATAATAACCGGCCTTCAATGGGCCCTATATTCTGGTTGAACCCTTCAAATACAAGCCCCTTCTGTCTAAATCGCATTGAAAACCCGACGCAAATTGAACCCCATTTAAAAATTTTGCATTGTTATGGGTTTTTTTTTTAACATATATTTTCTAATGAGGTCCTTTTAAGTAGTCTTAGGTTATTTTATGTTTGCATTTTCTATAGTAACTATTGTATCCAGATGAACCCATTTACAGGGGAAACGACTGCTTGTTGTGACTTAGGCACTGTCTGAGTTTATACGTACCTGCATTAGCAATGATATCACTCCAACTCTACCCCGTGCTTGCAGTAGATTATGGGCGTTAAATGTTAAAGACATAGGCTATTTAGCATATTTCTTTGTGTCTTCACAGCGGGAATTTTTTTTTTGTTCTTTTGGCACTTGTGCATTACATCTGGCAATAACAGTTAAAAAAAAAAATTTTTACAGTTCTTAAAGAGCAGAACAAGCACAGAAAGTTGGGCCTCGCTAACCATCCAGAGCGTCAAGCACGTAAGTTTCTAAGAACTACTCGAAACAAACATCCTTCACAATAACAACAGGCAGTGACGCTACCAAGAAACTGAATAAGAGACTGATCCGAAGCGAAACGTGAGAGCGTATGCAGAATAGAAGGCACCGATGCAAGGTGACTGCTTAATTCATGCTGTGACATAAACATTCATTAATGACCGTCATTTAGCTGATAACCTTTACAATGTAGGCTTTCGGAATCTTGGCAATTCTTATTTGTTCCTATTATCGTTACAAAATTCAAAGTTATCTTTTTGTCTGATTCTCAAAGGGCCTCCGTTTCCTTGTTGTGGTAAAAATGCAAAGTGGGGCCTAGAAAGCCCATCATGGGTTAGTTAGGAAGGAGCCAATTAACAAAAGATTGTGTCCTGGCCTTGTCTTTATGTAGCTTGGAGTTGAAGCATGAACATCAACACCATAACTGATGATCAAAACAACGGAAATTGCAGCTTTCAAATGAAAGAAGAATGGGAGCAATGGATCAGTTCTCAGTCTGGAGCAGCAGCAGGTGGGCTGAGCCGATTTATGCTGTCTTATAGAACAGAGCTATCCTCATCCCAAGAGGCCTGTAATTGTTCACATCTTCTTCCAATACCTAGCTCCGTCTACTTATCTGTTGTGCACTCTCTGTTTTTTTTTTGTGAACTAATCTTTTTGTTGTCGGCTTCATATTTCTCGTGTCGTGATGGCTCATTAACTATCTTTTTAGGGACTAAATCTCCAAGATCATCACTTTAACATTTTTCTCTTCTTGATAAAAATTGAAGAGCATAACAGAAATGGCTGGCAGTGAAATTGATAAGTGTAGAGCAGCGCCGTGCCTTGGATGAGTTGAATGAGGAGCTCAAGAAACGAAGGCATATTGGTTAAAAGATAAGCCCTTCTCCGGAGAAGAACAACGATTTGGAGAATCAGGCGTCTCCGATCCAGCCAGGTGAGACATAGATTATTAGTATGCAGGACAGCCTCTAGTAGCTTACTTCTAGTGTCTTGCGTAACCAACCGATCTTATAAACAACATGCTGATGAATGATCCTCAGGCTAGTTGAGAGCAGCACTTGGACCATCGGTGGTTGAAAACAAAAATGTAGCATTGTTCCTCTCTAAAGAAAATACTCTAAAGGTTTAAGGATTAATGTATCCTAGCTCCCTGTTTTTTTTTGTTTTTTTTTTAATAAAACTGTTAGTGGCCCATAACGTTATAAAACTAATAATCTTACTATATGCAAATTTTTTGTGGCTGCTGTGCATTGAGTGGGATCTACGATCCACCCCCAGTACTTCTTTAGATCCCTCTACCAAGGATCTTCAGTCCGCTAAGCTGGAAGTCTCATGTAGTTCCACATGTTGCTATTCCCACTCCCCAGTGTCTAAACAATATATGCATATACAGGTAGATTAGATTTTCTTTCATAAAGTTTCTGGGCTACTAACAGTTATATTTTAAAAAAAAACTTATGAAGCTATAATAACAGTGATGGCACCTTTTAGAGACCGGGTGCCCAAAACTACAACCCACAACACACTTATTTATGGGCAAAGTGCCATCACAGCAATTTAATAGTATTTACTTGCTACCTTTCTAACCACAATTTCAATTCTACAGGCCTCTTGAGGACCAAGAAAACAGTGAAAGCAGAAGGGTGTCAAATTGACTAATATTGTAGCATCTGATTGTAGCATCTCGCCATGGGCCCCTGTACAGAATATGTGGGGCCTAGAGAGCTCTAAAGATCTCCCTTTCAATGTTTTACCTCTTGCTGCGCAATCTCAGTCATTAAAGATTGTTGCTTTAAAATAGTCACTGAGAGCAACATTCTTGGTCGGTCCTGGGACGTGCAGATGATTCTTTCAGTTTTTGTCAATGCTATGTTGATGACTTTTGGGCCAAATATAGCTCGGGTGCCACCTGTGGCAATCCGTGCCATAGGTTCGGCCACCAATCTGCTATAATATCCTGAAAGTAACCTGCCAGCGGTCTAACTTATATCCCCCCCCCCCCCAAAAACCCCCCTTATAAATGCTAGTATTAAATAGGTTATGAAATCGGTAGTAGTCCACTTGCTGTGAAGGCGATCCGTCTATGGTCGACATTGGTATGCAATATTGGTATAATTTGTGCTGTTTCCCATTCTTTTTTTCATGTTTTTTTTCCTCTCCTTTTGGGTTCTGCGAGACTACAATTTATGTGCTGTACTCTTGTGTTGCATTGTATCTCCAATCCCTTTGGCTAACATTTTATTACTGCCTAACAAATGAGGAGGAAAAAGATTAGTCTAGCAAGCTGAGAGGAGCTAATTATGATGATCGCATCCTTTTAATAGACACCTACCCGGGACAGGTAGGCTATGATCCAGGTTTCTTTTAACTAATTTTAAAATGTAAGTATTAATATTACTGTAAAGCTTATGGAAATAGTATAAGAAATCTATCTACTTGACCTGTTCTAAGGTGAAAATATACTTACATAATCAATATTCTAAGCTCTTCTTTTTTTTTTTTTTTTTTTTTCCCCCTAACTTCAACTTAGGCTTGATACTGATAGTGTCAGGTGTCGATCCGCATTGAAGATTTAGAGAAGGAGTTTATCAAAAAGAATGGACAGCTTCGCCAGGGCGCGCTTACGACAGCAGCGTATACGAGATGAAATCAATAACCTGAGGCATAGACGGGCGCTGTTAAAGCAGAGGGGACATATATAAAGCTGCGCCAGAGGCAACCTACTTTTCTGCTGAGTCAATTTCTTTTGTATATCTTATGTGTTTTGTTTGCTTATCTTACCTTATTAACGGGTTATACACGATGTAATATTTATGGTCTTCGAATAGATGCCAATATCAGATGGTTAATCTGACATCCAGTATCCATATCTAGTAGCTAGTTGGTATTTCTTCAGGGCTGGATTGCAAAGCTATGTATATGGCACCACTCTAATGCATAACGCGCTTCTGAAGCCAGAGCTAAAAGTCTAAGATCTACCGCTTCATGCTCGCCATGCTACAGTGTGGAGCCCCGACTCCTATCCCACAACAATTTCATGAGTTTCCTTTTGGGTAAATTGTTCTTTTCCTAGACCAAGCAGCACCCCGTAAAACACAGGCCAGTAAATGCAGAAGTGCAACAGTATTTTTGAGCTGCAATAGCACAGAGGCATTCCATTAAAGGGTTTTCCCATAAACAAGGTTAAAGCCCTATTCCACAGATAGGCCCTTAGTTGCTGATCGTGGGGTCTCATTGATGGAAGCCCAGTTCACGAGGATTGGTGTTCTGCAATCTCCGTCAGCCCAAGAAGATGAATGGAGCAGAATGGATGTGGCGCGCTGTCTCCTCCACTCTCTCTGGCTGTGACCCCCCTTCAAACAAAACACCCTCGTTCTCGTGATCTGTGGGGATCATCATGAGAGCCCCACCGATCATCATGTTTCGGGTAGGTATGTTTATGGCCTATCCTATGTTTTTTTTTAAATATTTCTTAAAAATATATATTAATTTCGGGATATTTACCACACATGGCCTATGACACTTGTCGGAGACTGTGTCTTGCTTCTCTCACTTGCCGTTTATGAAGAGAGATCCTTTTCCAGCTGGATGAGGGCATAGATCTCTTGATGCTAAGTATGGGGTGGGGAGTAGGGTGGATAGAGGACGGGGAGCGAAAGGGAAAGGCTATTTAATACCCCAAGTCCTCCCCTTACTCGGCAGACATCGGGTTCCTCCTTGCCTCTTCCAGTCCTGCTTCCTCCCAGTGCGAGATGAATCTCATGGCAAAGCTTAGTTATCTGTTCATCCCTCGGAAACTCGGGCTCTCCTGTTAAATATTTTGACAGGTCTCACTCCGTCTCTCGATGCCAGCCATGTTTGAAAATATTCCATAGAGAAGATCAATGGAATGTGGAATTTTATTTAGTGGACTCTATAATCATTCCTACATAGTTAAAAAGCTTCTTATAATTATATCAGGGTGCACAGTGGTCCATCACATAGAGATCCCTTAGTCTCCACATATACGCACATATCGCAAAATGATAGTGAGACTATATGAAAAAATTGATGTTTATTTTATCTTTGGCATGTTTGCAGCAAGGCACATGGAATAAGTCCAAAATATAAAATCATCCACAACCGAATCTCATGGTTCACTGAGACTTCAAACGCCCTCGGCTTGTTGTAAAGGTTTCGGGACGACATCCCTCGGACATCAACTGTCTGAGAAGGGGACATCCTCCAAATGTCGTCAACAAGCATCTGGCGTCTCGGTAAGCTACAGCCTTTGGATAATGTACTCCATAATCAACTGGCTAACATTATCATGGCTGAGCAGCAGTGCTGTGGCTTTTTTCTATTCAGTCTTCTGCGCCAGAACTTTTACATTTTAACATAAGTAGTGTCGGCATTTTTCAACTGAGCACATATTATTGATGCCTATCCTAAGGCTTTCATATAAAATACTGTAATATCACATCATTGCCTTATCATAAGATTGTGATAACCGATACCTGACCTCTGATAAGTTAAAAGTTTAGAAAACCACAGATTCTCATTGCCCAAAAGTGTTTGTAATTCATCAGTACAGAAGGGTTGACCATCTTTTTGATGGTCTACGGGCGCATCACGAGATCTCCAAAATGGTTGGTGAATCTGAATGAGCAGTCTTTTTATAAAGATGAAAAAGGCAGTTACATTGTGGATCAACAAACTTTAACTGCTCAAAAATGCACGTTTCCATCCTTAGTTACATTTTGGTTTATAAGCGGTGGTAACACGTCGTGATGAGGAGCACAAAATTACAGATTTCTTCTCCAACCGAGCTGGAGATGAAGTTTGAGGAGCAGCACAAGCGCTTGGTCTACTGGCTTGAGTTGCGTTAGAGAAGACAACGTCTAGAAATGGATCGTCAACTTACCTGCAGCAAAGGAGCAAGAACGCAACTGCAACATCCACTCCTCTGAACAAAATGTCAAGGTACCTTTTCTAAGAGTCGGTCAGCTAGACAATGGTTTTCAGTTTGGTAACATTATTATGAAGATGTCTTATTGTGGCAGGTTGCACAACCTTTATCTGTCCGCATGTCCGTTGCAACTGCTCTATTCCATGTGGCCTCCACATGTAACCGGCTTTATATGATTCGGCAATACCCCTGTACAGGCAGCACAATGCCACCCATACCAAATAATTCCTGCATTGCCTACAATACGAATAGACCCCAGAGCACATACAATCCAGTGATCAAACAATAATATGGCAATTGTCAGAGTCAGATAATCAATATGGAGACCCCCTCTAGAGAAGGCATCAAATAAAATAATGCACATGTCAGGCCTTTGTGGTGCAGGATATGACCCCCATGGCAGGGTTGCGATGCGGAGGCCCCCAGGCAAGCATTTGCGTTGCCGGATGCCCCCGAGGACAATTGTTTGTCCGTGCCATTTGAGTTGACAGTATACTTTTCATCTGCAGTCCCAGACGTTGGCATATGTAAATCCACTGCTCCATGTAGGCCCTTTAGTGTAAATTCTTCTAATATTAGTGGATCCACGTAATGTCAACTAGTTGATGTCAAAACATTTTTTGAACTTTGCATTCAGTGATTTGCCAGATTGTCGCTAGTAAAAAAAAATATATGTGTGTGTGTAAATAAAATGAATTTTTTATTTTTTTTAGACCAAATGGTGAGGGATTGGCTGGAACATTAGACAGATATGAGGTAGACTACAGAATCTTGAGAAGATTAGGCTGGTATAAATGTGGGCATAACATCAAGAGCTTTCTCAAGACTAACTAACCTGGCTGTTGCCCTCCCTCCGAACCCTCAAGATTCATGGGAGGTAAAGTGGTTTCTTGAATGTTAACAGATAAATAGAAGTAATCTATGCACACTCATCTGTTGGTTCTTACTTCAGTGACTGTAGGTGATGGAATATCTGATAGACAAGGTCTCCCTTCATTGTTTCAACGAGAACAAATATGTTAGAGACAATATCCCCCTCCAGCTAGACTCAGAAAAACCGCGAAACCTGAGGCCTAGGGAGGAATTTGATACATGTCCCTTTACCTCCCACTTGGAGACGTTCCTCTCTGCCTCTGAAGAACAGGCTGCTCTTGAGGACCTTCGTCATCGAGAAACGTGATTGAACCACTAACACCCCGAGCGTACGCCAAGCGAAGGTGTTGTCCAGAGACCTGTTATGTACCATCCGAAATCACGGAGAGATTCGGAGAGTGGCAACATAATTGTCAGCCCATATTTCTCACGCCAACGCCGAGATGATTGACGTCGGAAGAACCTCGCTGTATACCTTTAGCTTTACAGGCGGCTTTGGTGTTTAGAACGTGGGGAGAAGGCCCCACCACATCAGCGATGGGTGTAATACCTACATAGTGCCCTCAATCTATCTTATGCCTAAGGGTGTAACAACGGACTAAGTGTTCTGTAACTCAAGTGTCAAGATATATTTTCTAAACTACCTAGTCTATATTAGCTTTTCACTACGGATTCAGTCCCTTTTTTTAGCCCTTGTATACTGGTCACTCCACCATCTAAATTTCTGTTTTGCCTTGTTATAAAAGAGCATATGGGGCACATTTATTCATTGAACCCCCAATCCCCAATAAGGCTCCAATCCACCATTCCACAAGTTAAAAGTTGCAATGATGTATTAATATGTTTTTTGTTTAGTCACCCTCTTGGTGACTATTATAATCTGCTGAATTGAGGTTCTACATACATGCTGTAATACAGAGCATTTAGTAGCCAGATGTCTTATACTGGACCGACGTGTGTCGGCCACAGTAATCGATCCTTGGGTTATACAATAATAATCCGGTCGCTGTGATCTTCCCATAACTGTATGGTGCTTGCAGATATATGAATATATTTTATTCTGCCGATAAACCACTTCATTTATTAACTCTGGTTTCCTGAATATACATAAGTATACTTCTCACACTCAGGCATTATTCTAATTTATTAGCTAGTGCCTTATATCACATGTTTTTTTTACTACGCACTGGATTACGGCACTTTCTCGGGCTGTCGGGAGCTTAAAAGGGGGGTTGGATACTTTAACCTCATGTTGTTTGTAATGTGTTTGGTGGAAGGATATCGGCGAATTTACCAAAATACATCTAGTACGATCTGCAACTGGATTCCTGATATGTTACAGTGAAGCCTCCTATCTTTGCCTCATCAGCCAGGGATTGCCGGTTTATTAATGGCCACAGGATGAGGGTCATGTGATCTCTAAATGTCTGTGATGAATTGCCTTTCCAGGACTTTATTACAGCATTCATGAATATGATAAAGTCCTGCAGGCGATTGCTATGACAGTCAGGAGATCACATGGAACCCTCCATGAGCATCCATTATGAAGAGGAATATCTGGCTAATGAGGTAAAAGTACAGGAGGTTCACTTCCATATAAATCAAGCAGAGCAGACTATTTATCGATGTATATTGTAAATTACCTAATACACCTGTGCCCGACGCCCACACACTCACACGTCACACCACACACACACTCTCACCCCCACTCTCACACACCCTCCACACACCTCTCAAACACACTCTCCCCACCTCTCTCCCACAACTCATCCACACACTCTCACACACCTCTCACACACACCTCACACACACTCTCACACACACTCTCACACACCCCACACTCACTCACTCACTCACTAATACTCACTCACTCACACGCACTCACTCACCGCTCTCCTCTCTCACACACACCACCACACACACACACACACACACACACACAACACCACACACACTCACGCACTCACTCACCACGCACAGCCACTCACTCTCCCCACTTACAAACACATTACAAGAATACATAGTAATGGCAACCCCTTAAAATAATGCAAGGTTGGAATAATCCCATAGAAAACAATTGTCTTTATAAAAAAATTTGCTGTTGATAGTGATAGCCAAATAAAATGTCCCTCTATTTCTACTTTGGCTACTCCTTTACAACCAACCCAGGTTCCTAACCTAGAAACAAAGTAGATTTGATACATGGGCGTCATTAACTCTTCATCGACCTCCAGTTTGTATGGTATTACCTGGCTTGATTTTCCATTTTTAAATACCCGCTCCAAATTACAACCATGGATTGTATAGATCTCTCCTGGCTATGCAGTGATTGTTGTTTCTGACATATGTATTTTTCTTCACTTCTTTTGTACAAAATTTTCTATTTTTTTTTTTTTTGTAATTTTGTATGCATTAACTACAGTTTTCTAATTAGATTGTGCCTCGCTTTGGTGAACCTTTCCTCAATGGGCATTAGAAGTGCTGAAGTTGAAAACAAATTTTTCAGAAAATTCAAACATTGGAGAATGGCTGCCAAATTTGTACTTGACGTTATTATTTGCCGTTTTACTGCACATAAAATCTATGCAGAACACACTATGTGGGGGATTTATCCTATACCGGCGTAGATGGACTCATCACAAGTGTCATTAATAATCAATTATAATTCCTAATAATAGCGCACACAGATTACACCGCGCTGCACAGAGTTTTGCAATCAGTCTCAATCGGTAATTGCCCATAGATTATCATATGGTGTTGATTTGCATGTTGCACATCTGCAGCATAATATCATACCAAGCTAATGAATGCTCTGAAATTTTTGTGTGGACGCTTATTGTGTATTTTCATTCTTTTCCATGCATAGGAAGAAATATACTGCAATTTCTTCCCACAGATCGGATCGGAACACTCTCAAAGCATCAATTGCTGTGCCTCATGTATCCATACACTGTCTATAGATTTGTGCTGATCTGCATATATGATCGTTATCATATCACGTGTTTCATTGTTAGGGTATTAAAGAGAACTTGTTACCGAGGTTTTACCCCCTAAACTACACCTCTCTCGGAAAGGGGATGAAATGTCATTTCTTTTTCTAGGATTCCCTCTTTTGTGCCAAATCTCATCCCCTTTACTGATAAAAGTAAAAAATTAACAAAGAGGCAAGATAATACTTTCTCGTTGCCCTCAGTTTTCACTTGAGATGGTCAAGTTTATTGTCGGCTGGGGGTGTACTTTTTAGAAGCCCCCGCATCTGAGGAGCAGGCAGTCCCCGGGTTACAGACAGATAGGGTCTGTAGGTTTGTTCTTAAGTTGAATTTGTATGTAAAGTCGGAACTGTAATATTTTATCATTGTAATCCCAGCCAGACTTTTGGTGTCTGTTGACAATTGATTTAAAAATGTTGGTGTCATAGATCAGGATTACACTAAGCTCATTACAGAGCCTGTGATAACTGTTACAGCTAATCTTGTCTCCTAGGACAAGTACAATAACTTACCAATATCCGTGGTCCGTTTGTAACTAGGGGCTCTATGTAGTCGAGTGTTCTTAAGTAGGGGGTACCGCCTGTACCTGGAAACCTGCGGCCTGTATCTCTTGTTCTGTAGCTCTGTATGACTAGATCGAAAGATGAGATTTATAGCTTTGGTATACACAAAAACCTTTCTAGGTTCTAGAAGCTTCTGCACTGAAACCCAACCCACCCCCACCCCCCACTCGTGCAACCACTAAACTTGAACAATCTCATGTGAAAATTGATGAATAAGAGTCATATTTGCCTTTACTGTGGAGAATTTTTTATATAGTGTTATATTAAATTTTAATATTAGCGAGGGAATTCTAGAAAGAACATTTCATCTGCCTCTTGAGGGATAGTAGTTAAAGAGGGTTATGCCACGAAACCATGACTACAAAAAAAAGCTGTCAAAGAGGTTAAAAATTTCAAAATCTATTGTAATGGTTACCTGGAAGTAAAGATTCCTTTCTATTGGTTATTATGAGCTGTTCACAGCCTCTATTCTGGCTCGCCACAGAAGCAGATGTTGGCGGGGCCATCACATGCACGCACTGACAGATGCGAACGTCACTTGCCTCACCTCGCGGCGACGAGCGCTCAGCTCATCGCTCCTTCCCCCTGCTGTGCTCACATAGTCCCTGCATTTACTGATCCAATAGAAGTTCCAATTGAAATGTTTCTACACGCCCCAGTAAAAGTGCACCCAAAAAAGTTGGTGGCATTCTGTGTCAAGCAGGTGACGGGGGCACCAGATTCCTGAAGAACGTGCACCATAAATATCTGTAATCTGGGCCCCCTGCAACTAGACACCGGTCCAGCCACATAGTACCATGTCGAAGTATTATTCTCACAGGCATATGGTCGGTACACAAAAATCAGGCTACTTCATATTGAAGTCCAGTGGTTTTCAGGGAGCAAACCCCACGTGTGTCGTCACTGCCAAAGTGACACGAAACCCTGATGAAGTCACTTGAAGTGAGGATACGCATGGATTTGCTGTCCCTGCATTTTTCTAGACGCTCCGACGATTTACACTTTAACTGTCCGCCTGACCGACCATGATGCTGTGAGAATACTTGTTTTGCTCTTCTTGTATGCATTGATTGTACAAATTAGGTGCAATAGTTGTTTTCTGACGTTTACTATAAACTTTTGTTTTTAGTATTGTATTGTGATCGCTTTCTGTGTATTTTGTAAGGAAAATTGCAACCAAATCACTATATAGATAGATAGATAGAAGAATAGATAGATAGATAGATATAGATAGATAATAGGAGATAGATATATAGGATATAGATATGTGTAGAATAGATAGATAGATAGATAATCATGTGACTAGATAGATAGATGGATATGTGATAGATATGTGCTCGCTCGCTCGCTGGCTCTGTGTCGCTCTGTGCTCGCTCGCTGGCTCCTTGCTCGCTCGCTCGGCCTCTGTCCGCTCGCTCTGCTCTGTCTGCCTCGCTCGCTCTGTGCTCGCTCGCCGGCTCTGTGCTCGCTCTGTGAATCGCGCGCTCGCTGGCGCTTGCTGCTCTGTGCTCGCTCGCTGCTGCTCTGTGCTCGCTCTGCTCGCTCCGCTGGCTCTGTGCTCGCTCGCTCGGCTCATGGCTCGCTCCGCTCGGCTCTGTTGCTCGATAGATAGGATATGTGTAGTAGATGATATTTGATAGACTCGATATAGGAGATAGATAGATTATAAGGAGATAGTAGATGACTCTTCTCACATGTTGCTGATGTGAGCTACTTCCCTGCTAGTCAGGCAGGCAGGGGGCCCCTTGCAGAGAGCAGGGTAAACATGGAGGACAGTGCATGGAGGAGAGTACAGGGAGATGCATCATTAGAGTCAGCAGCTCAGCCTGTTACTTGTTTATCTCTGCAGCCTCCGGTGTGACCTGACTAATGGTGAGGGAGGAGAGTGCTGCTACATTGGCTATGATCCATGTTAGGGGAGGAACTCCTCTGATCAGACATGTCTGGCTGCAGTACCTTGTGTATGCTGCTGTACTCCTGTTGTAGCGGTGATCAGTGTCCATCACAGCAAATCTCTGCCCCGTCCTCCTCTCTCACCTCCTATTGCTGCAGTGTGTCGCTGAGCTCTAAGTGGCCGAGGACTGTGAGCCCATGGAATTGATCTTTAGTGAGACAGCTGACTGACTCCCTGTGCGCATACTCGGCCAGATCAGCAGCTGTTGCTCATGACGACAGCCAGCGACTCACCGGGGGGGCGCCCTCAACCAGACAAAGGAGTTATCTCAATAAGCCTGCAGATTTTTTGTAATAAGTTAAATGGTGAAAGTACTTTTACAATGCATTGGACCCAATTACAGCAATGTGCAATTGTGACACAGACCCCTTTAAGTGAGTTTGAAAGCTGGTTGGAACCCTTTTAACAGCACTGACTAAATTCCAAGTGAGGTATCTTATCTTCAGTATGTTTTAATGAAACATGATGCACAGACATTACGTGTTACCCTGCTACATATCAGGGAAACCAGAACTCCTGCATCATTATCAATATAATGCACAGAGTTCATCCCCAGTAATAAGTGATCAGTCCGTGGTACATCACTCGTCTTGCCATAATCATCGGACTGATCACTGAATAACATTAACGGGAACCGGCCCTTCTTCATACACTGACACTTCATTAGGCGATTGTATTCTTCTCAGAGACTTTTCAAAGTAACTGAGAGCAAACGTTCCAGTTGCTCATCTGCAACCAATCGGAGCTCAACTTTCTTCACTTTTCACAGCATTTTATAAAAGAAAGCTGATCTCTTATTGGTTGTCATGGATCAACCCAAACTTTGCCCTCAGACACTTCTGTAAATCTCCCACTAACCTCCCCCATGCTCCTCATTGGATTCTGTTGTCACTATACAGACTGGGGTTCTATTCACCCCATTTACTAAAGGGTCCGCGGACCGAATTTCTGTTGGGTTTCCGGACTAATTAACGCGCTGCATTTAACAGTGGTTTTTGGTGCATGCGATCTCGATTTTGGCGCAAATCCGCGTCCGACTTTCATGCGACACAATCCGGGGCGTGGCCGTTGGACAACGCGACTTATTGGACTAGCCGCAGGATTGGATAAGTCGCAAGACACGCAATCACATATACACCAGGGAGAAGGTGAACTCCGGGCGACCTGAGCAGAAAGCGGACACATGCAGGTTGGGTTGCACTATCTTGGTGATAAGGCGGGACTTCATCTCGTCGGTCATGTCCGGATTCGGCGATTGCGACCAGGACCGGGTAAGTAAATGTGCCCCAGTGTCTCTTTCTGGCTCCTCTAATTCCATGCTCCTGGTCCACCGAGAACCTAATTTGTATGAATTAGATGCCTCTAAAGTGCCTATACATATGAGCGATGAAATCTTTATCTTTGGCGTCTGATTATTACTGTCTGTGTTCCTTCTGCTGGATCTCAGGCTATTATTGTATGGAAACATACTGCGCTTTCATCATTCAGCACGTGTTGTGATGGCGAGCTGGCCCCTCACCCAACCATCTACTAGGAGGAGTCTGAGAGGGGGGGAGGGGTAAATCCTTCAGCAGAGGCAGTGTAACTTACTTCTATACCCTACTGAATACATAACTTTGTATGTGGATACATATATTTAAAAATGAAAGAGCTGCAAGCATATGGGTAGAAACCACAAAGTACTTACTGACCGTGTGATCTATAAATACTTAGTGGACTCACACACCTTGCATCTGCTGGGATATAACAACATGCCTTTATCATGTTTAGCCTTTTAAATAGTTTTGTATTGTATATTTATATTGTTCATATAATGTTAATGGTTAATTTAATTAGTAATAAAAAGTAATTTAAAAAATCCTCGAGCCAGCCAGGAGGCGAAAACCTATAATCTTCTGATCCTTTTCAACCGTTATCAATTGCGCCACTGGCCCTACTGGAGTCCCTTTACAAGTCATGAGGTCTGCATCGGTTACCCACCACCATTGCTTGATTTATTTCTGCACCATACCGGCACCACCATTAGGCTTCTATTACTTATATAATGTAACCTCTAGGCATGATGGCGAACTTTAGAGACTGAGGTGCCCAACTACACCAAAATCTTACTTTTTACCATGAAGTGCCATTGTGGCATTTAAGGCAGTAACTTATTGCTACGTGTTTCTTCCACGTCTTTCAATTGTACTCCGCAGCCTAGGCTACCATACAGTGAAAGAAAGAGGGCAGATAGCTTCTCTCCAGGTCTCTTGTACAGGACAATGGTGGGTCCACACCTTCCCATTGTTTCTGCATTCCAAACCCAATGACGTGTCACTTTAAAAATATTAAATAGCACTTAAGTGGCTGGGACTGCAGGAAGATTATTTGTGGATTTGGTCCTGTTTGGTGAACTCTATCCTTGACATGGCCTGAGTGCCCACAGAAAGGCTCTGAGGTGCCGCCTCTGCCCATTGGCACAGGTTTGCCATCAATGCTCTAGGGTCCACTGTATATATGAGAAAAAAGTAGTTTCTATAAGGTTAATGTCATCTGTCTCTGGATTCCAGCCCATAACCACCACCAACCTGTTATCGCATGACGTGACCGGATCACAAGGATGTCCTTGTAGCTTCTGTAATTCCGCTAAATACAAAAAATGAAACTTGAAACTAGATTCAGTCCAGGTGACCGAATAAGGATTCCTCCCCTGTTGGTAGAGAAGAATCGCACTGAGATGCCCCCCTCCTGCCTAACATACTTGCCTACCAATAGTTTAAACATCATCTTCTAATCTCCAAGTTTTTGAATCTCTAACTACTAAAGTGCTGATCGCAGTAAACGGCCTGATAAATCAGTGGCAATGGGCTGAGGAGGGAGACTTATTGTGACAACGCGCAGTATTTTTGCTATGATTCTTACAGGAACCAGTCCTCTTATAATTAGGTACTGAACGCTCATACTGTATCATCATCCATAGCTGGAGATAAACCGCTAAGAGTACGGATATGGCATGAAGACTATTAACGTCGTCTGGTTGTATATACGGAAGTGTTGGGATCTCTCGCAGTGAGGTGGATGATGCTGTATGTGCCACGTGTATCACCGCTAATGTAGAGACCATGGAGCAGTTTTTAACAAGCGTCTGAAGCAGAATTTTCTTGTTTGCCGCATGGAACAAATAATCATCACAGCTCCCCGTTAAAATATTCAATGAGCACTGTAATGAAAGCAAGCGTGGTTGGTTGCCAGGGCAACTAGAAATCCCTGAATCTCGACAGCTGGATAAACCTGCCCCCCATAATGTTGCTATCTGTACTAGTTTGGGCTGGCTCGTATCCCATTATTTTATTTCTGTAATTGGATTACCTATTCCTTAAGGGATTTCCATACCCTGGAGCATGTGTCCTGCTCCATTGTCCAGCACAGCACTGGTTTACCTCCAGGGGTGCACCTAGCCTTTCTGCTGCCTGAGGCTAGCTATAAAAACGCCCCCCCCCCCCCCCCCCCCCGACTCCAGAATATGTAATAATCATGGAGTGTCGACGCAAACGCAACATATTGGTTTATGTGAAAGAAAGCAATGTCACAATACATAAGCATACCACCCAGTGTAGTATATATACACACGGCGCTACTATGCAAGCAGCAAATCCATACAATCATACATTTTTTACGTATAAATTAATACATACAAGCGTACTCCACATACCATATAATACATACAGCCGTGCCGCCACATACATATAATACATACAGCGTGCCTCCATATACCATATCAATACATACAGCTTGCCAGCCATAATACCATATAAACATACAGTCGTGCCTCCATATAGCCATATAATACATACAGCGTGCCTCCATATACCATTATAATACATACAGGTGCCGCCACATCCATATAAATACTCAGCATCCGCATTACCTATAATACATACAGTGTCTGCCATAATACCATATAATACATACAGTGTGCTCCATATAACATATAATAAAATACAGCGTGCTCCATATAACATATAATACATAATACAGCGTGCCCCATATACATATAATACATACAGCATGCCTCCATATACGCTATAATACATTCCACAGCATGCCCCCATATACCAATAAACATCCAGGCGGTGGGCCCCCATATACCATATATACATACAGTGTGCTGCCATATACCATAAATACAGATCAGCGTGGCCCCATAGACCATATATACATACAGCGTGCCCCACATATACCATATAATCATACCGTGTGCCCCTAACCATATACCCTATAATACATACAGTGTTGCTGCCATATACCATATAATAGCATTCAGTCGGCCTCCATATACCATATAATACATACAGTGTTCTGCCATATAGTATATTTTACATGGTGGCATCTGACTGTACACACATACATACTGAGTATACATACAGCAACTACACATATATAAACAGTAAATATAAATATCAAATATACACACACAGACATTACCCATACAAATATACATATATATGGCAATATATACAAACACACATCTATCCATACGTCATACAGAAATATATATACATACATACTCTATACAAACATACATAAAGCTAACTACCGATCCTTCATCTTCTTCTTTCCTCATCGGCCATGTCCTCCAGGGGGGGTTTTTGCCGTTGGAGGTGGGAATCTTGCGGGGGGGGAGGGGGGGGAATCAGAGCCTGGGGGGGGAAAGCGAACCAGCGTGGACTTGTGTGCTGGAGCCGGTACCTGTGCCGGCAGGTGGAGTGCCGGCGGGCGCTTTGGCTGGGGTAGGTGCTGCTGGCAGGTGTAATGTGATGGCCGGGCCCGCGGGACGATGTGCGCGCGTGTGGACGTTTTGGGGCATGCGCCGTGGGAGGCCGACATGTGGGGATGTATGGGCGGGCCGCAGGGGGAAGTGCCGTCATGCTGGTGTAATGTGATGGGCGGGGACACGGGTGATGTGCGTGCGGGTGTACGTGTGGGGGCGGCCGCCCGGGAACTGTCCGACATGTGGGGAGATGCTATGGTCGGGTCCTCAGGGGAAGTGCCAGGCATGCGGTGTAATGTGATTGGCGGGCCACGGGCGATGTGCGGGCGGTGGATGTGTGGGCGGGGGAGTGTGCCGACCAGCGGGCGGGTTTGATGCCTAGGCAGTTCATGTGGCTAGCCGGAGTACATGCCGCAGCGGAGGCCCGCCCCGCCGCCGCCGCCGCCCCCTCATCTAGAGTAGGCGCTCCGCTGAAGCGAGAATCTCAACTCGCCTCATGGCCAGGTGCGCCCCTGGTACCGCCGACTCACCCAGTCACTGTGTAAGATGACCTAGAGTAAACAAGTGCTGGGCTGGCAATTTCCATTTTTTTTCCCAAAACACTCTTAGGGCCGTTCCCTCACTTGCGATGAACTCGCATCACACTCTCAATTGCATGTTGCTTGGATCAAACCTATCTTTCAACCGTTTGGGTCACATTGACCAAAAACGTTTTAAAAGTGAACCCACTAGACAAGGGACACAGCAAGAGTTGCATCATCAACCCCGTTTCGGCTGATAGAACAACCTTCGACTACCCACCAGAACAAGGCTGGTTCCTATCAGCCAAAACGCCGCGTCGTGTTGCGTTATCCCGGGCACTATGCAATATGGGTAAGCCTGAGGAAGCCCACCTGGACGGGCGATAATCGTGGGCAACTCGTGGTCTCTCCCCCCCTACGCTGCATTTGGTAATGGATGGATTCTTTATTGCATTGTCTGACTCACTGTTTACACTATTTGGCTGCTACCCATCTTTGCACTTGGCACTTTATCATGTGTTGTTATTGCTAGCATCTATAATTGTTGTGGTGTCTCTCATATCCTACTATATACCATTTTTCACCATTATTATGTTTTCAGAGACATCGTTCTTCGCACCACATATTATAGGGGAGTTTAAATGTTTATTGTTTATTAGCTAAGCACATTGCACTTATATTAGGTATTTTACCGATATCAATTTGGGATATATTATGTACTGTGTGGTTGTGCATTATACAAATTTGAGCAGCTGTATTTAATCCTTAACTATAAACACGTGGGAGATATTTCTTTGAGGATAGACCTTAGTTCTTATCCCCTACATTGGGGTTGTTAAATGTTTTTATCTGTATCTTGTGAAATATAAATTACTTTGTTTTGCACATCTTCTTTTCTTCTTTTCAAAATATCATGGGATTATTATTATTAGATGTGGTCTGAGCTCACAGACTTTACTAAGATGATCTTCCTACAAGTTTTACTGCAGACTAAATTACATGTGCAAAAACCTGTAACAAAACTACAACCGGTATTCGATATTTACTACAATGCTACATCTGTCCCAAAATACAGCAGCAGATACAATGTAAAAGTATGAGTTCACCTCCTGTACTCCTAGAGGGTATCAATACATTTTTTTACAAAATCTATAGATAGGAAATTGATCATCAGTAAAGTAAAACATTAATGTACAAATGACAAGGAAATAACTTTATTCTTGCTTTAAAATTATGAACTATCTATATCTTTATAATATAGAAGATTTCTACTGTAAATTTGGGAAATGATACGTTCTATATCTCAATGAGCAAAGTTTTACATCTAAAAGGATAAGGATACTCAACCTCACTGACAGGGGCTTGGCTGGGTAGGTTGTAGTCCCACCACTGGTTGCAGCCACTCACCTGATTTCCCCGACTCCGTCAGCCCCCCACACAGGTACTAGGATATTCGCTTCCTCTTTAGTGCGTGGGTCCAGTCAGTCTGCTGGGACACAGAAGGTTGTGCCTCGGGACTCAGGCTGACAGAATCTCCGGAGAGGGATTTTCGAACCCATTTGTTGCGATGAGAGCTGCAGAGATGCCTGGCAGGACCTTCTGCCCTCACTCCTCCTCACTATGAGCCCTCCGCAACAAGCGCTGCAACAGGCATTTCAATGGACCGTACACACGGCGCCAGAACAGGGGGTCCATCTTACAAAAAAAACCCACATGTGTAAGTCAGTAGAACTTTTGCATAAGAGTAACTATATAACTCGTACTCTTTTCTGTTGTCATATAAGATTATAATAAAAACCAAATACATAAAGTTCTCTATAGTTAAATGAACGTTGTGGTTTTTTTTTTTTTATTGTGGTAACATCCCGCCACTAATATTGGCCGCTGTTTTGGGCGCATATGACACATCTGGGTCACTAAGGGTCGGGTCGGCGTCTGCGCGGTGTGTGTGTGTGTGTATCGGGAGCATCCTTCAAAGTCTGTCAGGCTCTTTGAAGGTGTCCACCGCACAAGTTCAATTTGTATCCTGTGTTCTTTTTAACTAACAGCACCAAGTCATTGTTATTATTGTAAAGCCCCTACTCATCTTCTATACTTGGGTACCCCAATATAGACCCCTTGTTGTGCAGTATTATCCGTTCACTCTGTAACAAACCAATATTTATATAGTCGTGATACTGGGTGGGGGTCAAATGAACCAAATAACCCTTAAAGAACCGGTGGAACACGTACAATAACAGAACAAATGAATAACATAAAACAGACAAACCAGAGCACAGTACATAAATGCAGAACAGAAGTGAAGTTCTCACTATAACAAACGAGCCCAGAACAAAGCCCAACATAATCACAGCACTAGAACCGTTCAGTAATAAATACACGAACCAGAGCCAGGCCTAAGGAGTACATAAAATGTTAGTAACCAGCTAGTTTAAAAATATTGAGTATAGTGCAGAATTGTGAGGAACCCTTCATCTTCTTTTCTTACCCCTGGCCTGCCATTGCAACTTCTTTCAGCCATGACTTCTCTCTGCCAGATTTAGCAACACAAAAATGGTATCGGTCCCAGTTCATCATCATCTCCTCTAATTCTCATCAAAAATTAATACTGTCTCTGCATCCAACGGGGGCGGACTGGCCTATAACCTACCGGGGCGTGGCAAATCCTGTGGGCCGACTGCTCTGTGGGCTGTGGGGGGGGACGTGTGGTGGGGCCGTCTGAAAATAATAAATCATGTACTTACCCGTTTCCGACCTCGCCTGAACTCTGCTACTTTTATCAGTCTAGTTTGCAGTGCGCTCAGATGCCACAGAATAGACTCGGCAAGTGGCTGATGTCACAGTCGTGCACCCGCCGGAGGCACACTGCAGCTGGTCACTGCCTGCCGGGACTTGGATTAAAGTAGCAGAGCTTCGTGTGGGCAAGCATCGGAAAGTAATATACAGTTATAATTTTATGTGCTGGGCACAGGGGCTGGCGTTTAACGAGGGGGAGTGGCAGGGCTGGCTGTATACTGGAGGGAGGGGGGCTGGCTTATACCGAGGGGAGGCGTGGCTAAACTGTCTACACGAGGGGGAGGGCAGGCTGCTGTATACTGAGGGAGGGGGCTGGCTGGCTGTATACCGATGGGGAGGGCAGTGCTGTAGCAGGGGGGCTGGCTGGTATACTGAGAGGGGCCGGCTGTGCTTATACTGAGCGGGGCAAGGCTGGCTGTCTACTAGGAGGACAGGCTGGCTGTATATAGGGAGACAGGCTGGCTGTATATAGGAGGAACTGATGGCTGTGTACTGAGGGGGCTGGCTGTATTATGGAGGACTGGCTGCATACTGAGGGAACTGGACTGGCTGTAATATGGAGGGGAGGGGGGCTGGCTTACTCCTGAGGAGGGCAGCTGCGTAACTGAGAGGATTGGCAGCGTGTATACTGAGGAGGGGGGTTGCTGTAGGTACTATGAGGGGGGCAGGCTTGGCTGTGTCTAGAGGACTGGCCTGGCTGTTATACCTGGGAGGAGTGCTGCATACTGAAGGGACCTGGGGCTGTATATGGAGGGGTAGGGGGCTGGCTGTTATCCTGAGGAGGGGCAGCTGGCTGTATACTGAGGAGGGCAGGCTGTAAATACTGAGGGAGGGGGGTTTGGCTGGATACTGAGGGGGGCAGGCTGGCTTGTACTTAGAGGGGCTGGCTGGCTGTATACTGAGATCTGCGCAGGCTGGCTGTATACTGCGGGGGGCTACTGTATAAGGGGGGGGGCATGCTGCCTGTATATTGAGGGGCAGACGGCTGTATACGAGGGGGACTGGCTGTTTGTATAACGGGGAGGCTGGCTGGCTGTTGCTTGGGGGGCGGCTGTATACTGGAGGCTGGCTGAATACAGGGGGGGGGACTGACTGGCTATATTGGGGGACTGGCTTGCTATAATATTGGGGGCCTGATAGCTCTATATACAGGGGCTGTCTGCTATATACAGAGGGCTGACTGGTGGTGTTATATGGCATAGTAGTAGTAATAGTAATTATATTCCTGTACATAGAAAGCAGTATTATAGTAGTTATAGTCTTGTACATAGGGGACAGTATTATAGTCTATATTCTTGTACATAGGGGACAGTATTATAGTAGTTATATTCTTGTACATAGGGGCAGTATTATAGTGTTATCATCTTGTACATAGGGGACAGTATTTAGTAGTGTTATTCGTGTACATGGGACGTATTATAGTAGTTATTTTCTGTACATAGGGGGCAGTATTATAGTAGTTATATTCTTGTACATAGGGGGCAATAGTTAGTAGTTATATTCTTGTACATAGGGGGCAGTATTATAGTAGTTATTTTCTTGTACCATAGGGGGCAAAATGTATCGTAGTTATATTCTGTACATAAGTGGGCTGTATTATAATATATTTTACTTATTGGCAATATTACAGTAGTTAGATTCTTGTATGAGTCTCTTTCTCTGTGCTGTACATGTTTAGACCATCTGTCAACAGTTTGTGTGGAGTTTAGTTACTCCACCCACATCACATGACCACGCCGCCTACTTGTTTTGACTCCGCCCACAGAATGGGGTCACTTTAAAAGTTTTTTTCCAGGGCCACTTTAAATTCCCAGTCCGCCCTGACAGTTGCCAATATAGTAATGGTGTCTCCTCACAGTTTCCAAATCACCCTTGCCCCCCGACACAGCCAATAATCACTGCTATTGCCCCCACACAGTATCCAATAGTCAAGCTACAGCCCCACAGTGCCGTGATCCCAATACCTGCCCAGAGGTACAATAGTCCCAGTTTCCCTCAGTAACTACAGTACATTCTAAAAAGTAGCTAGTAGCCCACAACCTGCCCCATTTGCCAGTAATCCATCCAATGCACAGGCCGCAAGATGCCAGAGAGCAGCAGAGCACGGAGCAGAAAGCTTTATGCTCCGCTGCATCAGCCAGGGCACACTGCCATGCCCCTCCGGCTAGTGCACCCAAGCCAAGGTGAAATGCTCTGATCCACCCCTGGTGTATAGAAAATTATACAATTTTTCACTATACTTCTGTATCATTCTGTATAATTGCTTGCAATTTCTAGATCTTGCTGTCAATCTACAAGAAGCTTTCATTCTTACTTCCAGGGATAGCCATCTGTCTTGGTCATGTCATCTACCCAGCATGTTAAATTTAATCTACCACACTAAATAAGTGGAAACATTTCTGTTTATGACCAGCAATTTGTCTGTTTTTCATTGTCCTTTTGCTGATGAACTTTTATCAGCCCTTTTTTTTATACCCAGATGAGTGCAGGTGCCTAATTGCTTTTACTCACCAATGTGCACTTGCACCCAGGGCCGATCTAGCAGATTTGGTGCAATAGCCTTCAAATAGCCTTCTTCCCATTCCTTTACCACACTGGTTCAGTAAATACTGAAAACTTTCCTACAATTGTTAACCTAACACAGGCGACTCACTGTCACTCTACCACTAACTCGATTCTGAGAGTCTTAGTGGCATCTAGTACCTTATAAATGACAACTTTTTCCATCAGGAAGAGGACTTTATTACGGTTTATACCATTTATATAGTATCATGCTGAATTTACAGCCAGGTTGCTACAGCTCTGGCAGCACATCTCCACCCGGCGTCCCAAACAACACTTGGGGCTCATTACTTACCCGTTCCTGTCGCGATCGCCGCGTGTGTTGTACGACGTGGTTCATGTTCTGCCGGATTCACTAAGGTCGTACGCCCGAGTCAGTAGGTGTCACTGCTGCAACCGAGGTCCCGGAGTCACCTGCTTCTTCCCCGTGCATGTAAGTGCTGATCTTGTGACACATATCGTTTTTTGAATTCCGCATTTTTTCCGAATCCGGCTCTGTCACTGAAAGCCGAAATCCGTTTGTGCGCCAAAATCCCAGCGGAATTCGTCGGAAAAACGTTAAAATTCAGGAAACCCCGAAACAACATAGCGACCGCGGAGCCCTTAGTAAATGAGCCCATTATTTAATAGTGTGGCACATTCGTAGTTAATCAGGTCTGTTTTCAGGATGTGCACACAGTCGCTCCTTTTTTTCTTGGTGCAAACTACGGACACCACACCTCCACACCCCTTGGATGCACAGTTTCAAAAGTATTGCACAAAATTGTGTCCACAAACATATATAAATACAGTGCAGTTTCAAAAGACATTTTTTTCATGCAAATGTAGACAAAAAATGCCGCAGACACAATAATTTATCTGGGCCATATCGTTTTAATTAGAACAACCTGTGGGTCCTAAATCCCTAGATTTCTTTACTATATTATGATGTTGGTTTCCACAGTCTCGTGCATGAGTCAACTCCCGGCTGCAAAAGATAGAGTAGGTACTATTACTGTCCGTGTTTGTGTCTGGACAGTCTGGGTCCATACCAAATTTGGTAGGTTTGGCGTCCATGACCTAGAAGCAAACAACACAGATTTTGATTGTGTTCAGGGAAAAAGCACAAGATTATTATTGGCTGCTAGCGGCCATTAACCAGCCTATAGCCCCTTGCAACCACAGGTATGCCCTCGTAGACAGACTGTGATTGGCCAGACGGAACATGTGACTCTGCAGTCTAGAGCAGAGTCACCATGTCCAGGACACCATTATAACAAAGGAAACAGAAAGTGGTTGCTGCTGTCATAGGGTCATTCATTAGGCAGGGAACTTCTCAAATAGCATGACTGCCCTTTCAGAACACTTAGGTAGGCAACGGAGGCTGCTGTGATTAGGGACAGGAGGAAATCTGAAATAATTGCCCTTTTAAGGCACTTGCGAAGAACTGCATGAACTACTGAGGGGCTGCTAGTGTAGAACCAGACTTAGTATTGCAACATTTAACACCATTATCCACCAATATCTTAAGGCACAATCTCAGGATAGTTTCAGTTACATCAAAATCAAAAAATTGCTGTTGTATTAGATTTGCAGTTGCATGAAAATGTAAAAGCACTGGTTCTATATAGTTTGCCAGTCCATCAAAATCCAAAAGATGCTCTTTCTGTATAGTTTGCCAGCCCACCAAATCAAATGCACTGTTCGGTAGTGGCTGGGTACCTTGCTGAATTGTATCTAAAGATATTGTAGCATCCTTAAAGGGGTAATTCTCATCTGGATATGACATTTAATTAATTACTTACATAAATAAATTTCCTCAATGGGATGTTATAAAAAATATGTCTGCAATACTATCCCATTATGTAGCAATGTCGTTACATGTGTAATGGAGGACATCTGTTCCCGGTACAACCACCACTGCTGTGTGACGCACAAACCAAATCCTTTCTGCATATGAATAGTCAGAGTTACTGCATGTCCCACACCATCCTGTGTTTTTACCCTTAACCAAGTGGTCAGACAGAGCTCAATAATGATGCAGATACGGCATGTAGTATCAGGGGAAGACTGTGACTGGCATGGTGGAAGAATCTCCTGTTTGGTAGTTGAAGGGTGGTCCTTCCCATCAGGCCGGCCCAGGTTTAGTGGGCCCCTTCCTGGGTCCGTCCTCCAGCAGCCACACTGCTCCCCTCCTCCCCTGTGGACACACTTCCCCCTTTCCTCTCCCCCTGTGGACACACTGCCCCCCTTGCTCCAGGTCGGCCGCTGTGTTGGTGCTGGGCCTCGCATCCCATCAATTTCTGAGTGGGAAAACTGGACTCCGTGGGCAGAGCTTTTCCTGCACTGTGGTAATATGGCATGGTATGGTAAAGATGATTGGAATACAGCAGTAACTTAAATTTATCTTATAATTGACATTGGGACTGAACACCCAGAGCACCTTTTACCACAGTGAAAGGAAGGTTGTGTGTTTTCCCATTTCTTTTTTTACCAGAGCGAATAACTGGGCCTGAACACCAGTGCGTCTTTAATCTGCATCAGAGGATTTGTGGCTCTTCCATGCTTCTTTTACCACTGAGAGAAACTGGGTCTGAATCCCAGAGAGCCTTCAATTGCATTCAATGACATTTTTAAGATATTTTTCTTTCTTTCTTTTTTTTTATTTTAACGCCTCTTATTATCACAATATTTTACTACACCCATTTTGTGCCCCTATGGTCTTCAATGGGGTGTTGGCTGAGTTTGATAGACGTCCATTCAAGTCTAATAAATTTTCCCCAAATGGGAACAGTATGTAATAAACACTAAAAGAAATATGTGATTTGATATTAAGGTTAAACTCCACAGGTACTGCTTAGCTATGGCATACTACCTGCTTGCATAGGACCCAGAAATAACTTTGCTTGTGGCCTAAAGTCATTGGTCCTGTCTGCTAAAATGCTATGACAATGAGGGTGTCACGGTGGTCCCGCGACTCATAGCGCGGGTCGCGGGGCTCACCCTGCTCCCCGGGCAGCTCACCTCTCCCCGGTCCTGTTCTTCCGTCTGGCTCCGTGCGCGCGCGTCCCTCATCTCCTAGTGGCGCGCGCCGCGGCACCTTCAGAATATTTAAAGGCCCCAGGCCCGCCCCGCTGGTGCGCTGGCTGAACACTTCAACCTTAAAGCAAGACGTCCCTTATACCTTGCCGGATCTTTGTGTTCTCACAGCCTTAGAGAAAGCTCTGTTGGATTTGCCTGCGTTCCTGTGTTTCCTGCGTGCCTGACTCCCTCGTGTTCCTGTGTTGCCTGACACCTTCGTGTTTCCCGGTACCAGTGTCCCTCCGTTTTGCTGTCGTGAGTTCTGTGTTCCCGTACCCTTCTGCTGGACTCTCCTTTTGCTGACCCCGGTTTGGATTCTGACGTTGCATCTCTGCCGTCTGCCCTGACCCTGTGCCCGGGACTGTGACCTCGAGCTTGACTGCTGTTCTGTACCTCACCTTTGCCGCCACTGCAGACAAGTCACGCCTGAGGAACGACCTGGTGGTACCACGCCGTCAGCTGTCTAACCGCTTTGCGGCGGGCTCTGGTGAAAACTGGGTACCCATTAGAACTCCGGTCCCAGGTAGTGGCTTGAGTCATCGTTTTGCAGTGGTCCAGCGGATCCACATCCCGCACGCTGACAGAGGGACTGCTGATATAGTTTGTGCCTTAGTGGCGTCCACATCCACTTCTGCCTGGTTTTTCAGAACTTTAAAACAATCCTGGCAATTAAGCATTTTTTTTTTATCAGTATGTCATTTTCCATTCTGGGAAGCTTAAAAGAGATATTTTGTCCTATTTCACTGACATTAAATATGATTATGTCAGTAGTCCTATAAATATCATTGATAGCCCTTATGTTCAACACAACCAGACCATGCTCTTAACAATTGATATCGGATGGCACCAGTGACAAGGTCCCCCCTTCATGAACAGTCACAAGTTTTATCAAGAGTGAAGAAATCACAGAGCCATTAATGGGTTTCGCTATGTGGAACCCTATTCAAAAGAGATACCGTCATGCAAATAACCCCCCTAAATTAAAATATTTCCTAAACTGCCATTAGAGAGCATTGCCTCTATCCCCTCATTGTCCCTCTACATGTCTGTAAACCTAAGCAATGAGTCCTAAAGCTGTATGCAAATGGACCTGTGAAATGTCCAATGAGTCATTAGCATATTCAAGCTGTCCACCTTATTCATGAGTGGGAGGCACAGCCACACCCCCCAGTGCATGACTGACAGCCTTAAAATGGAGTGAGGCTGTATAATGATGTGCTTCCCTGGTGCTGGTGGCCACGCCCCTGCGCCTGTGTGTGCATGTGTGTGTGTTAGGAGAGATACAGCAGCTCCAGGCACCATGTTACAGCAGAACATGTCATTCTGTGTAGCTGATGTCTGTGTCTCTCACCTGTATATTAGGAGGATGCCAGCATGTCAGCGATGCAGCACACACCTAGCCATGGCTTTACTATACTTACACACAGACAGAGCAGGGGGAGGAGAGGAGAGGGTTAACAGGGGTGACATCACTGCCTCTGACCAGGTGACCACCTCATTTACATGATAAAAAATAGATGATTTTTACAATGAATAATGTATGAAAATAACAGATAAAGGTCTGGATGGATCCTTGTGAGCTGCTCACAGGTAGTAGTGACAGGACAAGTGGCAAGACCTGATGACAGGTGTCCTTAATGAAATGCCAATAGATAAGGGCTCAATTAATATTCCTGGATCCACCTTGTAATGTCATGGCTCACCACGCCCCACTTGTTCTAAAACTAATATCATGGTCTATCATCTTGTCACTGCCCTTGGGGATTCAAAATCCTAACATGAGTTAAGTATATAGCCTGAGGCAGGACTCTTCCAAAAGATCACAATTTAGTCCCCAGAACTGCCACCCTTAATTCATTTTGTCTCTGGCTATTTACTATATTCTTATCTGTTTTTGATAACCATAATCCAATTGATTGATACAATGATTGATTTCTTCCTTTGTATCTTTGTCTAGTATCAATGAGCTCTTCATTGTCAGTGATTCATATTTTGTTGATTTGGTCGTAAGGTCTCCATAAGTTGATCAGAGCACTCTCACCGCAGCAGCGCTTTCCCAAAATTAACGAGGATTATATGTATCTCTAGCACTATACTACTGAATTCATTGTGTTTTTTGGCAATTTACAAATGAACTTTTTAATTTTTTTGGAGTGGATTGGTTTGATAAAGTCCAATAAAACCAAACTACACTTGGTTTCCTAGATGGAGCCTTTGTATTATCTTTGATCATATGGCCGTAATATGATAAGTTACATAATTTTTATGAATTCTGGCAAAAAAATGGCATCATTAGTCTACAAATCCACTGGCTGGGGTGGCTGTGTTCTAATAGACTTTGATGCAGTGGTTGGCATGTCATTTGCTCAAGGCAAGTCAGGTTTTACTACCTCTCTCTATAGCAGCACATTCTTTCTATACATTGATTTCCTTAATTACTCAAACTGCTCTGAGACTTGCCAATGCCAGCAAAGACATGGATTAATGTAATATTATTCTAGACTAATCGACTAACCTCATTTTTTGTCTGAAGTTTGGGTCATATTTTCGGTAAACAATTATGAAAGAATACAGACATAATGGGAATAATTGCTCTCTTAGTCCTGGATTTATGTCCCGTATCTATTACTTGTTCCATCAGTGCTTTCATTGTATCCTAGAATATGCTGCAACTCATTACAGACTAGCATACTTATCATTCTTTAGTCGTTAAATAAGCAAATGTAATGGATGGTCAAGCATGGATTCTTAAATGCTTATGGATACAAGATAATTGGAGCTTCAGAAGATCCTCTTCAGGATGGTAAAACTGAACACATAAAACACATGAAAGTAAAAGCAGATGTTTAACCTCTGCAGCAAATATTGTCCTCTGAATTACATTTACCTGCATTTACAGCAACCTGCAAGGGCTGCTACATAGAACTTTAGGGTGGTAATTAAACAATGCGGCTTTGACAAGGCTGTGACCCCGCTGAGATGTGGCTATGTTGCGGCCATAATTGTGACCAAAATAGTAGCAGTTGATAGTAGCAGTTTCATTAAACTGTTTACTAAATAATAATTATATAATTTATAAACTATAGTCACAAGTACTTGAAGAGGACCTGTCACCCTCAAAAAGCACTAGGAGCTGCTTACTCTAGAGCTAAAATAAACGCAGCAGTGTTACAATGCTAGCGTTTTCGGACACCTCCGATAACCTAACAACACTGCTGCGCTGAACCGCTCTCAAAGCACTGCCTTTGTTTTAGCACTAAGAGCTGCTTACACAGGGATTCATCAAGGCTTCAATAAAATGGCTACATAACTGTCACGATGCTCCCGC